>JANIJI010000008.1:4865000-4935000 GCA_024500535.1 Leptonema lineaticorne | reverse complement strand
ATCACACTAACAAAACAGAACTGAAATCGTATATATATTTAATTGAATTATATACAATATATTAAAATTTATATGAAGATTAAGCGTGTCGATGACACGTGCGAATTTGTATTATAATAAATATTGGCCGTCAGGTGAGCGACATTAGGCGATGTACGCCACCTCATATATAGTCGTTACCAAAAATAATAATAAATATATAAACGGCTACCGAACCGGCAGCTGAAGATTCTTGGTTCGAATCCAAAGAAAATGTACGACGCGTGTGTCCCGAAAACGCCCACGCTTGCACTTCACTAATCAAGTGCACGTGCTGTGCCCAGTCGCGGCTCATTATCTTATAATATCATGTGAAATGCATCTAAAATGCCCGAATATCTCGTCTCTCAACTCTTCGATCCGATTAATTCTTGATAATAAGTGTTCATTGAACGTTTATCTAATGATACGAATCGATATTTACGATGTTTAGTTTCGATTTAACGATTTACAGTCTGTTTTTTTATGGATGAACGTTGGATTGAAGTGTGAAAACAAAAATTGATTTATTCCAAAATTATCTCTGATTAATTAATTAATATTAAGAATCATTTTATCCATCTTAACAGTGATAAAATATAAAATAAGCTATAATGTAGTGACCGGATTTTGACGATGGTGCTTCAAAAAATATAAAAAAATCAATTTTTAACAATTTCATATAGTTCAAAATTATATTTTATAAAAATAGTTTGAATTAATTATATGCAGATCATAATAATTTTTAGTGTAATATTAAAAAATTTGAACGTTAAATAGCCGCAATTCTAACAAATATACAATCGTGTGTTATTTTCACAAAATTTTCACATACTGAAAGGAAACGAAATTCAAAACAATCGTTCTAAACAAAGCGGATATACAATAATAAAAATGGAGTTTTTGAAGTCGATCTTTTCTCATTCATATAAATAATAATGAAAAAAAAAATATTTAAAATATTATACAAATCATTATTGAATATTTTCAATAAGACTAATCATCGTTCAGAACGCACTTGTATCCGTTGCCATCTGACAACGTAAAAATGAAAACAATAGAAAATTGATGCCAAACATATATTTTTTTTCAACCGATCGATCGATGTCAAAAGTCAAAAAAATTCAATAGACTTAAAAACGAGCCGACAAACAATGCAACAAACACTAAGCGATTCTTCTTTGAAAGAAGAGCGTTCGTATGTTCTTTTTCTTTTTTCTTCCACCTATAAGCTTTTCTTTATATATATATATTTTTTTTTTCTTATTATTTTTGTCAAGAGTAGAAAAGAATTAATTATGCGCGTTTTGTGGCCGCGTTCAGTGATTTGATATATTGTGATGGTCTGACGTTGGAGATGGCTCGTGCCATTCGAAGAATCTGTAAATCTTTCGCAGCATCTGGCGACCAGATCCCGATTGCCAGTGGCGTCGTTAACAACCGGATTATTCATCTGGACGTGAAAAGACGTTTCAGCGATTCGCAATTACATTTATTATAACATTAAACGTACAATTCCGATAATTCGAAAAAATCCACATGCACATGTCTAATCCATTATAAATCTGATATAAATGGCTGCATTGTGATATATATATATATATATATATATATATATATATATATATATATATTTGTGTGTGTGTGTGTGTGTGTGTGAGGTGACCAATCGTTCTCCTTTTCAACGAACCACCCTCCACTGTGTTCTCATTTTTATTGTGAAAAGTTGGTCACCTTACAAATATGAATATAGATTTTCTATTTTCAAGTTTATACTGAATACAGCCAATTTTCAACTTACGACATAATTGACATTAAAGAAATTTCACAACAAAACTAAGGAACATTTAATATATATATATATATATATATATATATATATATATATATATATATGAAATATTTTTGTCGTAAGTGCGAATGGTTGTAAGTCGAGGCGGTCGTAACTCGAGAACTGACTGTATATAGAAAAAAATATGCTATTATAAATTTTACTTCAAATTATCAATGACAGATCAAAGTTTATTTTATTTTAGAGTGAATTTAATTTTTTTAAAAATGAATTAGTATGATGTAAATATAATGTTAATTAATATTTTATAATATAATAAATTGAACTTTGATAAAAAAAAAAGTTAACTAACAGTAAATAAAATCACAGTTTTACGTAATATTTAATAAAAAAAATAATGATTATCATTAAAAATAAAATATCTATTTAATAAATTATATCTTCAACATGATAATTAATCATCGTATTAAATAAATATAATATATGATTAAATATAAAAACTTTCCAATGATTTAAAAACAACATTTTCAAAGATTAATATACGTTTTATCAACATTTATTATTAAACAATTCTATTTATTGTTAAATAGATTTTTTTTATGATTATTAAGACACGTGTCGTTTTTTAGACATCGTTTATTTTATAACGCATTCGAAACGATGTTGCATAAAGTTATAAACAAAATATACTTATTATATATAAACTTATCATTGTTTACTATATAACAAATAATTGACATTTTACAATGAACTTTAAATTATAAAATAAAATGAATAATAATAATATAAAATATTATTACTTTATCGATTGAATCACGACCGTTTTCAAAGGAGGCGGTTACTGTGGAGATTTTAATGGTTTGCAGATGGTCAAGATGAAGAAGAGAAAAACACGCGGACCAGATAACTTGAGTAGACGATGACGGAAGACCAGCTCTTCGTCTAAGTAGTCACCGATGAAACTTTAATTTTAAACACACTTACGCACGTCTTTCTATCCACCTATCTGTGTATATATATATATTATTTTTCTATATTTATTTCATATTCGTATATATATATATATATATATATATATATATATATATTCTTCCTACTATCCTCGATCAAAAAGCGGAATAAATAAATAAACAAATAAATGATTCGTATCGAGACGACCTCGTTGAAAAATATTTACCGGAGGCGCCAAAAAGGACGATTTGAATATGAAAAAAAAAATAATCTGTAAACTAGATTGATTTATGAAACCGTATAGTAATTCATAGATCATAGTTATATTATTATTATTATAGTTATATTCAATTTTCGTGTGCTTTTTCCACGAGCTTTATCTATCTGGAAGTAAACTTTCGACCGTACCGTAAAAATAAACCGTGGAAAAAATGTGAATTTAAATAAGTAAACATTGTTGAAAGATTTATTGAAATATTACTTAGTCTTGTATATATAATATAAGACGATCCGTGTTTATTTTTTTTTTCTTCAGTTTTATGCATTATTTAATCGTAGACGGTTTATGAAATTGAAACAATTTATGAATGTTTATTATTTTGCGTGGAAAATATTTATGTATTAAAAAAATATATGAAAATTGCGATTTTTTAATATAAAAAGTTCATATATTGATTAATAATATATAATATTTAAGTTTTTTAAAAAATATATATATTACTATATTTGCTTCTGTATTTTTCATGAAAATTCATACTTTTATGATAGTTTAAAGTCATAGAAATTAACACATGAAAAGCAAAAAATTGGTCATTCCTAGTCTAAAAAGTATATTCTACGAAAATATAATTTAAAATTCTGAATATTTCCATATATGAAGTTGTATCATTAGTATCAAAATTCAGTTTTTCTTTTATAAAAATTAATCTTCAAAATCATTATGTATTATAAATAATTTCCCAAGATAATATCACATTAAAATACAATAGTAATCATAATTTGCTATTGTTTGACATCGATGTCCCCAATATGGAATATGTCATAATGTGTCATAAGATTAATATACGACTCGAATTTTGATTTTAATGACAATATCAAAGTAAATAAAAAAAAAAAAGAGAATACGATTTCTCTTTGAAAAAATTATATCAATAATAGTTACTCATTGATATTTCATGATACTATATGCAAATTACAATATGGAAAATCTGTATATATTAAGTTGTTAATTTTTCCATTTTTTTTCAACTCAATGAAAACATGTACAACATTAATCAAATAATAATAAATCGTGTTTATAGAATGAATTATTGTAGAAAAATACGACATGTCGCCGTAAAAATATCCGTACGCTGTTTTTTTTTTTAATTAATGATAATGCTGTTTCATTAAAGAATATTTTTCATTGTGATAAATAAGATAAATTATGGAACTTTTTCATTTTGACGTACAAACGAATGCAAATGAAGCTATCAAAAAGATAACGTAAACTTGAAAATAAAACAATATTTACTTTTTTTTTTACGAGGCGACAAATGTTTAAACAAGTGTTTTTTTTATAATAAATTATAAACGAACGACTGACTGTATTCAATGTCGATATCGAATCGTCAAAAATGATAATAAATTAGAAATTTCAATAAAACGAGAAAAAATATAAATTAGTTAATAAAATTTAATCTAAAATTATTAAGAATAATCATTTACTTTTTTTCAAACTTATTAAATAGAAAAAATTTCACATTTCTTGGATCAATTTTATTTAGTAAAATACGAATCGATTAATCATACATACATTATTTTATTATCGCGAACGAATATCGATTAAAATCATCCGGTTAATATGAATATAAATCGTATAAAAAATTTTCACAAGATTAAAAGTCAAAAAGTCTCAATTTCGAGATTATAATAATAATAATAATAATAATAATAAAAATCGAACAACCGGTCATAAATTATACACACTTAATTGTTTGACATATATTATAATAAAGAGCATCATAATAAATACTAAACGGTGAAACGGTCATAATTTACGACCGGTTCGACAAATTTTTATTGGCACGATATTAACTTGATATTTTTTATTTTTCATATGAAAAACACACCTGAAAACTTTCATTGCGATTTTCTATTTTATTATACAATATTATTATTAAATTCGCAACGTGGATACGATCTGAAAGTCGAGAAATTTGATACGTCTAATAAATAAGAATAAATCGTTAAATATGTTATGATTTTAAAAGTAATACTATTTTTGAAAAAAAAAATTTTTTTTTATGTATTGAGAGTATTGAGTTACTTATTAGAATTTAAACTAAGGTGACCAGACGTCCCGATTTCGACGGAACAGTCTCGCTTTCTAGGAATTTGTTTCATATTTTAAGACGAAAAAGTGGTTTAAATGAAGAGATTCAAATTAAAAGAAGCAGAACCTTTTTTTTTTTGAAAATCCTCGTTTTATAAAATGTTACAATAAAGTGTTCCGCCATCATCTTTCATATTCTTCAACAATGTCAAAATCTGGTCACCTTAGTTTTAACTATAGAAATAAATGTAAAATTAACTGAATTTATATTAGAGAGCATGAACTTCAAATATATGGTATACAAAGTATACCATAGTACAAAAAATCGCAAGTATTTAATCCTTTTTTCTTCAAAAAAAAAAAACGTCACCAATAGGACAGTCATACGAAAGGGCGCCCTCTAGATTCGTACACGCTAAACAATGGATTCTACTGTTTATATTATTGCGTATAATATATATATATATATACATTAAAAATGGCGCCAGTTTAACTTGGATATAACAAACAACGCGAGCCTCGAGATGAAAGAGGGCATTAATTGGATTAAAACACGTGCTGGCAAATGTTGCTCACGATCTATTTGCCCCGTCTTCCGCCAGATGGTCGATCGGTTAGTTATTATTTCAAACTCGGTCGTCTCTGCCAAAGGGAATCGTTTCTATCGGTTAGTTGGTTTCTTGATTATTATTCGCGTTTTTTTTATATTATATATATATATATATATATATATATATATATATATATATATATATATATATATACATGTAATGATTTTTTTTAACGGCAATGGTCGGTGCCTGGCAGAGTTTCGGCCAAGGTGAGCATCGTTGCACGTGTGTTTGGAACGATTCGCCATTCGATTCGGTTTATACGAAATCTGCCCACGCAGAAAGACAGAATCGTTTTAAAAAAAAAAAAAAACCAGTGTAATGGATGTAAAAAATTATATGATGGAAGAAAAAAATCGGTGTGTCGGCCTCAACCTTTGTGGAGAAGTGTGAGCTCGTTGTCCACTCTTGTTCTCGTTGTTGAATCGCGAGGTCGTTCATTGTATATTATTATTGTGTTTTAGTACACCTGCGATTCTCAAACTTTGATTTTAAAACTGTCACGGACAGTGTTAAATTGATACGATTTTGTATCATTAGACGTTCATGTTGAAATATTTTCATATAGAATCGTATAGAAAAATTATAATGTTCAAAATTTCTATTTAATTATCATAAAATTATATTGTATACATTTTTTTTTAATAAAAGTGAGATTAGAAAGAGATCAGAGTTCAGATTGAATTGTAAACATTAGAAAATTTAATAGACAATAAAAATAGCATATTATTTTATGATACTAATAAATTTCGTCGAGTTTGCAAAAGAATTTTAATTAATATGTTATAACTGAGTTTTTTAGTTTGCATTAAATATCGCCGATATTAATTTAATTTATTTTTTATTTATTCGTTTATATATTTACAAATGTAAAAAAAATCGTTTAGAATTATTATTGCAATGAATTGATTGAATTCGTGATCGTTTCTAAATGTAAAAATATATCATATTTTTGCAACAGCATAATATCAATCGAAACGCAATAAATAAACATTAGAAAAACAATACACGACTTAATTAAAATGTATTATTTTTATTTACAATGTGTAAATGTTATAACGTGTTTACAAGACGAAAAATGCATGCAGATATTACCAATCGGCGAATCATAATTAATTAAAAATATTTAAAAAAAATATTGAATATCTCTTCATTTGATTAATATATATATGAGCGTAACAAATTTTACGCATGAACCACATCGATCATAACAAATTCGATTATGACCATAAACATAAAAATAAATAAATATAAAATTAAGACGGTACATTTTTTGTTTTGGAATAAAAATATACGATACTCGCGTGTATATATATAATATATAATAAAATAAAAATTACCTTTACGCGTTGTGAAGTGAAAGGTATGGGCCCGCTCACGATTGCAGCGCAATATACCAATGTATATATATATATATATATATATATATATATATATATATATATAATATAAAAAAGCGAAAAACGAAAATAATACGTATTACACGGATTTAGTAACTCCAGTTTTTCGGAGAGATCTATTTTGTAATTATACCATTAGTGAAAATTGTAATTTTGTAATCGCATCACGATCTTTGCTCGCGTATGTATGTGTGTGTGTGTGTGTGTCACGGAATGTTTTATTGACCATTTTTGTAATGTAACAATTTGCCTCATTGCGCTTACAGATAGTATAATGTGCGTTACTATTACAACACACATTATATTTATAACGTCTATATGTTACTGTAAATATAAATAAAATAAATAGACATAATATAATAAGAATAATCATTTTTATAATAACAAATTTATCAATATTTTATTGGATCCAATCGCTATTTTTATATAAAATTTAGAACTATTTATATAAAAAAATATTTTACATCTTTTTTATATATAAAATTTATACATAGAATAATCAGAATTTAATTTCAATCAATATTATATAATTAGATAATATATTTTAATAACAACATCAAGAACTATATAAAATAGTAACGATATCGTTACATTAATTAAATAATACTTCAACAGTACATACGTTATTATTATATTGTTGCCATTGTTGTTCTTTTATATTCGTTTTATATATAATATTATGCAATTAAACAACTATTTCATATCTGATATTAATGTATTTATTATTAATAACGTCGTGAAATATTTTTTTTTAACCACCGTATACGGTTATTATATAACGACGTGACTCGGTTTTATAGTTCAATATGCGACTCGGATGAGATATCGATCGTATTTTTGCAATTTCTATAATTTATTACCGATTTAATCACGATTTTTCAATTTGTCCAACTGGTATATTTTGATTGTTTATACGTGTACATGTGTATATATCAATGTAAATGTTAATATTTTTGTAAATAAATCATTGTACATCGTGCATGATAACAATTTATAGTACAATAGGAAGTGTGTAAGATTTGTTATTTTATTTTGATGAAAAATATATTATTATGATCGATATCTCATATATATATATATATATATATATATATATATATATATATATATATATATATATATATATATATATATATATATTATCTCAATATATTAATAATAAAAATGATATCATTTAAATGTGATTCATATTTATTGTATTTACTCTTCCTGTGTTTAAATTATACATTATCCTCATTATATAAATTAATTTATGCATATTTTTTCTTATTAGGATCGCTGTATAGAGTTCATGTTAAGTATCTAATAAAATTTGAAGGTAATAATATGTTGAATAAATTATTAAAAATAAATCGTGGTTAATGAGCTGTAACACTACTGGTTTTTTAATATATATGTTATATAAAATGAAATTATAATTATTGTTTTTATTACTATAAACAATATATAATATTATTGATATTATTACCGTTACTGTGAATATTTTAATTTACGATGTCAGATTTTCACAAATATAAAATACAAGGTATCACAAAAAAATATAAAGTATCTTTTTATATAAAAAAAAACGATATCTTGTTTAGATATAATAAAAAAGTATATCAATAATTTAATCAATTCTTAATTTTAGGACGTATAACAAAAAATCTTTGGAATTTTTATTAACATATTATATTGAATATTGATAGTGTTTTATAAAATAATTTAGATAAATGTGGCACATTTAAATTTTAGTATATTGAGTTGTATTCCAAACAAAAGGTTGATACTTAGTAATCAAAATACAATATTTTATAATGAATATCAAGGGACCGATTAATAAAAAAATCATATACTTGAATAATTTAAAATATATTGCGTAAATATAACATATGGTAGAATATATAATTCGTTTATAATAGTGCCGAATGATTCACGTCATCACGGGAAAAATACATGTTCGAGCGAGTGCAAAATTTTAAATCCCAAAATCCGCACTACGAAACATGGCTGATGAAAGTCAAAATATGAGCAACAAACCCCAGAATCCCCAGGATTATATAGACTTATGTTAGCTCCCCTTGCTTTCTCGTGAAAGCATCAGATTATTGCCTAAATGTCCGATACGCCATCCCCAAATTCTGACAGTTGATGAGTTTTATTATTTATTTTATTTTTATTTTTATTTTTATTTTTAACTTAAGACAAACAATGAACTCCCATAACGTACTAAAAATATGCGGACCGCATTTTATCGTTTAAAAAAAAATATATAAGTATCCAACCGGTGAGTGTACAAGGGAATAAGTGCCAACGTCCAAGAGGTCATACACGGTTCGTTGGCAAGTAACAATGTAACGTATGATTTATAAGTCATTGTCAACTATATATATATATATATATATATAAGAATATATATATTTTAACCACAACAACATGTTACATATCAATAGTTTGCAGATGTGATGATGAGAATATTTCACATTTGGAAAATTTTATTATTTAATTTATATAAGATTTTTCAATATTCTCGTATAAAATAAGCACACGGCAAAGACATACACCGTGGCAAAATACCATAAAGCTTTTACGACGTTAAAGGGGAACCGAAAGTGGAATATCTGACTATGCGACTTCCCTCCCAGGAGGTTGTAGTCTGGAATTTCATTATCAAACTATGAGGGAGGACTTTCATATAGGGGAAAGCTTTTACTTTTATGAATACATGGCACGTTTAATGAACGACAGGGGCGATTTTTTTATATGCTGGATACATTCGCATGAATATGTATTTATATGGATGTTCAAATTGGAATATATTTCATCAATGAATTTTTAACATTATACATAAACAATATCTCAATAGTTTCATCATCATCGTTAACGTCGTAGTCATCGAAGCATAGGATTTTATTTAAAAATATAAAAAAAAAACTAAATATGATGCTCCATTTATTATGCGATGAATGAATTCTAGCGATAGATGAATGACCGTAACCACCCACTTTATTTTTGAATAGCGATGTTAAAAAAAATATATGAATTTTAACTATCTATCATAATCTACATATTATAGAAAGTCTATGTCGAAATTGGCGATTCACTTTGAATAAGGACACGGGTAGGTGTATATATATTTTTTTGCGATATAAATGAAAAAAAATTTCACCAAGACAAAGTCAACCTTCTAAAACCATATATGAAATCGCCATGGCTTATTTTAACCTACGCATCGTCGATATTTGCAATACCGTTAAACGTCGAAAATCGGTCAAAAATAGTCAAAACCGGTTTCCTAGAAAACATTAAATTGTTTTAATTAATTTTCAAATATATTATAGTTTTTATTTCGATTACAAAAAAAAAAGAAAAGAAAACAATACCGATTTCCACGATTATAAAACGAAGTGAATGTCGAAGAATAGAGATTCGAAAAATGTTCAACAATGGAATTGTTAACGCATCGGACCGTAGAACCGTTCCATATTTCCGTTCTCTTTTTATTATATGGTCACCCTACTGTTGTCATTGTTATTCACCGATGTAATTTCATCTACGCGATATACGCATGTATCGCATTTGCATCGTATAGAAAAAAAAATGCAAATTCGATTATCAAAAAAATATTGAATCAATACGACAAAATCAAACGTTGAACAACAACACAGACTGTAATAATAATTATTGATATTTATCAATATTTATAATATATTGAAAACACTGATTATAATTGAAAAATATATGTATATAAAAATAAAAATCTAGGTACCGATAGTCGATTATGTACACTTACGTTGAAAATTGATACTTATCGGAAAGACTACGGCTGAGGTAAATCATGATGAATTTCTCCATGGATGACATGATGCGGAAAGAGACGGCATATTATATTATATAGAAAATAGTATTTTATTCGATCGGCGTGAAAGAGATGAAAAATGCAGATGCTAGTGATTCGAATCGTGGCAAAATCGGACGCTTCCGCCGTTAAACCAACGTTCCGGAAACGAGTCGGTTAATTGTCTCGGCGTACCTTACCGGTCGGTTGCTAACTATTTTTTTTTTATTATTATTATTTTAAATATATCTTGGGTGCGACGACTTATTTTTCTTTTCAATTTATTATATTTTTAATATATTTAAAAAAACAAGTATTTTTTATATATGGTATATATTAAAAAAATATATGATAATAATGAAAATATTTCATATTATAAATTAATTAACACTTTATGTATCAGAGATAAAAAAAAATGTATGTTTTTATATATGAATGTTTTTTAATGATTTTAAACAACATTCATAACTCAAAAAAAAAAAATATAGTTTTCGCCACCAAAACAGTATATTGAAGTATACTAATCTACATAATCGTTTTATCATTCTGTGTTTATAATGATTAAAATTATTAGTTTTAGTAATTCTTCTGGAAAGATTATCAAGTTTAATCCAAAAAAAAGTTTCAAAACCTCTACTATAAATAATTGTGATTAAATGTATTTAATTTTTCGCTAGTTTAACAGGTCACGATATTGATTTTATTATACAGTAATATATATAAGAACAGTGTTATTGGAAATGTAACAATTGTTAAAACGTTGAAATCATCTCTAGAACTGCGTCTAATTTATCAGTATGTAATGAATGTCTATAAATTTGATGTAATATTAATGTTTTTTGTATTATATTTCAAAATTTTGGTATAAATAAGTATAGTATATATTGTAAATCATTTTATTAGATTCTAGATATCGATATTTTAAATTGGACTATATACCAAAATAAAAAATCAGATATTTTTATATAAATTAATATATATATATATATATATATATATATATATATATATATATATATATATATATATATATATTACACAAAAAAAGATCAATAGCAGATATAAATTTATTGTTTTTCACATTGGACATTTTCATCTTAGTTTTCTAACCACGGATACAAAAATTGCTAGGGCACGTGTCCACTTTTGACTCGCATGAAATATTCAGCCTATTTTAGGGGGGGGGGGTTTAACGATTGAAAAATGAAATTCTCGTTCGAATTTCAGATGCGAATTCCTCAGGGGGGAGGGGTGCAAACGGCCCTAAATAAGGGTTGATCGCTTCATAAAATATGAATCGATAGAAGGTTAGCGCGCGTGCGGCAAATGTTACTTTCGCTACTGCAATGCGAATTGCATCATGAATAATAATATCACACAATTGTAGAATAATAGTTTTATTACTATTCAATAAATAATAATATTTTTTATAATATTATTTTATTTTTTTTAACTATTTTTATATTTTTTTCAATAGATTAAATTTTTAATTCTTGTTTATATATATATATATATATATATATATATATATATATATATATATATATATATATATATATTTAAATTTATTTTATATATTTTAAAATATGCAGATTTAAAAATTCAATTATACATTTATTATGTAAAACGTTCCCCCATTTGCGATCAAATGTAACGAGATGAATTATTCACGAAACAATATCCTTAATACGCCCATCGCGTTTAATCAACGTTTGAAAAGAAACGATATATAGATATATATATATATATATATATATATATATATATATATATATATATATAATTATTATTATTATTATTACTATTTGTAAACGTTTACGGAAATTTTCCACTTGGAAAATACACGTGATAAACGAATGTGAAGACATTTATAATCGAGAGTGTGTTTATATACTTTATGACGACACTAAAGATTAAATTTGTAATTTTCGAATCGAGTGTATAATAAATATTTACTTTTCACATATATTTATATTTCGAATTTTATTTTTACACGAATACATTCTGAAAAGTTTCAGAATTTAAACAAATATATAACTTTATATACTAGAATTTAGGTGGAAAAAAAAATTATAGATTAATATCTCATATATAGATAATAGAAAGTGCGCTATGACCTGAAATAAGTACAAAATCAGAACTGTTGTACTAACGAGACGCACCTGTGTATTATTATGAGATAATTAAAATTATATTTATATGAATTTAAAATAAAATAGATCAATAAATGATTCACAGTTGTACATCAAAACAACGTTTCAAAATACACGAGATTATAATCATATGATTTCGCGATATGCATTTTATAATATATATATATATATATATATATATATATATATATATATATATATATATATATATATATATATATATATCAATATATAAAGTACATGAAACATACATACATACACACGTGTCATTAACAATATATTTTCAATTATTATTCGCGGTTTTCGTATATATTTTTATTCGTTTTTTATAAAATCCCTAGATTATCTTAATCTTAATTAAATGTTTGTTTTTATTTTTGTTCAATGTCGTATTTTTTATTGTTTAAAATTGTTAATATAATAATATGTAAAGGTTAATAGATAAATTAATAGTTAATAAATGAAATTATTTTTTAGTACTCCTTAATTTTGATATACGATAAAATAAATATAAAGATTAATTAGATTTTTTTATATTGTATTAAAATTTCGTGGAAAAAATTAATAAGGATGCATTTTTAAAACAATAATTAATCGAATATACATAAAAGTTGGCCTTCTCTAATATAATATACTAAGTTGTCTACAAAGTAGTAGTGCTTTATTATTTATAATATTTTAGAAATATATTAATTTTGAATCAAATATGCCAATAATAATACATTGAATTTAATTATATCTAATAATTTTGATAATTTCATTACTTTTATATACATATGATTCATAAATATTTACTTTAAATTTTCGTGGAAAAATTTAATTTTTATATTTGGAAAAATTCGGATTAATCGTTATATATATATATATATATATATATATCACAAAATTGTGTTATTTTTAACATTATCTAACATAATAATTCAAAAACGACAGACATATTTAAGCAAGATTAAACACAAATCCATAAAAGGATGATCGTTTCTCGACAAATAGATCATCATTAATTTTTCTAAAAATAAATAAATATATATATATATATATTTTTTTTCAAAATACCATTAAAATCAATCAATTTCAATACCAGCAATGAACCGAATATGAATCGTCGATTCTGTTATCTGCCGACATTCAGAGCTTATTTCCCGTCAGATATATATATATATAATAGTAGAGTGCAGGTGTTATGAACTCGACAGGTACAACCAACTATACTGATAAGGCTAATATTTGTCGGTATTACGCCTATATATAAGTACAAAAGTACATCGAATCTAACGATAGATAAGGAATATTTGTTCTCAAGGTGCGTCCATGTCTTTTAAAATACTCGAGAATTCACGTTTAAATCATATATTATATATAGTATAATAAAAATGTTTACATTTTACATTCTGAACGTACTTTAAAATATACACTTGTAATAGATTAGTTATATAGATATGTGTAACATGAATTCTTAGGAAAATCTTACGTTATATGTTTGTATAAAAAAAAATAAACGTGAGAATAAAAATTGAAAAATTTTAGTGTTGATAACTGGAATCCTGATATTTGAATTAATTTTTAATCATTTTATTCATAGTATTAAATTAAAATAATACACTTGACAAGTGTTCGAAAATATGTAATGTATAATAAAGTTATAAATTGAGCATTTTCATATTAATAATATATAATAAAAATCATTATGCAATAGTAAAGCGACCAATTTTTTTTTTACACAAAAAAGGAGGATCATCCTTATAAAAAGAAGACAGTTGGTCATTTTAATTATAGTCCTAATTTGAATTATAAATATATATTGATGTATCAAAAATTTTGATAAAAATTATTGAATATATGTATTAAAACAATATTTTGTAATCAAAATGAGAAATATTTTTTTTTTTTAAAAGAGATATAAAATATTTATATAATTTTTTGACAAGAAAAAAATTTTCATTTATATTTAACCTTCACATTTTTTCATTTATTTCATTATATATATATATATATATATATATATATATATATATATATATATATATATATATATATATATATATATATATATATATATATATATATATATGAACTAAAATCCATATGAAAATAATGCAACGAAATTTAAACCCAACATCTATTGCATAATTAACGAACGCTTTATCTATTCGACCAATACGAATATCGTAATTTTTTTTTTGCATTATGTAATTACCGTATATTTTTTTTAATATTGAATTCAAGACGATGTCGAAAAAATTCGGTAAAATACGACCGCAATTAACTTTTTTATACGCTTCGACGGATACGCAAAGGGATCAAGCGACATGTAAATACATATATATATATATATATATATATATATATATATATATATATATATATATATATATAAATAAATTCGTATTATACACAATTGAAAGAGTGAAGTGCACTTAAAAATCAATTATTAAAACCTTGACGATACAAAACAACAGGTGCTCAGTTTGTGAATCAACGGCACCGGTGCGATTTCAGTGCAAACACTTGTCAACTGCGTACAAATTTTTTTTTTTTCCAAATTGCGATAAGAACACGCAATTTTGCCACAAATAATAACAATAATACTACGATATCGTGAGTGTGTGTGTCGGCGTGTGAGCGAGTAACGCGCATGAACTCTCGTATTTATTTAAATCCTGGCCGACGGACGTTCTGTTAGTTTATTATTGATCTTTATGCAATTTTTTTTTATATATATTCACATTTTTAAATGATTTTGATAAGGAACACGTGTATATCGAGATTGTCGTTATTTATCTCGAAAACGATTTATGATCAATATATATATATATGTGTGTGTGTTTTGGAAAATGAATGCACCTAGAGATTAGGAAAATTTTTTACACCTGTTTATAGGTGCTAATCGAAACGTAGATCCTTAAAAAGATTGTTTAGATAAAAAATACAATTGCAAATTTATAGGATTACATCATTCGTTCAAAATGGAAAATCTAGAAATATAATAATATTAATGTGAACATTATTTTTTAAGTGTATTTACAGCAATACGCAATAAAATCCTTTACATATAAACATTATTTTTATAGTATAAATATAACTTAAGTTTCCTAATAGTAAATATTTTTTTATCATACTTATTCAAAATTAAATAGAAATATTTTTTAGTTAAACAAACGCAAACTATTTTATATTATATATAAAATTTCAAGATTTTCTAATACATATATTATAATATAAATACGGAATTAAATTAAAATAGCATTCTTATCTAACGTACATTATCGAATTTATACACGTTTACCAATTAACAATTCGTGAGTAATTAGTGCAAAATACTTTGCCGATTGTAATTATATTATTACTTTCATTATATCGATTCTATGTTATATGTCTATATACATATATAAATACAAACTTAAATCCTTTTAAATCGTATTTTAATAATAGAACACACGTAAGTGTTTCAAGTTACTGGTCGCCAATTTGCATATTTAACGAACAATAACCAGATTGTAAAGCAGATTAATGTTAATGATATTTAAAGCTAAGAGTAAAAAAAATAATGTATATTTTTGCACAAAAGTTTTACCATTGTGATCTATCTATTAGAAAGATTTTAAATTTGTTGCATATGGTATGTGATTATAATAAGGACGAAAAAAATAGATAAACGTTTATGTAAGCTTATAAAAATTTAGATTGTATCGACTCTATATGGTATGATAATGCGATATAAAATGGTAAAAAAAATATTGTTATTTATAATTTTAATATTTTTTTGATAATTATCTATGAACCAATGTATATATATATAGAATATTAATGATTTTTCTATAAAAATTTCAGTTCTAATTAAAATAAAATGTATATAACAATTTATATCATATATTCAATTAAAATAATATTACGATAATTAAAATATGCTATTTTTAAAAATAAAATTATATTTTATTTTTTCGAATAATTACCTTTTTGATTATGAAATTATTATATCAATTGCATTAAAGTGTGTACGAGAAAAATGACTCACAAATTTCGAAATCGTCACGTTTTCCATAAGAAAACAATTAAAACTGTAATCCATCAATTTTATCAATTATATTTTAAGATCGAAATCGTTTCAAAAAAAAAAAAAATCATCGCCACTTTACATTTATTATTTTTCGCACTCGCATCGTAATATTCTAGCGCGATTTTTTTTTTACAGATCATTATTTCTTCGATAATTAATTAGAATATATATATATATATTTTAACATAGGTGAAATGCGTCATTTTGTACAAGACAAGCGAGTTAAGTTAATAAATCACGAGATGGTATCTGAAAGTTTACAAAACAAAAAGTCTGGCGCTGAAACCGATGCGAATAAAAACCGGAACCGCCTAAGTGGCAATCAATCTAGTCTAGATCGGATGATTAATATCTAGAATTTTTTTTTTCACCACGAATATTATGTCCTATGTCCGATTTATATTTTTTTTATATATATATATAATAATATATTTAGCTTATATAAATGTGTTTTATTCGAGTAATTTATGCGATATTCGATAGCGATTTCGCTATTCGGTTCGGCAGCATTCAACATTTGTCAAAAAAAAATATATATTCTTTGATATATGTATATTTTTTTCTATATTAAATCGATATATCTGTGAGTGATATTGATGATTATTTTTAAAATTAATATATGAAACTATCATATTTAAAAATATCGTTTGAATGAATAGAAAATGTAACGCGTTTAAATTTATTCTATAATTTATTTTTTTGATCAGAACAAATTGAAACTCATATATATATATATATATATATATATATATATATATATATATATATATATATATATATATATATATATATATATATATATATATATATATATATATATATATATATTATAGAATAAAATTTTATTCATTTTTTTTAACATTAATTCAATTAATATTTCTTATATTACGATATCAATATCATCTTAAATCCATTCCCAATATATAATATTAAAATTTTCACTTAGTGTGCATATTGAGAAATTGTGATTTAGATAAAAAAAATCGCTTGAAATTCTTCGTTCATCAATATTTCTTATCGCTGTTTCATTTCATCGAAAATTGATAAAAAGCATCAACAATTGATCTAATTTTCTCTTTAAATCGCAGCGGAAATAAATAAATATATATATATATATTTTTTTTTTCAAAAACATCTAAAATGGAGATAAATAAACGTAATGCACAAAATGTGAATTTATACATCATTTTAATCTTAGTTAACAGTAATATATTGCGATTCTGTTTACTAAACGTGTCTAGTTTCGCGTAAAAAGAGCTTAAATCGTGTCACGAAACCGAAAGAAAACTAATTTACTACAAACGTTTTGTCAAATCGCTATTATTTTATTTATCGCTTCGAAAAATATCATAAGTCTATATGTAAATTAAAAGATTAGATAGTATTTAACGCTTACTAACAGCGGAAAGCTTAAAATTAATTATATTCAGTTAAAAAAAATATAGTATTATATTATAATATGAATAATATATTGAAATCATTGCATATTACTAAAAATAAATAAAATTGTTGGTTTCAAAGCGAATTTAGTATACATTTATTACGTACATTATAAATATTAATATTTCTATTATATACTGGTTTTGAAATAGTCACATTTGAACAATGTACACATAATAATGTTTATATATATATTTTATAACAGATCGACATAATTTCAACGTGGAACATAAATTCAATGGATATTGTTAATAGAAACAATAGAAACTTCCCGGACAAAATGTCAATGCAAAACTTTTATTAAACGACAAAATGTTTCTATATATATATATATATATATATATATATATATATATATATATATATATATATATATATATATATATATATATAATATTATTTTTACTATAATTAATATAGTTGTATGAAATCGAACATATACTTGTAATAATAACAAAATGTATTACAAAACGTAAACTTTTCAATTACTGTTCGATTTATGATTTATGTTAAGTTTAATATTTGTATTTATCGAATATTTATATACTATTATTTTTTTTTCTAAAAGATTATGACAATTATTATAAGAATTTAATTTATTATTCATCAATTTAATAGTCGACGGTAAAAATAAAAATGTGATTATATAAAATTTTGTCCGTATTGTTCGGATTATATAAGAGTTAATCACAATTTTTACGAGTACCATTCGACAATTTAACCGTGACATATGAACATATAAAATATATTTATAAAAAAAAAAAAAATACGAAATATGCATGTAAAAATAAAACGCACTAATGTGATAAGGGCAACCACCTGTTTGTAATTTGGTTCCGCTATTTTGCAGATAAGAAACCAGCTGTTTTTAACCGCGAGTTTATTTGCACTGAAAATAGTTGTTCGATCGCATATCGCCTATTTAATCTAAACGAATAGACAATGAACAGACTTGTGATAAATATATATTTATTTTTAACCGTAGATTAAATATAAATATAGTGAAAAATGCATATATCATATATAATATATTGAACATTTTTGTCATTGTTATAATTGCTATGTTTTTGGCATCGTTTGTTAATATAGAAATTAATGTACCCGAAATATTCATATCGGATTGATCATATTAATTAAACATTCAATAAGCTCGTAGTACGCTATTTATCTTTGCCTTATAATCCAATATATATTCGTACTATTATATAAATATATATGTTTCATAATAGCAATAAACGTGTGTAATAATGTTTGAACGCATATATTCATATATATTTATATGTGTTTTCTTTCATTCATTCAGATTACGATATAATTAATATTTAATATGATAATTAAGTATAAAATATTAATTAATTAATTGCTTTTTGTGGAGTAATTATTTGAAAAAAAAAATGAAATAAAATTACATATAGGGTCACTATAAAATTTTACTAATTAATCAATTAATTTAAAAATTTGATAATTAATTCGTATGTTGTCATCGAGAATGAGTAAGTATGTAAAATTTTAGTTCAATCGAATATTGGAAAATGATAGAAAAATCGATAACTAAATTTGAACCAAAGAAACGAATAAATAGTACAACTTGAATATATTTAATTGACAGTCAATATGTATGCGTGTAGAAAAAACAAAAACGTATAGAAAATCTCATTATAATATAATATTAAAAATGATATAACGCGACGTCTAATAAAAAATATATTTTTTATTATTATTATGCGACATTTTTTTTTTCAGAACTGAAACATACTGAAAACGTTCGAAGATATATGAAGCGAAAAAACGTAAGCGTTCACAATAAATTATTTTTTCCGGACGAGTTGAAGAAGAAGAAAAAAAAACAAGAAAAATATAATGAAATTATTTTTAAAGATTTACCGACATGTCGCAGAATCATTTCACAATATATATTTTCATTTTGAACAACATTTGCATATTATTATTTGATATTAGAAAATTAGTTTCGAATGAAAATCGGGACGGATACGCGTTATTTTATATGTCATTTTCACCTGGTCGCGAACATCATCTGTATCAAACATGGAGTCGGCGACGTCTCCATAGATCTCCATGATTTTCTGGCTCATGTTTAGACATGAACAAACCAAGAAAACCAACCAAATGAACCAAGAAACCACCTGTCCGAATAAATAACGTCAGCCATGACACTCTGGTTGCCTTCAAGGCGAAAATAAACGACGAATCGCCTGTCTTTTCTTCTTATATATATATATATATATATATATATATATATATATATATATATATATATATATATATATATATATATATATATATAATTTTTTTTATTTTATCGTATAATGAAAATCCGATTCGATTCGAGCAAATGTGTAATTTTCCAACAAATTGCAATGAAAAACATGAAGTATGTGTCATATATTATATATGATATTCTCGTTAAATGCAAGTTGATTTCGCACGAATTGCTTAATTAATAAATTGAACGATAGCTTGACATAATTATTTATGATATGCATAAATTATGAAACTGTAAATCGTTTATAGTTTTTTTTTTGTATATAAATATATAAGTAAATTTATGAAAGTATATTTAGATGGTTGATGGTTATCATGTGTACATTTTTGTAAATAATCAATTCAATGATATCAGTTCTAAATGAATTCAATAATCAAATTGTGTTTTTGCTTGAGGATTATTGGGTTTAATTTTTTTTTATAACTAAGCATAATCGCCATAAAGATAATAAACAGATTTTCAGGCTTATAATCATTGTAACGTAATATTTTTTCAATGCAATAATTAAAAGATTAATCTCTGATAATAAATAAATTATTAAATTGAATGTTATATATAAACCGAAAATATGAAATATAATTTTCATGAAAAGCAAAATTTGATATATAAATTATTTTCGATATAAAATTTCAGCAACATTAAATAATTAAAGAGTATAAAATGAAACATTATTGAAGAACTGTGTAATTTTTAATATTAAATTATTAATACTATTAATAATTTATTAAATATCATCTCAAAATAGTGCGATGAATAATAAATATATATAAATTTATTATCGAAATAAAATTTACTGGATAATTGGTATTCACTTTAGTATGACCAATAAAAAGATTACTTAAATAATAAATACATGCAATAATTTCTTAATTTTTGTTCTAAGAATTCATTATCGTTTATAATTCATATAATAAAATAAATTATAATTATATATCGAATTTGTATTAAAAATCAATAATAATTTTAACAATGAATTAAGGAAATATATAATATATAATATATATATATATATATATATATATATATATATATATATATATATATATAATGCTGTCGAGTAGCGAAAATCGTGCACAGTAGAATATTATCTTGTACGTGCGTCAATGATGGCGTGTTTCGGACGGCAACGAAATAAAAAAAAAACAAAACGTAAAAGTCGAATAATAAACAAGCAAACAATCACAAAACCGCCAACAACAAAGACACAACAACAACAACAACAACAACAACAAAAATTAACAATAATTTAACGAGTGCGTGCCGTCGAAACGGATATCTTAAATTCCCAGGTGGAACTGCCGTGAGATATTTCTCGTGCGAAAGCAACAATCGTGTGGGAAAAGCGAACGGTCACATTGAAAACGACCGTGGTAAAATCGTTAAAAAATACCAAATATAATTCTATATTTTGTATATATATATATATATATATATATATATATATATATATATATATATATATATATATATTTTTTTTTAAAATATCTGTCGCTTTTTTCATAGTTTGATACGCTCAATGAACAGAAAATGTTTTTTTACAAAAGGCAATTATTTTTTTAGTCATATTCGATATATTTCGAGATATTTTTAGATAATAAAATATAAATAATAACACTTTAATATATCGTTGACAAATTTTATATACGAATTAATATATCAAGACCGTATTAAAATGTCAACAAGCGGCAACCGCATTCGATGGTGGAATTCATTTTATTGCTAAACAAACAATTAATATGTAAAATACTCACGCAAACAAGAAACGCGTAGGTGATAATTAAGTCATCAGTGATCTCAGAGAAGAAATGCAACATTCAGTTTGTGCATAGAAAAAAAAATACATAATTATATATGTAAATAAATATTTAAATTATGAAAAAATATGCTATATATATATATAATTGATAAAATTATTTAATATTTAATTACATATGACTTTACTTTCACTGTATGTAACGAATCGTTTTTCCGTTAAAAATTTCTGTTTATTTCTATTTTATAATAAAATAAATCTTTTTTTTTTTCATCGACGTCAATGTTAAAAACTAAAACGCGAATAAAAGAAATAAAACTAGATATAAAATTACCGGTTGCCGGTTTTTCTATGAATCGACTTCTTCGTCACGAGTATTGTAGAGGAAGTTTGCGAATTGATGATGGAGTAATAATGAGAAGAAAAAAAAGTTACGAGGTCGATAAAAAAGAACGAAAATAATAATAAAAATAAACGTTTTTACCCGTAAGCTACGTGTACGTGACGTACTATGAAATTGTTACATAATATATATATATATATATATATATATATATATATATATATTATATATCCGATAATTAGAATTTATAACGATAATGTTGACTTGGAAAGGATGTATCGGTCTTTTATCAAAGTATAAAAAATGAAGAAGCGATTTTTTTATTCGATGATGATCGGTGGTAACATGATTTATTGCCGTTAAATTTGATTTCATTATTTTAAAATATATATTCTGTTGAAAAAAAAATATTGTTATTAATACGGAATATTTTTTAAATTAAAATAAACATGATTTGTTCCATCACGTCAAATATTACATTATATAATTATATATATATATATAATTTTTAATATATAAAAAAGATATTTTTTTACATTTATATGTTAAAAAAATAATTAAATTTAATCCTTAATTGAAAATTATTATTTGAATAATTAATAACTCAATTCTAAATTTGAACTTCAGAATAAATTAGTTCTTCATAATTAGAGGGTAAATTTCAGATTTAGAAACTTTATTAAATCATTAAATTATTCAAAATATTTCAATATATAAAAATTAAATTAATATATTTTTAATAAATATATATATTTTTAAATTGAATTTTTATGTTCATTGATAATAAAATATTCAATTTGAAAGTCGAATTCCTCAAAAAAAAAAAAATTAAAAAATAAATAAATAAAAAAAGTTTTTCATTTTGATAAATGACAGCTGTAATGCTTATTTAATTCAATTTCTACAATTGGACAATTTTTTTTTTATATGACTCAAGTTTTATTTTTCACATACAAAACTTTATTGACACAGCAATTAGATAAATATAATATATAACAGAATCGAATATGTCATTATTAGTCAAAATAGTTTTACATATTGAATGATAGAAAAAAAAAGCGCAAAACGAATGTACGCATAGTGTGAGCGTGTAACGCTATCGATTTTGAATATTATCAGATATTTTTGTTTTGACAGCTGCGAAGTAATTTCAAAATCAATTTGTAAATCGGAAAAAAAAAATATATATATATATATTTTTTTATATATATAAATAGTTTGTCATACTTCGTGACCGTGGCGTTAAAATAATTTTCTATTCACTACTTTTCCTTTTTTTTTTTGTGCATTCGACATTTGTCATTGTTATATTGTAATGAATCCGAGATTACGCGTTCACTTTACATGTGCAACGGCATTTATTTAGAGGACAAAGAATGCAAGTGCAAAATTTATTAATAATAATAATAATAATAATATTGAACATTCAAGTTATCCGACGTGTATAATATAAACTACAATCTATTTCGTTTAAAAATATTAGACGTACGTTTCCGCTGAACGCCTGTGTTCGGTCAAAAAAAAAAGACGATCTTATTAATTTTAACACGTGATTTTTTTTTTGAATTGAGTCGCCAGCTCCACGTCCGACCTTCAAATATTATTTCTTACACTATATATATATAGTGCAGTAATTATAAGTTGATAAGTCTTTTAAAACGAATTTTTTTCATGAGATCGAGTCACGAGTATATTCAACCTTCACCTTTTTCTAATATAAAATGACATACCATTTATGTGACATATAATAATAATTAATTTTTATTATTAAAAAAATATTGCTTTATATACGTCTACGAATTTAAAGAAAAAAATATTTTTCTCTTAAATTTAACATCATATAAGCTTTAATACTGTTTGACAATTATGTACATAATTACTAAAAAAATCTTAATTTTATTTATGTGTCGATAATTAGCGATAAAACTGCAAATATTTGACATAAGTAATTTGCTATTTTTATATATAAGCTATATTTCTAATTAAACGTATAATTATTATTCAATATTTTACCTTTTAACCAAGTTTAATTACGCACATTTTCATATATTTTTTTATGAAAAATCTAACATTTTACATCGAAAAAGACTAATCTTACTATCAGCAGAAAAATATATTTTCCTACAATAAAATCAAATGCGATTCGTCGATTTTTTCCAATTAACAAATAGATAATCTTTTTTATATCATTTCACGATAATCTTTCGCGAATGGCGACATTAATAAAATTGGAAAAATACATAAATGGACGACGCCTTTTTTTCTAATCTTTTTAAAATCGCAAAAATTACCGGATAAAAAATACTAAACGCACGTGGAAACACTATATATAATACGCATTATTTATATATCATATAATATATAAATGTATTTTATTATTTGAACTCGTATAATTTTAGACTCGGTTCATAGTCCGGTCAAAACTCGAACGTCAATTATTCCATGCTTTTTCATTAAAATCGCACGTGTAAATAATTATTTTTTTCAATATCGATCGATTATAATAATTTATTTAATTTTTTTCGTGTCAAAATGGCGTCCTTATTTATAAATATATAAATATTAAGTCACGTCACGGAAATATCATGTCATTTCAAGTCACATGATATGCCTTTAACACGTATGCCATAATTTAAACGTTGATTTTTATTGACATCATTCGCACATCTTTGGTCATGTTTTTCATTATTATTTATATATAATATGTGCAATTTTTAAATAAATATATTAAAAAATATATATATATATATATATATATATATATATATATATATATATACTTACATTTGATCTATTTTATTATTATTGAATTTAGTTCCAAAAACTAGACACATATTAAAAAATAAGCTATTTTTAATAATGAGATCGGGAAAAAATACAACAATAATATCATATAATTTTATATGCGTGTATAAATAAAAATGTTGTTTATTATTTCTATGTATAAAATACTTACTTGCTTTGTAGCCGTTTTACAATTAAAACGGTAGTAACAATAATATGTTGTAAAATATGATTATGTAGAAAATAAAACAAATATTAAGTGCAATAAAAATATTTTTATTTTTTCAGATTATTTTTTTTTCTCAACGAGAAAAAGATTTTTTCAATACAACTTTCAACAAACTCAAAAAAAAAAAAAATACAAATTAAAGCAATTTTTAATGTGATACCACTCATCGGTTTTCGTTTAATATAAATTTATTGTTCACTTTATTTTTTGTTCACAATAATTTTGGAGACAATTAGAAAATTTTCATTAATTTTTGCTACTTACAATATTTACATTAAAATCTTATATACTCTTATAATATAATAATTCTTAAAACAATATTAAAGATAATAATAATCATATAGAACAAATAATAATAATTAATAATGAAGGAAACAATCACAGAACAAAAACGATCTTAAGCGCATTATAAATCTAATTTTTTTATCATTCTGTGGAGGGGGGGGATGAAAAAGGAAACGCATAAAAAGGACTTTTATATTTTTAAAAATGCTATTTGTAATAATCAAAAATTTACCACATCAGTGTTTCTCAAACGTTTAATTATTACACAAAAAAAAATAGTTATAATCGAGTGTATTTTATCTAGCACTGATTTGGATATTTTATATGATAAAAAAATGTTTTGTACAGGGTAAATATGAATATAATAATATTTCTATATATAAAACAAATAACATTGCGATTTGAAAACAGGTACTTTCACGTTATCCGTTCAGCAAATTTCACATCAAATCTATATAAAACTTTTCTCTCCAATAATTTTCATATGTATATATATATATTTTTAAACGGATTAATGAATGATTAAATGTTTCATAATCGCTAAAAAAAATCTCCCCTTTCGAGAACAAGAGAAAAATCGTCAAAAACGTCATAAAAGATGAATTAGGCATAAAAGAGATTACCGTGTGAAGACTTTCAATATTTGTTCACAAATAAAAATTATTACATTAATACAAAAAAAAATGCAATCATACAACAAAATCATTCAATTAAAAAAAAGGATCGAGAATTCCTTTTTTTTTCCTCATCGCTACTTTCAATATTAAATTCTCACAAAATCAATTACATACAAATTAAAAGACGAGATCGGCTATAGGATAAAAAAATATTTTTACTTATAAAATGAAATGATATTGAGACCTGGGAATACACGATATGATAATGTTTATTATGATGATTATGATGATGATAACGTTGACGATAATTATGAATAATGACAATAATAATAATGATAATGATGCTAGGAGTTTCTTCTTAACAATATATTTTATATTAAAAAAAAAAACAGAACGAATTCGACAAATTCGCACCTTCTTCACATAGACGAAATTTTCTTCTCAATATATAGTATTTATTTTATATTATTAAAAAATATTGTTCGCTTTTTTCTAATTCTTCGTTACAATATTTTTTTTTCTTTCTGTTAATAGTTCTCTTATATTAATAATAACCTTTTATTTTTTTAATATATATATATATATATATATATATATATATATATATATATATATATATATATATATATATATAAATATATATATTTTATATAATATTAATAAAAATTCACACTTCAGCACAATTGACTGTCGTCTTGTGATGTTCTTTCAGGACTCTGTAACAATGAAAAATAAAAATAAATCAGATTTATTATATTATATATAACATAATATTTTATCACGATTGTCGTGTGTGTACAGTTTAACAAGGACAACAGTTAAATCCTTTGGATCGTATAATATTATTATATATATATATATATATATATATATATATATATATATATATATATATATATATATATATATATAACGGAACGAAGGGGGGAAAAAACTTTTATATAAACGTCATCAATTCATTTTTAGGAAGAAAAGAACCACATTGTGTATATATCATCATCTGTGTGTACTTTTTTTCAGTTACTTCCTTTGACTATATAGAAAAGAAACCACGTTAGACCTGGTGGTGACTTCGAATGTTTGCTCAGCATGCTCTTAGCTAAAGATAAAATATTATACAATATAAAAAAAAATAGTATTATGACTACAACAGTTCGTTTTTCTCGCGATTTTCAACGTTATTTCATACAAAAGTTACCATTGTTGAGTAAAAAAAACCGTTGATTTTCAATTGAATTTTAATATTATATATGGTATATAAAAAAATCATACAAAAAAACACTTCCCGTATAATTTCAATTAAATATTTAATACAATTATTATATATAATTTTTACTCAATAATAATAATATATACCAATCATACGAAATAAATAAATGATTGGTTTATTATGCTATTAGACCAGTTTAAATGTGAGACGAGGATTGGTCGAGATTATATCAAATTATATCAGATAATGAACAGACTGATATTGGCATTAGATCAAATATACAAATCGACTGATAAAATATGACTTATTTTATGCCAATAATGATGGCACACACACACACACACACACACCTTAATCTGGTATAATATATGTAATAAACTGGTCATCCTGTATTAAATAATAATATATAGTTGATAGTTTTGTGACATTTATAAAAAAAAAAATAATACCATTTGTACACAACTGTTCCAACGATAATCTAAAATCAAATCAGTAACAGTCACAGTGTGCCTCTAGTGGTCAAACGTGTTAGGACAACATTACCATTGCACGTGTCAATTTTTGCCAGTATATGGTATATATATATATATATATATATATATATATATATATATATTAATTAGCAAATATCAGACCACCAACTGTGGATTTATTATTAAGAACAATATGGCAGTAAGAAAATACAACAGAAAAACAGCAATTGCTAAATAAATGATCGTGAGCACTTCATTTGTACACACACACACACAACGGTTCATTTCTATTGCACTAAGTGAATATAATAGGGACATCCTGAGCGGACATCTGTGTGCTACATCTGCGCCAAATGGCTCCCGTTTGTTCGACGATGCACAAGGATTAAAATTATTAGCGAAAAATGGCTTCGCATATTTTTCATGAGCTTATTATTAGAAAAAAAAAAAAAAAAAAAACATGAGCGAAAGAGATACTAGAGCTTATGTACAAAGTAAGCCTTTTTTATGTATTAAATATTCAATGCGTTTTTGATCCCATAGGCAGTAACTATATTCACCTACCACGTGTGCGTTAAACATAATAGGAAGTCCCATGCGCGTTTTGCACGTGTCTCCATATCTTTTCCCCTTGGTATGTGTTATGGCCAACTGTATAATATTCTGAAACGCATTCATTGAATCTCGCACAGCCGGCGTTTTATTGAAGATATTTAACCACGTGTACAGTGTAAAAATACTGATAATTTCACACAAAGTAATGCCATTCTGATATGGCATAACGTTGGACAAACAAATGCGTTGTGTGGACTCGGGGGTCCAAAACAAGATTATCGAACGCCTCTTATTATTTGTATGGCATAATTTTAACGGTCACAAATCAAAAAAAAATTACGCGAATTCATTATAATACTATTTTGAGCGTTCTTTGATTAAACAATACTATATATATATATATATATATATATATATACAATGGACGAGGAAATTATAACATGATTTACATTCAATGTGAACTTAATGTGTGAAACTGACCTTAACCGCAAATAAAATTCGATCGTTAAAATAGTTATCGGCCAAATTTACTGCCCATAAATCACTAGATTAATAGTTGAGACAACAGTTTGTGGCGCAGGTATTTATTAGCCGTTATTGCTTATTGAACTAATGACGAATTGTTATTATTCGTTATTTAAATATATTATGAAGGAGGAGTCGTTGAAAAAAAAAAACATAGAATGGATATTGTAAAATGTGGACTTAGACACCTTCGAGGACGTTGTTAATTGTCAATATTCTTCGTTCAAATTACCAGTAGTTATTTATAATAAAGTGCAAATTGATGGGTATAAAAAAAATACAATAGCAGCACACGCATCGACGATGATGACAATGATGAAAACGATGATGGTCAGTCGGTTTTATGTACGAATACGACCTCGTGAGGTCGCACAGCTGTTGTTCTTTACTTGCACCGTTGCAAACAAACAACACAACACGATAAACAAATGAGACCATTAGATCAACAATCGTTTGTAATTATGTGATTTGGATAATAAATTAGAAATGCATTCGAATCGTTCGATTTGTAGTAAACGTCTCAGATGTACATACATACATAGAAAGGATATACGTAGCGGTTTTTTTTTTTTTTTTTTTTTGATATTCGATTTTTATTATTTTGTCCACAATGGATGATGATGATCGTTGGCGATGTGTGGACCACTTCGTTAGTTAGCCAATGACGTTTTGTATATAACGAACACGTGCGCCACTCTAATTATAAGCGACAGTGACTGTCTTGTCTGTCTTGTATTTTACGAATGTTGACCAGGCGACATGAGTCTTTCTAAATCGACATTATAAATTTATACACAACCGACACACACCAGAATGTCTAAACGAGACAATAGATAATAGAACTTATAGATGCGGCGGTTTTTTTTGATGAACAGCTGCGCGATTTCCTAAGTATTCTCGATCATTTGCCAAAGTGTATTCGAGACGTTGCAGTTAGTTGTAAATAAACTAGTTTCAAAAAATTTCAGCCAGCGTGTGGACTATGTTTATAAAGCTTTTGCACACAATATAAATCCTTGTCGACACTTGTGTGCATTTTTTATTATGTAGAAAGTGGAGAAAACGATCGGAACACGAGTGGAATAAAGAATCGGTCGATTTTTTTAAAGAACAATTAAAATATATATATTAGAAAGAAACAAAAGACTCGTTCATTCCATCATGTTTCAGCGGACAATGAAATATTTATGTCATAAAATAGGACAAGCGTTTTAAAAATATAATAAAAAATCAGGTTATATTTTATATCAATATAAAATGTGATTTGATATTATATCGAAAGATAGAAAGGTAGAATCATTGGATACACAATTCAGTTTCCTGCGTGTGTCGATTAGTTTGGAAGTCTATTTCGGATTTTTGCGGAACGTCACCCTCGAATTGAACCATGTGTATTTATTATCGTATACAGAAGACTGCTGCCGAAGAGAACATATGATGAAAATTTGGCTGAAATGTTAAACGAAGCAGCAACAATGCTGAAAATAAAAAGGAGCACACACGTGGCATAGCCATACGGCAACTATTCCTGTCATTTTACACGGGAGAGCTTAGAAGTGAACGTATGTATTGAGCCACGTGCGTTGCGTGAAAGTGTCCGTTTTTTTTTTCTTCTATTTTTGGGATGTCACCCTACTCTCTTTTTCCACCCAAGACAGACCATGAAGAACAGACGTTACAGATGGACAGATAGACAGACAAACGAAGCCGGATTTTCGCATTTTTTTTTAAACGTCAAATCATTCCAGATAGGAAGAAAAAAAAATAGAAAAGCGTAAAACGACCCACCAGCAACTACTGATGTTGATTACGAGTACACGAGGTGAAACATTTATTAATGGCCATATATTATCTGTAACTGTCGATCTGTTCGCTTTAAAATTGAACCGAAAAAAAAAAGTAGATATGCACGATTTTATTTGCCTCGAAGGAGAGTTCCCCTTGTCAGTGATAAAAAGAAAATGATTGGAATATTGATCGAATACAATATATATATTATACCAGGGATAATAAAATGTTTCAGAGTTCAATTATAAAAGATGAGTTTTTTTTTTTGGAATGTGGCATTAAAAACATTATTTAAATTCCCGATGGCATCTTTTAAAAATCCAGAACAAAAATACACGTGTGCTTTCTATATATGGAATTTGGAGGCAAAAGTTGAAAACCTAATGTGTAAAAAAATGTACATTTTACAAAGTGCAAAACGAAGAGACGTGCAAATTCCATGATTCAATTTCATGTAAGGCTGTAGTGTATATATATATATATATATGTGTGTGTGTGTGTGTATTTTGCACACGCGTATATATATATATTATGTGTGTACGAATGTGTATGTGTGAACACCTGGTCAAAAAAGTGAGCAAACAACGGCCAACTGTTAGTAGGAATCCTCTCTCGAATATCTCATGCGGACGACAATGGCGACCTTTTAAAGAATAAGAAAAAAAAATATATCCTCGAATCAATATCGAACGAAATGAACCATGAGAAACGGCAGACAGCCTTCGAAAATATTCTCGAGCAGTACAAAGTATATAAAAACGAGTGATTTAATTAAATATGGCATGATTCAATATATATATATATATATATATATATATATATATATATATATATATATATTAAGGGAAGTTGCCGTTTATCTACAGACAATAACCCCCATAGGCAAGACACGAACCGTCAAAAATGATTAGAATTTACGATGCAAACAAAAATCGTTTAAACGACCAACTGAGAGCGTTATCAATTAAATTCAATTGAATGTCTTTTATACTATTTCGAACTATCAATAAAATGATGCGGGCACACGAGTAAAACTGTAAAAATAATGACCATATATATATATATATATATACACTTTGAATTCTTATAAAAATTATAAAATATGGTTATTATATATTTATTAGTCACAAGGTGTTCTCATCTAGACTTAAAATTGTGATTATGCTAGAAAATAAGATCGATAAATCATAAAACTGTCCTCGCTCAATTTGCGATAGGGGCAAATGGTCGTCAAAACGATTTCTCAGATCATCGAATGGGAAATATGTCGTCTAAATCTGGGGAGCCAGAGGCAACATTTCCGCGAATGTTGACAAATTATTTCAAGTGATATACGCACGTAAATAAATGTGAAATAAACCGACGCATACGCTAAGACCAAACAAACCTCAACCGTTCAACATTGACCCCCTTCTACACGAAATATTTGCATTTTGCCGGTTCCATATTTATAAAGTGTCGGCCGTTTTTTAATGGGACGTCAAGGTTTTCATCGGTTCGATCTAATAGAACGAATTTATTTCGCGTACAGGTTTTACACCGTTTGAAGAGTTCAATCGTGGCGTAAACACGAATAAGACCCATTAACGGATAAATAACACTTCCTATATATTATATATGAAGTAAAAAAAAAAAAAAAAGATACAAGGTTGGACCAAAAAAAAAATGAACGAGGTCGTACATCTTCTTGCCTTGGATAATTTGTTTATTCTATATATTATTATTACTGTTCTCTAGATCATTATGTGTGAATTTAATACCCCTAAAGCGAAATCGCAGAGGGGTTGATGTTATTAGTTTTTAGGGGTGACCCTGCACAGCTTCTGTAGATATAGTTAGCAGATAATACGCTCTAACACCGTATCATATAAACGTCGGCTGCAATAATGAACGTTTTTATTTGCAGGTTAGTAACGAGTTTGCTCATTTGATCCCACAGATCAATGCACCCTAAAAAGTACCCTTTCGAATATATACATATATATACAAGAATCGGTAACAGTACCGTTTTCATAAACCGAGCTCTCCCACGAGAATGTTACCGAGCTCGTGAATCACGGAACGAGAAGATATCGGTCATCGTCGTGTCGATATGGTAATAAAATTGCACTTGCACAATGCATTATTGCATTGAAGTTTTTTTTTCTTAATCGAAATAGACGCCGCTATATAAAAAAAAAAACAACCGGATCTTTCACTTTACATACGTTTTTGATAATACACGAACCTCATGAGATCCGGCACACGTTTCATGCAAACAGAATATTTGCATACCGTTCAAAAGATCGTGATCCGTTCGAAATGCAATATAAGCAATATAAGCATATTGCACAGAATACCGAAATTGGTATTTTCACACGCAAATCGAACATTTAAATATATCGTAAACAATTTTTTTTTTATTATTATTAAATTTTATAAAATAAATTTAAAATTTCATATGTTACAATCAAAATCAAACATTAACAATATATAATACATGTGAATAAGATCGTGTAAAGGTTGACGATCTATCCATTGTGTCGCCATACGTAAAACGTTCCGATAAAAAGAGTATATTTGAATAATCTTTGAACGCCAATGTTTGCTGAACAGTATGTAAACTGCACAAACGCAAGCATATATTCACATAATGTATATATATATATATATATATATATATATATATATATATATATATATATATATATATATATATATATATATATATGTATAAGTTGATTCGGTCGTTGTTTACTTTCCCAATATTATTATTCATTCCATCGAGTTTCTTCACATGGACAGATGGCGAGAAAAGAGAACAGGCCGAATCAAAAGCGGCTGTTGTTATATCATTGTTCATATACGAAGGTGAACTGAAGACGACAGTTTTCCTCAAGGTACATTACACATTATTATAACATGTCATATATATATATATATATATATATATATATATATATATATATATATATATATATATATATATATATATATATATATGCAGTCGAACAAACAGACCAGAGATAGAAAACACACGTGCATTTTCTTGTGGAAAATTTATCGATATTCGTGCACAGTATATATGTATAGTGAACGTGGCGATCTGTTGAAATTTCGACAGAGCCACAAAGTTTCCTCATCGCGATTATGCGAGAAGTCGTTTACGATAATAAATCATAGCGAGAGATTCCTCGCTATCAAAAGACAGACGGACGTGGGTCGTTGTCGAGAGTGCTAAACGTCATGAATTATGAATATGTCTCAAGAGTGCCACCGACCAAGAGGACTTGAGACTAAACCAGTCCAGTGGTTAACCGCCTTGAACGACCGACTGACTGGTTGGTTATCTGGTTACGGTGGTTATTCGAGAACGAGTTGTTTTGCTTCGGCGTGGTTTCCTTGTACGTTTGGCGCCGACTCATTAAAAATGGACATTTTTCATTTGCGCCAAAGATGGGCGCCACGAAACTATTTCAAGTATGCCAAGAGAACCGACGGCAAAATTATTCTATCTTATTAATATTTATAAATATATGACTAAATTCGGAACAATAGGTTCAAAGGAAACATTTTATTCGTGAAGTAAATCAAAATATATTGTCGAGAATTCCTTTATGGAACATAATTATAATAATAAATAAAGTTCTGTCGAAAATATAAAAAAAAAGGAATATTTCTTGTCTTAAAGGGGAAATCATCAGAACATATTTATTGACCAAAACGATGACGCATTTTCTCGGTCAAACTTAGACTTGCCGAAAATATACATGTTATGTGCTCTCAACCTTCTGTGATTGCTTATCTCATTTGAGAGAGCGTCATCGTAAATTACGTGGTGGCCAACACCTGCTCGAGTAATTCAATATACAAGAGACGATGGATGGTAAAAAGGAGAAAAGCGGCGTCGACTCATCGTCGCATACCTTTATTTAGACGTGCAGTTGTTGCATTCGTCGCCTATTTATGTCGATGGAAAAAGAAACATGGAAAACGATGAGGATATACGAGTGTGTGCACGAAAATTTTCATATATATATATATATATTTTTTTTTTTCAGTGTTTTCAGATGAAATATCAAGAATCCAATGGAGCGTGATTCGGTTTTGTTCATTGGGAGATCGTCGAGGATAGAATTCTTCGGTCGGGAGACAAAACAACGGACGAACCGCAGACAACAGCTGTGACAGTAAATCTGCGTCAGCGAAAAGTAATGTAGCGACGAAAAAGAAAAACAGAAAACAGAATTTAAAACCGAGCACAACAACAACAACAACGACGACGACCACGACAACGATAACGAAAACAGTCGCAACCCCACCAATTAAATTGGTGGTTGTAGATTTATATGTTTGGCATCGGAATCGCGATGACCAACGGTCGACAACACCTGTTCATTTAGATTGACTGAGGATGAGAGAAGGTGTTTCAAAAAAATCGACTAATACGTTTTAATCGAATTGCTAAAAAGACATGGATACGGTATTCTTGAGAAGAATGCAATTAATTAAATGTAAGACTGGGAACAAGCTGGCTGAAGATGCAGTTGTCGGTCGTTTATTCAGATGAAATTCGGGCCCTCCCAGAGACCACCTGTGGACATCAATCCACCATGAAGACGATCATTTCTCTCTTAACACAACGAGAAAGATGTACATCACACCGTTGGTGTTTTAAGAGTTATCACATGCTTAAAATACAAAGGGAAATACATCGCATGCCAGCTACTATACATAAGTTTAACATCTAATACTTAATATGATGGAAGATATGTACGTCTTCCTGTAATGATTTGTTATTATTTCGACTGTTTAAGTTTATTTAAAAATAAACACAAGGCAATCTATTATCGTATCAAAATTCATGGAAATAAATTTAAATCCCAAACATGGCAGTAGTTAGATTTTTCCTTGATAAATAAAATCTTTTGACATTTGAGTTAGGAAATCAAGATCGATTCGCGCATTCGAAGAAGCACAAGAAGGCAATCGATCTTCTTTCGCAAAAAAATAAAAATGCAAATTCGAAACCAACAAACGAAAATCAAAATAATAATGATAAAAAAAAAAGTATCAAAAGAATGACAAGCGTGCAGGTGGTATTATCATTATATTTTTTCCTGTCATTCGTATAAACGGTCAATTATATACGATGTGAAAAGCCTTTGGCGAACAAGAGTCAAACGTCGCAAAACAACCGTTACAGGTGACAGTTAAGTTTCGAGACGATTATATCGTATACCTATATATATATATATATATATATATACAGAATGACCCGAAAAAATCTGATTTCATCTGAATGTTAGAAATGTCATTTTTTGACCACTGCATATATATATATATATATATATATATATATATATATATATATATATATATATATATATAACAGTGTACACATTTCGCGAAAGAAACGTGCTTGCGAAACGATCGAGGATTAGCCTCGTCGTCGGATCCAGGTGTTGAGATTACACCATTCCTCTAGAGCAGAAATTCTGCGGTCTGTTTGGCTGATATGTTCTCTTGTTCTGCTATTGCTTTTTTCACCGTTTACGTTGCGTATATATATATATATATATATATATATATATATATATATATATATATATATATATATATATAAATAAATATGAGAGAATGTATATATATATATGTTTGGGTAGACACGACTTTCATCGCGACTTTCGAAACGGTACGGGGCGGCGCACAGGTGCGCAACTGCACCTGCACCGTGAAACTACGTGATTGATTCACACTCGATCTACACAATTTGTAATTAATACACGTAATAATATGACAATTGTAGTATAACGCATATGTTGAAAATATAAACAATGAAAAATGGCGCCTTTTTTAACGAAATATATATATATATATATATATATATATATATATATATATATATGTGTGTGTGTGTGAATAATATTGGATGTAGTAAAAATGATGTATAAATGTTTATTCTATGTATAAAAAAATGAATTAATATTAAAAAAGGGGTAAAATCGATAATGATCAATGACTAATTTCAAAATATAAGTCAACTGTGATTAAAACTAAATAACATGACTGAATATAATTTTTAAACTATCAAAAATCATAGTAATCAAACTGATTAATGATCGCTAATCGATCATTACGAATTATAATTATTTAAACTGCGTGTGTGTAAGTAATTAGTGAGAACGGTATATCAAAGAAATTCTAGAATGAAAGTTGTCGATTTTTCCTATAGCTTATTTTCTTTCGTTTTTTTTTTACAACGGATATATCGCAAAAACTATTACGACATGCTGTTTTTTTTTAACAAGAAATAATCCTAGGAAATCGGATGTCATAAATATTTTAAAAACTATTATGGTTAATAATAAAATGAATAATTTATAAATTAATGTGAAATTCCCGGGAATATGGTGTTCGTCATTTGTTAACTCTGTGATAAGCGTTATACGTGCATTAAAATATGGTACGATATATATATATATATATATGAAAAAATACTCCAAATGTGTGTGAAATTATGAAGCAAATATTTGTAATTCGTAATGTATTAAAAATTAATGAGCATATTTCCGTTACGATATTAGAAAGCAATTAAATACTAGTTTTTCTATAATATTGATTCACTAAATTGCTTCTATAAATGCGAAGTCAATAGTAATTATGTACGAAATGATAATTATGACCATTTCTATATTTGAAATGTACGAATGCAATAAATGTTTTTGTATATATATATATATATATATATATATATATATATATATATATATATATATATATATATATTTATTTATATAAAGAAAAATATTTACTTTGAAATAAATAATAAAACGAATATGAGCAACTTCTTAAAATTAAATAAGCATATTTATCAGCTATTATAATCATTATAATCTAAATGTAGAAATATTGTAAAATACTTGTAATTATTTTATAAGATTCTTACCGTGTGTGTGTGATGTGGTGAATGTGGTGCTGGAGGTGCTGGAGGTGCGGTTGCAGCGGGTAAAAGGCAATTCGCAGGTGTCAAAGGACGTCTCGGTGGAGCTGCAGGAGCGGCGGCAGCAGGTGGACCAAGAACCGCCGTAGCATCAAAGGCACCTGCCGATGGATGACTTTCGAGAGCACTTTGCAATTCGCATATATAGTCAATAACGTGTTGAATCACTTCCAGCTTGGACATCTTTCTGTTCTTCGGCATGAACGGCACCAGATCCTGCAGTTTGGACAGGTACATTTGAATCTCGGCGTTTTCGCTGCCTCGCGATTTGTGAACGCGACCGGCGGTAATTGGAGGAACTGAAGCTCCGGTGGAACACACGGCAGTAACGGCCTTCATTTTTATATATTTAATTATACGATGAGACACTTCACAAAAAGAAAATACAAACACGAACTTGAAAAAGTTCAAAATATGATAATATCGATGAAATTTGACAGATCGATACGGTTAAACAGTGTATCAAAGCCGCGACGAGTTCCGCCACAAACGACACGAACTGCAATGAACAAGCGCACAATCGGCGGTCCTACTTATAACATTGATCGGCGCCTCTCCCCACCGCGCACCGGTTTCGACCAATCGGCGCGCGAGGTGGGCGTGTCTTCGCGGATTTCCACCAATCGGGAGGTGGCGCTACCTGCGCATCTCAGCTGAGATTTTCCCACAGTGCCGGATTGTTATTGAGATGCAAATTGGGTTTTTGTTATCCGCTGCATTGTTAAAGGCGGCAGACGAAACGTTCTATAATATTTATTGATGCCTTTTGCCGCTTTTATTATAATCATTCTTCTCTATATACATATATAATATTATATATATATACAAATAAATGTGTGCAAACAAACATGTTTTTTGGTTCGCCTTTATTCTATTTATCTTTTTTTTTTTTTTTAATTCTTAACTTTCTAGCTTTGCTTCTTTTCATTTAATATTTGCACGCGACCGATGTCTAAATTATATTTATATATTTCTGAATTAACATATTTATAAATGACATATTACATGTTTTCTCATGATATCTCCATTTTTAATAGGAATCAAAATATATACATTCTAAATTCAATACCTTGATCAAAAAAAAAAAAAAATATTTTTTCATAAGAATTCAATTATTTTCAATCTTATATATAAATACAATTAAATATCTTTTAATTACAATAAGTTCTCGAGTTATCATTTATGATAACTTGAGAAAAATGATCAGAATAATGCTTATATAAATATACTTATTTATATATGTAGCAAACTACTTTTAACCAACTAAAATAATAACAATCATAAATAAAGCCATTATATTTGCATATATTATATACATATGTCTATTATATTATATTATTTATTTTTGTCATTAATCGAGAACTGATTTTATTTATTTACATTTTAAATATAATCATTATATTAAATATATAATATTTATAAATAGAAAATAATAAGTTATTCTGAAGATAAAATTTCTCAGAAATATTCTTCGAATTACCTGTTCAATACCTGTGTTTCTAAATATCCATTATAACTACCTGTTGAATGTCTTCTACCTGTCAAATGTGAAGCTTAATTGTTATTTTTTTTTATTTCTTCTTAGAAATTTACTTTTATCTAATATAATCGCTAAGTTTTCGAAGAAACAGGTTGAAAATTATTTACGGCGCGCATTTTGCGAATGTGTAAATATAAATAACGGGAAACAGTTCAAAAATTCAATATTATATTATAAATATTTATTTAAATATATAGAAAAATATTCTGCATATTGATTCTTATCAGGAAAAAATATTCATAAATTTATGATGAATTTTTTGTCAAATAATTTATGATTTTTTTTTAATAAAATACAATAATTTTTAAAATATGTTACATGTTATGAAATATCAATAAGCATTTTTTTTCTACATCATCTTTCACTCGTAATTTTTTAACGATTATTATTGACCTTAATTTACGTCTCAAAAAGATCAAGACTAATTACGACTAAAATTATCTGTTTTATATACATATTTATTACGAACGTTTGCTAATATAATAAACAATTAAATTACATGATCAGCGACGATTTTGTTATTAATTTATAATGCTTCCGTTGAAATAAAAAAAAACAATTTAATTCTAAAAAAAAAATCGAAATTTATTTCACATTAAACATAAAACTTACTCAGCTCGTTATTAAAGAATCGAAAAAAAAATAGACAAAAAAAGGTTTGAATTTCGTTTTTCATGGAACGTACACTTTTTTTTTGCTGATCACGATTTGATCTAAGAGAAAAAAACTAGCTTTTTTCCCACAAATTTGCCTTGTCAATCCTTCAAACTCTTCAAACTCATCGAAACACTTGACGTGCTCAAAAATCAAATTGGTAATTAACGCTTTCTAATTAAAATCTGGTCATATATTTACGATAGAAATTCAATTTGAAGAGAGATGCGATGATAGAAGTGTAAGCGCAATGAAAAAATATAATAAAAAAATATTTCGAATATAATAATATTAAAATTTCATTTATTATATATAAAATTTTCAAAATACTTATAAAAATATAAATTTTTACATATATTTGTAATCAAAAATAATTTAAAAAATTGGAAGTTGTTTTTTCTAATTTTTGAATTAGGCATAATAATATTTATTAAACCTCATGATTTATAGTTTCGTAAGAAAAAATAAAATTTAAAAGATTACGATGAAATCTTTTAACCTCAAATACGGATTAGAAGTTTAATTATACTTATTCTATATACATTTTGAAATAACAAGGTTATTTTTATTTTAACATTGAAGATTGTTTAAAAAATTCATCTGTTAGACATAAAATTTTATAAAGCGAAATATAAATTTCCTTAAAAAAAATAATTATTTTTTTTCATACGGTAATCTTTGAGACAAATCTTCAGTGCAAATAAGAATAATATATTAAAATAATTATTTTATATTCTTAATAAATTCAATCCAATGAAACATTCCTATCATAAACAAACATTCGATAGATCTAGATATCATTTTCAAAAATGATCGCATTTTTTTTCACTTTTGCTTTTATTTTCGTGGGAATAAATAAATGGTTTTTTTTTTGCCGCATGTAAACATTTATTCAACCGGTAAACAACGATAAAAATATTCTTCTTTGACGAGAATCGAATACTTTTGATACGGCAAACAGTCGGCTTATCGAAACAATAGTTCACGTATTATATTATGCGTACAGGGTGTGACAAAAGTGAGGGGTCAGCGAAACGGGTCGCGTGTCGCACTTTTGTCACAATGCTTCGTAAACCATTGTAAAGTATTGTATTGTATTTAGCTTATTGTGCGACATTTTTTTTCCGGTAAAAAGATATATATATATATATATAAGTCGGCATATTTTACTGTTTTCTAAAGTATCGCATTCTCGATATTATAATATTTAGAGGTGAAAAGGTGAATTTGTCGTAATTTTTTTTACACATTTATTATAATATAATTATCAATTAGTTCTGATAAAATATTAGAAATTTTACTGTGTTAATAATAATTAAATAATATAAAAAAATTGCATAAAATAAAGCGACATTATGTAATTAGAAAAAATGGACTTTAATCTTAAAAGTTTTATTTGTTTAAAAAAAAAGATAATAACCGATTTTGTATATAAAATGTTATGTAATTTTCATGTATACAATTAATTTACACTCATATTACGATTGTTATCAAAGTTTATCAGTTTTATGAATATTTAAAATATATATATATATATATATATATATATATATATATATATATATATATATATATATATATTCTACTCCAGTTGATAACGCATTTAAACATTTACAATTGACCATGTTTAAGTATTTGCTTGTAAAAAAAAAAATGTACTTCTATTGGATGATGAAACTCGACGATAAAGAAAATGTTAACAAGTTATAATAATATATTTTTGCAATATAAAATATGTATAACCGTATTAAATCGAATTTATACCGGTGATAAATACGTTTAAGATATCTATATTTCTAACTGAAACGTCTCCATTGTGTATTTCGGCTGAAAAAAGAACGATTTTCACGGGGGTTGTTGCATTCGTGACAGCCGTGACCTTGTCGTCGTGATATTGAGTATCATTTTAACAAACATCCCCTATCACAATATATATATATTCATGTTTTTCATACAGCAAAACTACCCCCGCTTTTAATGGCACGTGGCAAGGGCTAGCCCTATTGTTGTGGGAGCTGGGCGGAGACGACACTCCCACGGTTGTGCCCCCAAAAGAAAAAAAAAGATACCTTTCCACTATCATTTTTAACGATTAATCATCGGTAATAAACGGCTTATCACGCTCGTGTACTTTCACCGATTATCGTGATATGCGTGATAAACGTTATGGACTTTTTGAAGCAAGTGTACTTTTGCATAAGTCCGTCATATTCACTTGTACGTGGGAAGTGTTGCTGATTTAACATACAATAATACATCGAATTATATGCACTATTCTGATTTGATAACATTTATGTATTTAAATGACAAAATTAGAAATTATTTTCTTGAACTGCTCATAACATTAAGGTCAACCTTTTACATTCATAATCCAATTTCTTTGACTTCGAATTTAATTAAATACGCTACAAAACATACGTTCGAATTTTTAGTGTGGATAAATATTTTGAAGGTCTAATGGGTAATCGCTATTATCTAAAGAGTATAGTTTGTAGCTACTGTTGTATTGACGATCTTTTAGATTAAAATTTATACATGTTAAATAAAATTAAGTAAAGAATAAAAAACGTCTAATTTTCAAGGACAAGAAATAAAAAAATATAATATTTACTATATAAAACTAGTACAAGAACATTTTTTTCTCATCACTACAAATTTTAGTTTACATAATAAATAAATAAATATATATATATATATATATATATAGTCATGAAGTACAATCTACGAACTAACAAAAAAAAACAGTACTATATTATGTTTTACGCATACGTTTCATGCAATAGTAAGCAATGTCAGTACTTTGTGTACACCATGTATCATATTATATAACAGAAAGATAATGGAAAAACGGGGGCTCAGTAATGTTGTTCCTCTTTTTTTTTCAATCCCCCCCCCCATAAAGGCCACGTGGAAGGACACGCGGACAAAATGCTTTTTAAATCGCGGTCACGTGTACCGAAAAAATAAATTAAGTTTATGGGCACTTATGGCGCGAAAACAAAATGGCGCAACGTTTCAATTTTTAGTTTTATATTAAAACGTCGCTTTATTTTAATGTTTAATGCACCCCCCACCCCCACCCCCGCTTCCCATATAAAGTGCGAGGGTTGATGAATGTTAAGATTAATGAGTCACCATTCGTATTTGTAATATCAAAGTCGGCTTAATACAGATTATTGATGTTGTTTGCCTTTTAATGTTAATCTAAAATTGTATAAAATAGTTATAATAAACTATTTTTTTTTTATAGATAAATACGAAATATTTAATATTATTTTTTTTTCATATATTTCGAACAATATATTAGACGCGTGTTAATATTGGTGTAATTATGTTTGAATAAATTATTAAATTTTATTACTTGTTCTTGTCTGTTGAAAAAAATTTACGATCGTCTTCTGCGATCAGCACGAATTTAAACTATGCCGTAATAAAAATTATAGTAATTTGCATGAATATTTCGGTTGTTTTCCATCATTTTTATGATAGTTTTTATTATTTATATTTTTTTTTTTACTTTTCGATCGTGGGATTTTTTGCGATACTATGAAGATTCTTGTGAGTGCTAGGTGATTTTTATCGATTTTTCTATGAATATATTAATTTGCGTTCGATACGAAAGCGAAAATTTATCGTCGATATTAAACGGTTGTTATTATTAATAATGATTGCAAAAAAAATGACTTCATTCAATATTTGTATTTTTTTTTTCATATTTGGAATATAAAGATTCATATTAATTATTTTTGTATATTTATAATTTTATATAGAAATAGAAAAACATTTTTGATAACGGCTTAAAATTAAAATAAAAAATTTGATAGATATCTAATATTTATAAAATTAGATCGACTCAAAAAAAAAAAATGTTTACACCATTGTTTCAACATCTGCCGCGGACTGAATTTAGCCCGCGGGCCGTAGTTTACTAATCACTGATTTAGTATATGTACAAAATTCTCACATTTATAGATTATTTAATTTTAATTTTCAATAGTATATTTTAAACTATTATGTTCAAATTAATATCATTTATATACGCAGTGGCTCTGATTCTTTTTTTATCAAACTTGAAACTTTTAACATAAAAAATATTTTTTTATATAAAAAAATATTTTTTATGTTAAAAGTTTCAAAGTCAATCATTAAAAATATGTCATTTATAACACACTTACGCCATATTAAAAACTGACGATATAAAATAATTTAATGAAAATTATTATTAAGAATTAAAATAAAAAATACAAACGACTCATGGGAATTAATTATAATACAATATATGAAATTCTGTATATGACAGCTTAGATCGGTTCATATTCAACATTCGCATCAATAGATCAATCAAACACTGCGAGATTCATTAGAGACGCATTTTTCAAACTTCAACGTTTATTAACGAAGCCATTGCTGTGACACACGCACAACATTTAATATAGTCCCATATTACAAACGATGCACATGCACAAACAAGTGAAACATTAGAATGGATTATGAATGCTGAAGGTCTGCAAAATTAACAAAAGGGCCGCACGTTTTGGTCGTATGGCTAACGCGTGGCCTTTATGGATTAAAAGATACGATCAAAATTTACTCTCACTAGGGTGACCGTGGACAAAGATATTCTAAATATATGTATATATATATATATATTCCTAATTGGCAGACGTTCATTAGTGCAATATTTGAAGAGTTAAGTTTGTTCAGCTTATATTGAACTATACTATATAAACCCTTCATTTCATATAGATTCAAATGTTTTGAACTATGAACAAAAATTGTACCCTTTTAACTATTTGATCACCGCTTAGATTAATGAGAAAATTCGATACGTGACAATGACTATTTATATTATTTTTTTTTTTTTTGTAATGAATTTTTATACACTTTCTATATATATAATATTATGAAGTGTAAAATGATGCACTTTTAAATAGAGAGATTTCATTATATTAACCGAACTGCATTTTCAACGTTGAAATTGCACTTGACATTCTTACCAGAAAAATTATTAAAGATAAATTTGTAATTGTAATCCTTATAAATACGGAATGATAAAACGATTATGTAGATTAGTATACTTCAATGTACTGTTTTTTTTAAGAAATTTTATGAAATGGTGTCGAAAACTGTTTTTTTTTAAGTCTAGAAATTTGTTCAATAAATCCATATATTCTATAGTAAAAAATTCGCCAATGTGAAACGTCTTCAATGCAAAGGGTTAAATATTGTTCGCTCACAAAATTTTAATGTTTACTATGAAATTATACTGGATCCAAGTTTTGTCTTGGATACATTAATGATTTAATAAACAAATTCTAAAATAAAGTTTTCGTTAAATCTTTCGTTTGCACATCTTACATACTGCACACTTGTGCAGTTTTATTATGCGGCCGTTATTTTTTTCAATAAACGATTCGACCGTTGACAATATGCAGCTTGCGTCAAAAATTTTGCAGCCGCTCAAAAGTGCAGATGTCAAAAAACATTTTTGCTGCATTGTTGTTTTGCCGTTTCAATGGGTCAAAACATGAGCTTTTTATTATAAAAATGCCCCCATTGCTTCCGTATATCGATCTTGTAGATCGTTCTTATGCGAACGATGTATTGACTATTATATATTATATAGAACAAAACATATTGTATTTATAAAAAAAAAATGATATTAATATATATATTATGTTAAATTATATATTTGTTTACAATACCTGGAGATTTGAATTTGATGTCGAAAAATTTGGCACATGCGAAGCAAAAAGTTGGCCACTTCTGGGACGTGATTAATTTTATTAAATCAAAATTATTAAATTAAACGATTGAAAATCGCGCTTATATATATATATATATATATATATATATATATATATATATATATATATATATATATATATATATATATATATATATATATATATATATATATATATATATATATAAAATTGTACGAATTCCGTACAAGTACAGCTTTGGCAATTCAATCAAATCAATGTACAAAAATATGATGGGGTGTTTTAATTGAGGAATATGAAAGTGTTGAATGGTGCCCTATAGCCGGGTGCGGTTCTTTAATTTTTAGGGGTACAATATTTGTGTGAATTTTAGGGATGCCGAGTTCACATACGGAACATTCTGGCTTCGTAGTACCAGGTGTCTCCGTGCAGCCTTTTTAGTCCCCTAATCTAGACTGATAGTCAAATCGGACCTCACCTGGTCTTCTATGACAATAGTTTAAAGCCAATAATATGCCGCTTCACACGTGTCGAGGTCCCTGATTTTTTGATACTTACACATTCATTGTTTTTGCGCACGCGAATGTATGACTAAATTACACTTTAATATTATAAATTAAAATCACATAGATTAATTAAAAATATTTACTTAAGAATGCCATTTTAATACATCAAATCAGTCGGTAAAAATAATTTAAAGATTGAATATAGATTGAAGTCTAAAAGTCTAAAGATATAATAAATATTAAGATTAAATAGACAGAATAAAGAAAAGGGACATTTTTAAATCGAGTAAAAAATCTTAATATATAAATATTTTAACTGAGTCACTCACTAACTTTAGGTGCGCCTTCAAATATTACATTTCTTTTACATATATAATATTTTGTCAGCTGTGTTGATTTTGCAAAAATTTCCTTTTCAAATACAGTTCATTTTTTCTTTTATTTGGCGACATCGTTTTCGAGTCGCACATTCGTCTCAATACCATCACAAATCTGTTTACACGATCAATTAAATCCGTAAAGTGAGATTTTTTGCAATGATACTTTCGTAGCGAATATATAAATGGTGGCTATCTGTGGTCAAAATGGCAAATATATATATATATATATATATATATATATATATAAATAGTCGAAAACATGTGCGCATATGTAATATAGGTCGTTAAATTTTTTATTGCTATCTTTATAGCGCAATTAATGGTCGTTTTAAAAGTTGTGCAGTTTAGAAATTGGAATTTCTTCGTGGAAATTCCGTTTATTTTACAAGAATCGACATTTGTACTCAGGAAAAAAATATTAATATTCCACTATCAGCTCATTACGATTACTATAATGATTTATATTAGATAAAAAAATTCTTATATACAATGTAATATAAATTTTTAATATCCTTTAAAATTGTTAATCGTTCGTAATTATCTATTTTTTATATTTAAATGTATGTAAAAAACTCTTAATATTTTAATTGACGACTTGTTTTTTTTTCTGCAGTCTGGTTGAATTGTTGGTTATATATTCAACTATTAATTTTTATTTATGATAGTAATATAAAGCAATTACCTTGAAATATCTATATAATTATTAAATTATTTGACTGAATAACGTAATTCAATGTTTAAAAGGTTAAAAGTCAATGATATAAAAATATTTAATGTCAAACCAATATAAATCGATTAGAATGAAAGCATTACGAATAAATTAATAATATTTTTATATAAAAAAGTATAAAGTTATTTTTCGAAAATTTTATATATGTAAAATTAATGATTGTATGCTTTAAAATAATACAATAATTCAAAACATTTTTATACAGCGCTCGTAAATTTTTTTTTGTGAGAATTTATTTAAACAGGCAATGATTAAGTCTTCCAATTAGTCACGACTTGTAAAACTTAATATGTACATTTTTAACCTTCGTTTTCCGTTTGAATTTCAAAAAAAAAAAAAAGAGTCAAGTTGAAAAAATATTTCTATACGAAACGTCTAAAAGGGAACAAGAAGTCGGTTTCAGTCTATTAACTCCAATTTTGAAAGGGGATGCTCGACTCGTAAAAATCATTACATATTCTGTGTCGGCCAATTTTAAAAACCCGAAATTCAAATTTACGAACCAATAAAACCTGCCAAAATAATATATATATATATATATATATATATATATATATATATATATATATATATATATATATATATATATATATAATCGACTATAAAAATGAAACGCGACGAAAATGGGGCGTGAAAAGCGACGCGTGATTTAGAAAAAGGGTTCGTTTATAGAGCCTCTAAAAACTGACTCAGTCGTCTTATATATAATACAATATTTTAATTTAATATTTTATAATATATTTAATACTTTTGAATACTCAATAATTACGTTGATTTAATTTACAATAAATAAATATATTATTGATGTGATATTTCTATACCTATATATATATAATTTTTTCTAAACTAATTATATCATCATGATGTGACATCTTTATTTGTTTTGACATTGGCGGCATTTTCATTTTTCTTTGAACATATAATATATACATATATATATGTATATATGTAAAACGATTAGGATTTTTCTGACGCTCTGAAAAAGGAATAAATCGGTTATAAACCCTAAACTTAATGTAGCGTTTTATTTTTCTGGCAATAAAAAGAGGTTTTATTTATTTCTTTTTCAATTAGTATTCATTTTATACTCGAAGACGTGTCGAATTTTAATTAAAATAAATTCGACACTAACCAGATGTTTACACAATGATAATAAGATTTTTCCATTATAAATTTGAATATGTTTTATATAGAATAAAATATTAAAATTGTACATAATTATTTTTTTTAATTATTTCATAAGTATATTTGATATATAATAAAAATAATTTTAATATCATATATACGATATTAATCATTATAACGAATTTATTATATAAAATATAATATTATTTTGACGAATTATATTTATAATCATATCGTTAATTATATAGTTATTCAGTGTTGAAACGAACCACTTATAAAATCATATATTATACAGGGTTAATGTAAAATAAACATTGAAATATATATATATATAAAGAAAACATAGTTTAGACAAGGGTAGCGGTTAAATAAAGTTAAATAAAGCGGTTAAATAAAGTTAAGTTAAATAAAGTGACGTAAAAACTGAATCCGTATACGAGAAAATGAGTCGGTTTTTTTTTTTATAAGTAGAAAACAGGAAACGGGAGACGAACCCGAATTAAGTCGATTTATAAATCGTTCGTAACACGTGTTGAAAACAAATAATGACGTTTAGTTTATACGACGATATATTATATAAATATGGGCGCGTGAAAATCTTACGATTTGTTAAATTTAAATGTAATATATTATATATTTGACAGTTCATTCTTAAAACTTGATAAAGTATCGTTTTTATAAATATATATATATATATATATATATATATATATATATATATATATATATATATATATATATATATATATATATATATATATATATATATATATCTTAGTATGAAAAAATATGTATGAATTATACGGGTTTATTCGATATGATAATGTTTTATAACGATTTTCGATAATCAATGTAATTATTATTATATAGATGAAAGCTGATATTTTAATGTTTATTTATATTTTTATTTGTCATGATTTGTCTTTGAAGAATGTTAATATATTCCATATAAATATTTATTTATATATTTTTTATTTTTTTTTATAAATAATTAACTTTATTATTTTTATAATATTAACAATAATAAATCCTTGTTCTTATATAGTTTTTTTTATAATAATGCTTAACATATTTCAATCAGATTAAATTTTCGGAATTTAAACTTCAATATCAAAATATAAATTATAACTGACATCTGAAATTATCAACTCATTGCTGTCATAATTTATAATTAATTAATTGATTTTTAAATAACGAGAATTTTCTTTGAAAATATCTGATTTATGGATGAATATAAATATAAATTTTCATATCAATTAAAATTCAAAGATTTTATATATATATATATTTAAATCAAGAATATCCAAAACAATATTATCAATTTTATCATACAACCTTTGAATTGAAAATAAATAAATTTAAATTAATATAAACACTCATTTTCAATAATTTCCAGTATATATAATACTTATTATTATAGATACGAGAAAATTTCGCATGTGCTAAACATTTTTTTTCCATTTCATTATTTTGTTTCACCAGAAGATTAAAAAAAGAAAACAGAGTCCTTTTTAAAATCGCTTTTTAAACATTCCTTCGAAGGGCTGCGTTTTATCACTTTTGTGTAAGAACACGTGCGAGCGTCATGTTGCAAAAACGTGAAAATATATTGCATGTTTACACTGTGAAAATGTTCACATATATATATATATATATATATATATATATATATATATATATATATATATATATATATATATATATATATATATATATATATATATATATATATATATATATATATATATATATATATATATATATATATATATATATATATATATATATATATATATATATATATATATATATATATATATATATATATATATATATATATATATATATATATATATATATATATATATATATATATATATATATATATATATATATATATATATATATATATATATATATATATATATATATATATATATATATATATATATATATATATATATATATATATATATATATATATATATATATATATATATATATATATATATATATATATATATATATATATATATATATATATATATATATATATATATATATATATATATATATATATATATATATATATATATATATATATATATATATATATATATATATATATATATATATATATATATATATATATATATATACAATATAATACCGTTAAATTTAACTTCATGGTTAAAATTTGCAATCGTTGTTTTTAATCCTCAGACCATCTGAAACATCTTTTTATACTAACATTGACAACGAACATTATATATATATATATATATATATATATATATATATATATATATATATATATATATATATATATATATATATATCAATATGGAATTAATAATTAAAATCAGTTTTATTAAATATTATTATTGTATATTTATTTTTCTCGTATATTTCGTTTGAAATATATATATATATATATATATATATATATAAATGTATAATAAAAATGACGATAATCGTAATGATGATGTTAAATTATGCAGATGTAACATTTCTGTGTGGCTTTTGACAACCACGTGTTCATTCTTGAGGCTAACCACGTACAAATGTCTGTTTTTAAAGACCGCTACTTATGAATACTTGGATTATTTCTATATTTATAAAAATAATAATAATAATAATAATAATATGCAACCCCACAAAAAAAGTAACACGAAAAAATATTGGAAATATCATCGATTATCGTTATAAATATGAAAAAAATTCCGATACATTATAAATGTAATAGACGTGTTATACGATTGATATGCGTTTCATATATTCATATGAATAGCATTGATCCGTAATATTATATTCTAAAACTAAGATTAATTAAACAATAAACACATATATTATTATTAATTATCGTTGTATTCAAGTATGGCATTGATAAATTTAAAATTATTATTCTAAAGATTTTTCTAACCGTCTGTTATAAAACAGTGTTAATATATATAGCATATTAATTAGTTTTTTTTCATTAAATATATATATATATATATATATATATATATATATATATATATATAAGTGTATATATTAATGATTAATTAAGATCGAACGCGATATTGTCATAAATGAAACCACATATTATATAAGATAAAGATCAGAATAATCCACGTTTAACATTTTATTTATATTATGTATATTGTATATACAAATTAGAATAGCGTTGTGAAATTTAGATTTTAATTAATTATGTTAATTTTAATATAAAGAATTGTTTATATATATAAATATATATATATATATATAATAAAAAATATTAACGAAAGTAAACCAAATGTTTATATATATATATATATATATATATATATATATATATATATATATATATATATATTTTTTTTCTGAAAATATGTACATCCTGAATTTTTTTTAAAAAAATAGGATAAATTTAAAAATATTTAACAAGTAGACGTTTGTGATAGATATTCAAGAGTTGAAAGCTAGGTTAAAAAATATGGTCACTGTAAAACGATACATGCGAGATGTTTAGATTTTATATATTAAATACATAAATTAGGGATGTCTCGATTTATTTCATTTTAAAATATTTAATATAATATTTCACATTATTATTTATTTAATAAAAACATAAAAAAACATTTTTTTATATTTTTAATGACCGATTCAAATATGATTTATAATTTGAAAATATTTTACCATATTCTTCAAAAAAAAAAAAAAAATACGATCATAGACTAGCAACAAAAGTATTGATTTTAAAGATTATATATACGTCAGAAGTCTAGAAAAAAGGCTAATTAGTAAGATTAAATAATTATTAATATATGATAACCCTGTATTAGGCACATAAACGGTTTTGTGCATAATCTTTGGTCCGGGTCTGCGGTTGTAGGACATCTGGTTTCTGTTGAAGGGTTTCCAGCTTTATTACACGTGTTTAAGTTAGCAACTAGTTCGAGTGCAAGACTTGCATCCGTTTCCATTGAAATATTAACGTAATCAATTGAAAAAAAAAATATATATATATATATATATATATATTTTTTCAATTATTATTATATTTGCTTCATATGAGTTTATATTAATCATTATTTATATACCATTTAGGTACTCAATTTTACATTTTTCTCCAGAAAATGTTCATTTTTGCTATTAAACGGTTCATCTATTTTTTTTTGAACGAAAACCGAAAAAGTATATATATATATATATATATATATATATATATATATATATATATATATATATATATATATATATATATTAAAAAATATTCAAAAATCAAATTCGAACACAATATACGTTCAAATTTATTATAGAATGTGTGATTTTTCTCGGAATTAAATGCATTGCGTTTGTCACCTGTTTATCTGAACTTTCATCAGACAATGATCGCGAAACTTTGTATTCTTCGAAATGCACCTTAGTGGTCACGAACATTTACTTATTCAATTGTCGAGCGTGTTGCACATAATATAAATTAACAATTCACGTTTATAGTGGTCGACAATTGGAATGATATATAAAGCATATATATAAATATATACAAAAATCAATATTGTATTAATAAAAATTTCCAAAATAATAAATATAGAAATTATTATTTTTTTTTATCAGTATATAAAATCATAAATATGAAATAATTTTCACGTTATCTGTACATCAATATTATATATTCAATACTATATATCAGGGATATTCAAAATGGTGATCGCGATCTACTAATTATCCGTTTTTTTTTAGAAATCTGAGAAAAAATGTACTAATTGAACAAAAATTTGAATATCTCTGCTATATAATATGTAATATATATTAGCTTATTTATATGCACAGAATAAGTTAAACAGCATACATTAAATTTATACATTATTTTATAAAATTCCATAAAAGAAAATATATTAAATGATATTAGTAAAACTATCAATAATTGAAACAGGTGACAATATCAATATATATTCAACATCTGTTGTCATTTTTCACTTACTACATATATATCAGAGATACTCAACTATTTTATATAAAAATATGGTCCGACGATGAAAAAAATTTAATATCGCTTAATATAAATTCAATGCATATTAGTTATAAATTTCAGTTGAATTTTTAATTTTCAACAGTTCCAAGTATTATAAATATTCTATGTATATATTTGGTGATGCGGTTTCTTTATTGTGTTTCTATAATGCTTTTTTTTTTCAATGAGTAATATAAATACTTACATAGCGCAAAAAGGATGTACACATGTACGTGTCGATCATGTCGCACTTTACATAAATATTAATTCCGAATAAAAATAACCGTGTATAAATATAAATAAATATAAAATTTAATATATCGACAGAATTGCAATTCTGTAAATGGACAACGAATACGTGTCTTCCTCTGCGTATTTTTATATTTATCCGATCACAAATGGAGTTTGCATACTTGATATGATGTTTAAAAATATTTTTCAATATTGAATTATATTTATAATAATAATAATAAATAATTTTATTATAGTTTATAATGAATATAAAAAAATATTATATATATATAGTTCACATATATGTAAAAAAATATGAATGAAATTATTTATACGAAAAATGTTTATATTCATTTTTATGTTAAATATTACACAGTTTAACGAGTAGAATATTCGAAAAACGTTTTCAAAATTACACAACTTTTGTATATTTTATTCCATTTCGTTTCATCATAGAATAGATATTTTGTTGAAATATGCGAAAATTTCTAGTTGTTTTTTTTCTCTCTCTCCTGATATTTGATTTTCAAAACCAAATGTTGACTAGAATTGTTTGATCTGAATGACAGATTAAACAATAAACGGAAGCCAATGTTTGTCCGTACAAATTTGCATGTTAGCCGCTAACAATCAAACCAAGCAATACAATAGTTAAAAATAAAAGCTAAATTTTACCTGTTATATAAAAATAAAATTTACAATTAAATCATTGTTTATAAACGTGCAATAATAATATATATAGAATAATTCATCGTTATATTAAATATATAAAAATATTTTTATATTGAATTAAAAAAAAATATAAATTATATTTAATATTTTTTCAGAACGTTATCGATTTCATTAACTGTACATAGATCTTTTTTGAATAATTGAAGAAAATTTCTTACACCATATACACATAGTGTATGCAAAATAACGTTTCGCGGACGACTTTAGAATATATATATATATATATATATATATATATATATATATAATGTTCACGCACGTGAGTTCGCACGTAGGCACACACGTCCCAAGTCTATTTGCGGAAAATTAAAAATAAAATTCAGTGAAATTCTTCAATTTAAAATCGAATCACGTATTTTTCACCTTAAAACGGTGACGCAATCACATCACAATAGATCTAATATTAGGCCGCGTCCATATCGGTTAAATGTGATGTATAATGAATAAAATTGAACGGTATATATTATTTTGATGTTTAATTAATATCATTGTTTCATCCAAGTCGATGGCTCATCATTCTAATAAAATAATAATAATATACTAGTTTCTATTTCTATCAAATTCAATAAAAAAATCAAACAGCTGCTTAAATCTTGTATATTTTTTTAATAAAAGATTTTGGAATAAAGAAAGTTTTCACCGTGTGTTTTAAGTTTTGATTTTAACGCAGATGTCCCGCAATAGTTTTTGATTTGCGAAGTCTCCCCCTTTTTTTTTTTAGATTTATTGAATCATTTCCCATGCTGGTAGCTAGAATGACGATGATGGACACCATGTGCAAGAAACGCTGGGTCAACACTATGGGAAAAATGCAAAAATCAAATCTCGAAGGGTTCGCCGATGTCCAGGTGTCTAATTTGCCCTATTTTTTTTTTTTTTTTTTTGATATATGCCAAAAACTTGTGATCGTTTTCTTTTTTAGAAGTTAACCCGGTTTTGTTTAATAAATATCATACTAGATTGTGAGAGCGTTTAATATGTATCCAAAATTTTGATCTAAAATCATTATTATTAAGGTGACCAATCGTTCTTCTTTAGGAAGAACGGTTCTTCTTTATGTCCGTTTTTTTTTTGTAAAATTTTACGTTACAAGTTTACTAATTTACAGAAAGGCTTTTTTTTAAGACTTCACTTCAAAACAGATTGAAAATATGCAATCAATTTCAATTTTTATCAAACAATATTCCATCATGTACTCCTTTTTTTGATAAAAAAAATAATAATAATTTAATTTATATTAAATTTAATATCATATATTGCTCATATACGCATTATTTTTTTGCAATTCATATCAAAATTTTATATATATATATATATATTTTTCATAATTGACAAAAATTTTGCGTTACGCATAAAAATTTCGAAATTTTCACTCTATAGTAAAAAACATGAATGCAATTGAACGTTTGCAATAAAAATAAATAAATATTGATATATATATATATATATATATATATATATATATATATATATATATATACAGCCTACTTTTTATTTCAATACTGAAAATAATAAATTAATTAAATGTACTCTAGCTTACAAAATGCTATCAATTATCACGTCGTATATTGCGATCGAAATCGTTTAATACGATAATAAATAAGGCAATTAGCGGGTTAAAAACGAAAACAATATATATATATATATATATATATATATATATATATATATATATATATATATAAATGCATTATGAACAGAATATAATTATAATATGTAGAAATGAATGAATCGAGTTTTGCAAGCTCGCCAGCTTGCTTAACAAATGTGCACTTGAATGAAATGAAATGACTATTCACATATATATTGTATATATAATATAAATAAATAAATTCACAATAATGATAAATGCGTTCACAACTAACAATTATTGTAATAGGATAAATATCTAGTAATAGACGGCAACAAAAATCGTTACACAAGGTCCGACGTACGAAAGAGAAAAAAAAAGTCTCAAAACCACACCTCGATCGTTATCTATTTATTTGTTTGTCTATTATTTGTGTATGTAAATATTTTTTTTCTTTTCTTTTTTATCTTGGATTATATTTATAAATGATATTTGCATTGTAGAATCGGCGTGAAATTGTTTATTTATCGTTTCCAATCAAACGAAGCGGAAATTATCAATTAGCATTCGAATTTAGATATCAATTCTACTATTTTGGTATGATTTATTTTTTTCTAGGATAAACTAGGATCAAAGGTATAAATTTGAACGTAATATTTAATCAAAAATATTTTACAAAAATTACTAATAATAATAGATAGCTTTTTATCATTATCCAGATAAGTTGATATAAAAAAATTAATCTAATTTTTTTTTTATATAAATGAAAAACTAAACTATTATAAATTATATGGTCATTGTTATTTTTTTTAAACAACATAAAAAATTTCATGAGAAACTATAATAATATATTCTGAGAACACAAAGAATTAAATTAAAAATAATAATTCACCGTATCTAATTTTTATTATTTCCATAAGTTTTGAATATGAGAAATATGAAACATGCCATTTTTATAACTCTTGATATTTTTTTTTCTTTAATTTCACAAACAATTTCAATAACCGATTATTATTATTAAAGAATCATTCTTTACAGATAAGAGAAAACTTCGAAACACATGTTCGAAATTACATACACACATTCATTGGAAACCTATTGAAAAAAAAAATCCATACCGTTACATTTTCCTCGTGTTGAACCGACGATCATAAATTTTGTCTTCATAACAATCGACGTTTTATTTAAAACACGTGTTTCTTTCTATATGTTAATTTGTTGTAATAGTTTACAACATTTATTTTACAGTTCTATATAGCGAATGATTTATTTTCATCTAAAAATATATTATATAAATTTAGCAACATCATTTTTTTTTCCATGTCAGTCTACTTTTCTTTGTTCCGATTTTATATGGAATATATATATATATATATAGTGAAAAAGTCGATATTTTGACAAAATAATGCGGAATAAATTATATTTTTATATAGGATGACATATTAAAAATTCATTCAACGGTCGATTATTGCCGTATAAATACATATTTTATAGACAGGGTAACGCACTCGAGTGCCTTGACAAAAAAAAAGTGGTTTTCCTTGCAAAATCGTCGCAAAAATTACGCATAAATAAATATTTGTAATGCGAAAAGAAAGAGTCGAATTTGATAAAATCACACTTGTAACATACATTTTTTTATATTTTATTTTTATTCAGAATTAAGATTTATTAACATTTATTATATATAGTAAAGACCGCTCAATGAGGACATTGGTTAATAGGATCAACAGTTTATCAGGATTAAAATAAAAAATTCACATACACAGTGTTATTTTTAGAAAATTTACAATACAACATCACCTGATCATTCCTGCTTCCAAAATAAATCATCCTTAAGGACCATCAAATAGCAAATTATAGGTTTTATCCAAAAACTTTCCAGTTACTGATATTATAATTTGCTCACTGCAATACTAAATTTCATAAAAAAAAAATAGTACTGTTTGTATATACTCAAAAATAAAGTACGTTTTTAAGATAAAGTATAGTAATATTGCCAAAAGTACCTTTAACGTTTTTATTAAAAAAAAAATGCGTACAAAGACTTTATTTTTGGTTAATCAGACCAACCGCTTAATTGGACCAGTATGACTATTGTCCAGATGGCAGTTCAAATAATTGGCCCGATTGTATTATTTTATTAATGAAGGGTAGATAACAATATAGTTGTTTTGTAATGAATATTTTGTTAAATACCGAGTATTATTGTCTAATTTCTAATCACGACTCGTTAATATATAAAATTAAAACGATCACTTATTCGTTATTTTTTTCAATATCAATGAATTCATTCAATTTTTGAATGAGAAAATTATTAATAACAGCATTTGTAAAATTGCACTCTCATCTGAAACATGGAACTAAAGAACTGTATATAAATATTTATAATATTATAGTGCGATAATAAATTAACAAAATCCATTCATCGACCTTATCTATAGACCAATATAGACGAAACTTTGCATATAAATATATATATATATATATATATATATATATATATATATATATATATATATATATATATATATACATATCTTATCAAAAGGCCGCTTTACATTCATTATATGCCACAAAAAAAAAATAAGAATACAAACAATTCAATAACATCATAAATGTTCACCAATAATATTGATAAGGGAAATTTTTCGCTGTTGAAACATCTGACTAACATATGTGTTATTATTACAGTTCGATTCTTTAATGTCAATATATATTATACATATTTTATTATTCATAATATTAATGGTCTTATATAATTAACTCTTCACTGTCCAGTTTAAAATTAAAAAAAAATATTTTTTTTTCTTCAATATCAATATACTTAATATTAAAATAATGTGTGTAATAAAAAGTTTCACTTTTCCTGATATAAAAAATACTATTCTTACTACTAAAAAATAATAAAATTTATATCAACATTTTCTATATTGTAACATGTAAGATATTAAAAAATTTTATTAATAAATATTATTTATAAATAATTTTTAGGTCAATATATTTTTACGAGTAGAATATAAATATTCCCGTGTTCATTTCCTGTTGACGGCTTTCACTTCCTTTTCGATGATACAATGATAAAATTGACGTGAATATTCCATTAAATATTAAACGAAATATTGATTCAATAATATTTATATATATATATAATTTTGTATTAAATTCAAAACATATTTCATCAAAATTTGTATATTTTTAAAGTTGCTTTACAATTTTTATTTATTTATTAAATATTATTATAATACAAATAGAAATAAAATCTAGGTTAATTAGTAAGATATCAAAAAAAAAAACATCAATGTATTTAAAATTAAAATAATATTTAATTTTCGTCATAAATATATTTCTTTAGCATATGCGCTGAATATATGAATATTTTATCGATAATTGTACGCTGCAAAAATATTTCTTATTTAATTTATTCGTTATAACAATTCGAGGAACAAATTATTTTGCAAAAATATTAAAAATAATAATAATATATTTATTTATAATGGATTTAGCAATGTGATACGATGTGGAAGTGGAAAAAAAAATGCTGACACAATTGGCGCCAGTATTATGAAAATGACCAGTTTTTCGATAATAAAAAAAAAATTATACAGCGTAAACAACATTTTTTACTATCTTTCAGTTATTTATTAAATTCCGCGTATAACGTCTTTTTCGCTATAGTAATTTATTTATATTTTTTTTAAATATCGTGTTTTTAAATCGGAAACGTGTCGCAAAAACGACACCGGTTTCGAATGTATTTCGCCGAATGCGACGTTCGTTCGAAAAAAAGGTTGAAAAGCACTGTTCTTTTAGTACCTATTATACAATATTGCAATTTTGAGAAATTTTAAATTTGTATATGTGTAATTATTGTCGATGATTAATTCAATATTAGTAATTTTTTTTTTTTGGAAAAAGATGACATATTAAGAAATAAGGCTCAAAAAAAAAGATTCTTTATCCTGAAGTCGAATTTCATAAAATCTCTTCCATCTTGAAGTCGACTCAAAAAATAACAAAGAACTTTTTGTACTATAAAAATTTTCAAAACAGTTGTCTAGTACAATTTTTTTTTTAAAAGGACATTTTACAAAGAAGGATATGTCTTCAAAAAATGATAATTGATATTCCAAAAGGAGGACGATTGGTCTATTTATTAATAATTATAAGAATCATTTAACAAATTAGAATAATATCGATAATGACGCCAATTTAATCTTTTATAATTCTACTTTTTTTTATATATATAAAGTAAAGAATTTCAATAATGAACTAATAAATTTAAATATAATTTAATATAATAAATTTTGACCTCATTTACAAAACAAATTATACATAATGCAAATAGCTCAAATTTTCCCACAGTTATATAATATAATGTTGAATGCGATTTTCATTATTTCAAATTACACACACTCAACGGCTTCTAGTCAACAGGTGTTGGGTGAAATTGTGTTATATTACAAGGAAACAGCCCTATTCTTCTTTTTGCTCCGTTGATTCAAGACATTACTGATATTCACATGCGTATTTAAAAACAGTAAAAACGGAAACAAAAAAAAACTGAAGAAAATCTCAATAAGAAATCGCATAAGAATCACCAGGCGTAATTCCTTCCGTTTGTCCAAGAAGGGGTCATTTTGTCGAAAAAAGAACCCCTTACAAGTACCATATGATTATTATTCATAACACACGCACCCCAAATATATAATCTTATAATCAATCTTTTTTTTTTTTGATTTTGAATATATTTTAATAATTTTATAATGTTGTTACAATAAATAAATTTTAAAGTGTATTTTTTGAGTTGTTCATTATTTTGGAATCGTTGCGCAATGACACTCGCGGTACGAAACTTGCGGATAACGTGTCGACCGCGGGCGATCGCTTCGTAATTAAGTCAATTAATTTTAAAAGGTCGAATTCGCCCACGGGTCAACTTTAACCTTTAATCTGTGCGTTGATTACTTACAACTCCTACGCAATACAAGTATATTACATTGTAATTATTTAATTTTGAAAAGTATCCGATTGCAATAAAAAAAAAACGTTAAAATTATTATTTTTTTATATTAATAATATTGAATTATTTTAGATTTAGGTATTTTGGATTTTTTCTTATAACTATTATAATATAGTACTTCAATATTTTTGTCAATGATCTATAATTTTTTTCACAATTTTAAATATCGAAACTGAAAAATATAATTTATTTAACTGTAATTATTTATTTGACGCCATTTCAATAATATTCTATATTATTCTCTTTCAGCCATTACGGAGCACAGTCATAATTGGTCTAATTAAACGGCTGATCCCATTAAGCGACTTATACTATAATATAATCACGAATATGTGTACGCGTACGATATTTTAAACAAATCGAAAACGTGAGAAATACGCGCCGTTTAGCAATTAGTCGAATACAGGTGTGTATGTGTGTGTGTGTGTGTGTGTGTGTGTGTGTACTTTGCGTGTCATCCTTAAATACAAGTGGGCAATAATGACGCACCTGACAGCATAATTTCTTACAGTCATGATTTCTAAATATCAAAGTACGGGCCGTGTAAAAAAAATAAAATTAAATTAAAAAAAAAAAATACGTAATGTATAAGACGAAGTTAACCTCGTGGAAGGTTGCGTGCATTCGGAAAAGCAGTACAAGAAAATTAACAATTCAAAATAGAAACTATTGGCCGGAAGGCGATATAGTCGGTGGCGTCTTGAAAGGAACCAGGTGCGGACTTAATCGTTTCACCTTTGAATCCGTTTCCTCTTGTCGTTCACTGATTTTCATTAATAAAAATGACGTTAACGGTCTGCGACCACATTTTTTAAGGTTTTTATATATATATTATTTTTCTTAGTATTCTTGATAGGGCTGAGAGAAGACGTTTTATAAAACGTACCCAAAACGTGCGCTATCTATATATTTGATCGTTGAATCTGATATGATTATTTGGTTAATTGGATATATATATATATATATATATATATATATATATATATATATATATATAAATGTAAAGAATGCGTATAAAAATTCTAGTCTTCTTAATATAATTGGGTGATTAGACGTTACGATTTTGACGGGATAGTTTCGTTTTCTAGGAATTTATCCCATATCGTGCGACGTTTTCTAAATGTTACACTTTTTACAATGAAAATATGTAAGTATTTGAAAAAGTTGAAGATAGATAAGAATATAAATTAGTAAATGTATAAAAATTTATTCAATCATTACTTTTCTGCCATCACCTTAGTCTTTCACTTTGGTTACTATGTTATAAACCATGTCATTATATAATATTTAAAATAGTATGTAATATATATTATTTTGGTTTAATGTATATGAATAAAATCAACAAAATTAATTATTTTAATATAATCTAATGACTGATGAAACAATTAAACATCATGATAAAATTAAAAAAAAAATCATAGATAATATTAGTTATTGAAAGTTTTTGAATAATTTAGAATCTATAATGTATATATTTATAATTTCACAGCCCTGATTCTATTCGCCATACCGTATGCATTCTGATCACGATTCGATCGGAAGTCAACAAATTGACACATGTCGCCGTCTTATCGAAGCCATCAAACTATCGATCCATCGACCATTAATGGAACTAAAATTACGAAACGGATTCAATAATCGGGCACCTGTCGGCGTGACAATTGAAAAAAAAATTTTTTTTTTTTTTAACACGGGTCACCAAACAGTCCTTCTTTGGTCGGGTTACCAAATCGATCGAGGCCGTAACAAAAATCGGCAGCTGCGATTATTCATTCGATAATTGACCGTTTGACCTATGAAGAATGGTTCCGAGTTGAACCTTGGAACTTCGGTTAGATTGTCGAGAATTCACTGTGACAATAGAACCTTTCAACCTCGGCAACGCTTACGATTCGACGCGTGGAATGTTTTAATTATCATAATATTTTCGTAAAATTGAGCTGTTTCAAATGTCAAATCTGTTATAATGATTGGTAGAGTGTAAAATGTTTCAATTGTTGATCTATGTATTTTTTTTTATTATTATATATTGTATAACTATCCTTAAATGGTCTAAATTTTGTAGTTTTATACAATAAAAAAAAATATAAATATCCTGGGAAAACTTATTTGGACGACACATGTATGGCTGGTGTGTGCATCGGATGTCCTTTGTAAAAAGGAAGGAGAATTCGTCAAAAAATACTGTACTGTCGTTGTTCATGCTCTGCATCACATCTGCAGTACACGTAGAAGCATCAGACTTGTTTTCATGTTGCCACAAGCAAAAATCGTACACATGGAGACCAGATCGATTCCAGAAAGTGGGTTCGAATCCCACCTTCTTCCTCCTACCGAGCATTACACGTGTCGGCCACAAGCGAGATAAGCTATGTGAAACACCACGAAATGCGTGTATTTTCACGAATTTCAAAAATAAAAACACATGTAAATGAAGCATAAAAGAGTGACGAGAAAGCAGCACGATTGTCCACCAAATGTTTGCACCGAGATATGAAATGGATCGTTAGCGGCGAAGAGCCGCATAATTCTGTCCGAATGCAAGAAAATAATATAATAAACGAGATACTCTCGTCGATGGGTCTGGTATTGTTCGATGATTTTGTTACGGGCGGCGAAAGGGAACATGTGTCCGAATGGGAACCAGTCAATGTTTTCACAAATAACTGTCTTTTTCGAATTAGTGACGGTCACAACAAAGAGCTGAGAGACTTGCATGAACAGGAAACAACGTCGTAAATTACAACTTTCCAAACAATTGTAAATCAAGCGTGCACTCCAAGTGCACTCGTTTCCTTCTCAATTGCATATTTGACATTGGCTATTATGTTCAGGAACGTATTTCTCTCCACGAAACCGTCTCCTTGTACACACAAACACATGTTTTCATAATTATGAATTTCTACGAATTGTAATTTAGATTTAGATTTCACCGTTCACTTTATGTTCGAAATTAAAATGTATGTTGGAACTTTTCAAAGGTCGTCTAAAGATTACTGGGAATATTCTATGTATTTTGTTTTATACTATACGCTAAAAATATAGTGGAAAATTGTCGTAAATTTCCAATATATAATATTCATTTACCTTTAAAAAGTGATATACAACAATTTTACGACATGCAATAATATTTGATTCACATAACTGGTCATTCATACTTTTAATACAACGTTTCTCAATCTATAGATTTTTTTATATATATTCTAATTTAAATTATTGATAAATTTTAATATAAAAAGGTACATTAAATTTTGAAAATCTCTGTCATAAATCGAATTGTTAACTTTAAGCGTTGCGTTGCACATCACATGTTGTAACAGTTAAAAGTCAAAATACATAAAACACACAACAAAATTATAGAGCAGAAACGTCTATTTGTAAATTTATAGGCGAAACGATCGTTCCATTACACATTTCGAATCCGAACACCCTGTCATTTCGGTTCGGTTCCACGGGAATTGAAATGTTTACGTCGTTTTTGTCGTTCCGCAAATAGCGAAAAACCATAAAATTCGAAACTTTTGTTGTGTAAAATCGACATCCATTCGACCGGACAAGGCCAGGACTGACCATTTTAGAATAACCTACCTTAAAACTGGGCCATTCCGTTCTTATATTCGATGCAGATTATAGATCATTTGCTTCTTCATTTGTGTCATTCATAAATTTATTAGATTGACAGTTATATAATTTCAATATAGATTTTCTTGCACTTGGAATACTCAAAAAATCATATATTTTCAGTTGAATCTGTTCACGACTTGTTTATATTTACCGCTTTTTTTTTAAACATATGATTAATGACATTTCCGGCCACGATTTTCGTGTAATAAAAGCATACATTTTGTCGCACACACCCTTGTAAAATTGGTATTATTAATTTCCTGTTTGAATCTGATGATCCGCTGTGTGGTCTCACCGTTGTTACAATTATCGAACAAATTATACGGACAAGTGGTCACGAGCCATCGTTTGACTTCCTGCTGCCAATTATATCGAAAAAGGGTGCCAGAGGGTCAACGCTTCAAAAATTCCGATAAATTGTGCCGTTTAGTGTTGATTACCTTTGTTGTTTGTTTGTTTGTTCACTGTGAAAACATTTGTTGTTTTAATGACTTTTTCAAATCCAACATATATATATATATATATATTATGGAGAAAAAAAAAGTTCCCTTTTAACTAAAAGTACAATTATAATATTGAGCTTGAAATATAGCAATTATTTTTAATTAAAAAATATTTTTTTTGGTTCGATTCATAAAGCTCTAATAGATAGAGTAATTTGAATATTGGATTGCTTGTATTTTATTGACGTGAAAACATCAATCTCAAACTTAGATAAGAGAATTCTCGTGTGTGGTCTATCTAAAAGGACAGATTAAACTGTATCACAAAAAAAATATACTGAACCCGAAACGATACGATAAAAATAATAAAATACGCATAAAGGGCAATCTTAGTAGAAAACGGCCAATAAAATTAATTGAACAAACACGTCCTTTCCCCAAAACATCTCGTTCGTTTTTCCTGTTTTGATCATCATAGTAGGGATTGATCCTTGTTTGTTTTTTCGGTGCAATTTACGACCAGATGCGGTTGCAGGTGTCCTACATTGCCTCACTGGTCGGGGCATTCCACTCATGAATGAAAAATATAAACCCTCACAAAGGATATTGTACAATATTACAACACAACAATATAATAAAAAGGGTGAGTTGGTACCATATATAAAAGGTCTTAAGATCCTCGCACGTTTTGATCACGATTTAGAACTTTAATGCCTATTAAAATAGAGTATATTTCTAATAAAAATTGAACTTGAGTCCGTCTCAATTCAGCGGTCACGGTTTGAAAATGGTTTTCTCACGGTGCTACTTCATATGTGTGTTCAATATGTACCATGAACAACAATGGGCATTTTTGGTACACATTGGATTTTTACGAGGCCATTCAACGTACCAGGTGTTGCTTACCAAGAAAGGGACATAATCTTATCGTATGCCTATAGCATGAAAAAGGATGGCCAGCATAATTGTCTTCGCGAAGATATTGTTTCTACGATATGTGAATCAAGTGTGACGCAGGTGGTCTGGGTCTGGTCTTGTTCTTGTCCTTCGACACGAAAGACTTCTCATTTGAATAATTCGCTTCGTTTGCATTCGTTTTATCTTTATATATATATATATTTTTTTTTCAAGTCTATTCTGAATATTTATTCTTCTCACACCATTGGAAAGTATTTAAATATACATTGTAATTGTAATCACTTTGTTTTACTACATTTTGATTTAAATGTTTTTTTTTTAGAGTTGTATATAATATTGCAGTACATTTAAAACGGTGACATGTGTATAGAAAATTTTATAAAAATACCAAATGTACAGCGTCCTTTGATAATGTTATATAATTTTATTTGCAAGAAACGCTTTATAATATAATATAAAACCATGCAGTTGGCGTTGCATCTGTTCATCAGGATATATGCGAAATATTTTCGAGGTTTCCCATGGGTTTCAATGGGGAGATATTCGTCGATTATTATCCCCATAGCACAATAGCACTTTCGTCTGTATCTTAATCCTGTTTGTTGTGCAATTCGACCTGACCGTGCATCATCGAAATAAATAAAAATGAAAATAATAATAATAACAAATAAATAAAAAACACACAAACAAAACAGTATCTGGGTCATAATTGTTACACGTTCGTGCACTTTATTCTGTTCTATTCATAAACCAGATTCAACAATTGCTAATGAGCTATTTGGATTCCAAATTGAAATCGTGCATAACAAATATGAACGAGAATCTAAAACAGTACAGAAATAAAACTAAGTCAACACAAGTTATGCGGGACGTCAGTCGTATTATAGTGCACAGAATGCCGGGTGTTATACATGTGTATATTAATCTATTTTATATTTTATTTTCTAATAATAATAATTATTATTATTCATTGAAAAGTTTAAATTGAGATGAAAATCTTATATATAACATTTTCATATGATAAATGCAATAAAATAATTTAACCCTTTGCATTCCAGATGTTTTGCAAACTTAAAATTATTATACAAAAAAAAATATATGTTTTTATATTTTAGCATTTTATATATTTTTATATGTTATCTTGATCTACAGAATTGTTTTATCATTCCGTGTTTATAAGGATTAAAAATTTTAACATTAGTGATCTTCTGACAAGATTGTCAAATTTGAACCGAAAAAAGTTTCAAAGTTTCAATGTCGAAAATGCAAAATTAAGGCAAGAAAATCTTCTCTTTATTTAAAGAGTGTCATTTTATATTTCATAATATAATACAGTATGTAAATTCGTTACAAATAAATTATTATAAATAGTCATTGGCGCCCATCGAGTTTTCATATTAATCCAAGTGATAACCAAACGGCACCTTTCGAGTGCAAAAGTTTTAATATATTATATAAAATCGTTTTTCAATAATATGATATGGATTTATTTTAAAATTATATATACAGTGCATCGTTTTACATTAAAAGAATTCTAAAGGGATTCGAATCACCACCGCAAGCTTAACCGAAAGTTTAACCGATTGATCACGCACTTGAACATCAAAGAAACCACACAATGGAAATCTGTTAATTTTATTGCTGCCGTTTAAGTGCTGCATAAATTTGCGCGTTATATATTATTATTTTTTTATTCTTCTTCTTCTTATTATTCGATGCATATTTTTAAAGGACGGCATCGTCTGGGAATGCGCGGACCGCAAAAATCGGTTCTCAGAGTAATCCGACACCGGGCAAACTAATCCGGACTGGTCTGAACGTATTAAAAATGCCCCGCGCACAAACGAGATGGCTCGATTTTACGATTACGAGCCACGGTTGTTGGTTACAATTTTATGAAACCTTTGACACTGTTCAGGTTTCACATTTCTCAATATCGGCGTAAAATTTCTCATAAAATTCCTTTTAAAAAGGTTTCACCATGAGAAAACTAAAGATACCAGATTAACTCAATTCAGTATGGTCAATATTGCAATGTCTATATGGGGTAATAATCTTTAAATAATAATTGTTGTTATTTACATAAGTAAATAAGTCATATAATTATATTTCAGTGAGAGGTGTACTTAACGAGCTAATGATAGATTAGCAAAAAGTAAGTTATATTATTCTTTTATGATATTTTTTTGGCTCAAAAAAAAATGGAAATGTTAAATAAATCAAACTATCAGCCATACTGTGCATTTTTTAAAATAACTTTTTTTATATTTATGAACTAACAGTACGATAATACATTTTAGTTGATAAAAAAAAGTAAATTATATTGATGCATTTTATACTGATATACAGTGTATAAACATAGTGTGGATTATATATCCATTCTTTCCTTTTAGATCAGACCTATGACAATAAGTCATGTTACATATCATCAGAAAAGTTGACCAGCCCTGTTATATATGAAAAATGTATATTCTTGAATGAACAAACATTTTTCCCTCAGTGATGTCATGTAGACGAAGAAAGATTTTGATTCGAAATCAGAGTACACACTAACTCTTTTAGAGTGAGACGTTCGGCAACCTTGTTCGAAGTGGACCTTTTCTTTTTTTTTTTTTTTTGAAAATTTCATGTCCGATTGTGGGTCTGAAACGGAATAATGCGACACAGATGCATCTCGATGGTTCGTCCCGACGCGGAAGGCGACGTTCATGTCCATTTATGGCCTGTTTGTGGCTCGCATATGGCAAACTGGGCTTCTTGTTCCCGTTGTTTGCTCTCTTACCAAATATGTTCATCTTGTACTTAAAAGTATTTACCTCTTGGACGTTGATTTATTCCGTCGATACTATTTTTCCATTATTTTTTTTTAATCCACGTATTGACCAAAGTTTCAGTGGAAACCAATTCTAAATGGACAGTAAAATTCTTGGAGCTGAAATTGTAACCATAATAATATTAAATTGAAATTTGTTTTTATAGAAAATTATATCCTAGACTAATAATGATAATAATGCTCATTGAACACGGTAATTTAAATATTCACCATTATATTCAAAATCGTCTCTGAGCAATGCTTAAGAATTCACAATCAAGTTTTTAAGTAGTCAAAAAAAAAACACACACACACACACACAGATTCATAAAGATAATCACAGTTGGCACAGTCATAACCGCGTGTCGTTGTGTTTTATTTATTTATTTATTTTTTTACTTATTTTTACATGAATTACACTGAACACCTGTTTTTGTTTTTCAACCGTGTTTCATTTTGAACGTAACCAGTAATAATCGCATTTTAATATTAAAAAAGTGTGAGTCATTTATGCAAATCGCCGTAAGACGTAAAAAATGTTTTCAAAACGCATACGAATTGTATTTTTTTTTTGTGATTGCGGCTTTAAAAATCAGATTCATGACATCGTTAAATGTTAATCGT
>JANIJI010000008.1:4362500-4860000 GCA_024500535.1 Leptonema lineaticorne | reverse complement strand
GTACCAAAAAAATAAAAAATACTATTACCAACTTATTGTTCAGAACTTCATGACTTCCAACCGCATTCCAATGGTCAAAATGGACATTCAGCACGATAATTCATTACAATACAATAGTTCATTATTTCAGTACCATATATGTCACGTGTAGTAAATTAGTATTGAGTCTGGTATTACACATTTCACAATAAATAAATATTACATATATATATATATATATATATATATATATATATATATATATATATATATATGTATATATATATATATATATATATATATATATATATATATATATATATATATATATATATATGAAAATAATCTACAATAATTTACAGTGACATTTGTTAAAAAGCATTATATTAAAAAAAAATGTTATCTTGTCAATCTTCTCATCCATCTTTGGTAGCAAAAGCGAGTTCATAAATTGTTCAACGGAACATTTTAACTTTTAATTATTTTTAAAATTTCTGATTGACATTCAAGATTGACTTCCTATGTATATATTAATATATATATTTTTTTTTAGATAATTGCACTTAAGATAATTGGATATAACTTGTCGTGTATTTTGTATATGTTGTGTGTGTGTGTGTGTGTAATTTTTTTGTGTCGAATTCCAAACTCAAAAGATAGACGCGTATCTAATTTAAAAATATGTGCTAAATGTAATTTGAATATATATTAAATTTGTGAAATTGTTGACAAAGTTATGACAGCGTAAAATTTATTAAGCGCAAAAAAGGAAAGATTTATCGAAGAAAAAAAATATATATTTATAAATATGGAAATTTTTCCAGTTAAATATACTTGATTATAATAAATTATATGCTGAAAATCACATTATAATTTGTTAAAAAAGTTTATTTTTTTTAGTTATTTGTCCCATCAAACCAGTTAATAATTTTATTTAATATTTCAATATTTTTTATGGTAACGTTTTTTTTTAATATTCAATTTTATCCTTATTATATTATTTTGAAATATTCGTTTGAATATTTGATTATTTTATAATCATCGATTTTGTCAATAAATTAAGCTATTTCGATTAGCTTTGACGTCACACAAAACATTATTTTTGTATTAAATTTCATTTGACCGGTTGTAAATTTTGATATTAAAATGGTAATTTTAGATTTATACTGATAAAAAAATATCATTATTTTTTCATATATATCTATATAATTTTATAACAATTATTACATTAATTATTAAACTATAAAATTACCGACATTACTTGAAAAAAATATTTTTTATATAGAAAAAAAATCGACATTTTTCTTTTTTTTTTAAATATAAATTGATAACATTATTAAATATTTTTTAGAATATTAAAATTATTTTATGTTGACAAATATCTATAAAACCGTTTATGAATTGAAACGCGTCAAGAACTTTTGAATGGGAACAAAAACTATTTCACTTTTAGATAACAGAGTTCAAATGTTAAAAACACAGATAAAACGTTCTTAAAAATATGTACGATAAAATAAATATATTTAAATAATACTTCATAGGGGTTTTCTATATATATATATATTTGTTTATTTTTATTGTAACAAATTTTCAATATATAATTAAAAAAAAACACATTCAAATTGATTTATCAATGTACATATTTTATTACGCTTTTAACAATATAGTATTATCACGTTGTTCTCATTTGTAAAGTTTTATCTCAACATTAACGCTGATTAATGAATAATTATATAGCGCCATCTTAGTACATAATATATTTATATATAAATAATATAATATTACGAGATTATGTTACCAATTAAGTTATCTTAGCACTCAGTGACCACACACGGTTAAAAAGCCACTTAACAAAAGTGTACAATAATAGTTGTTTTTTTTTCTCATTTTCGAGAAAATAATGATAATAATAATATATATACATTTTTTTGTATTTATCTTAATAGGAAAATTTATTGACGTTTTATTTTTTAGTATTAGAAAATTATTATGTCGTGAAAATTCAATAACGGTTTACCTCTATAAGATAATAAAGCCATAAAATGTGTTGTAAAATTGATTTCGACACATCGAAAATTTGGTAAAAATATACATAATTTTATATAAATTATCGATCTTTTTCTTTTTTTTTCGATCTGATATACGATATATAATAATAATATACAAAAAAAAATAAGATTGAAGAATATTTATTTTTTCAATAAAATACTGATATTTTAACGACTTAGATAAATAGAAAAAAAATACGAGATTTTCCGTAAACATTTTTAACTTAGCGCCATCCGAGTTAATTGGATAATTAGTAAAGTACGCTTATTACATTGAACGATAATGAAATAGGGATAAAAAATATATTATATATAAAAATAAATAAATAAATAAATAACAACCAGTTTTTCCGGTCATAAACACGACACTTCAGGTGTAAATCTCTTAAGAAAATTTCAATTGATTATTACCGCGACTAGTTATTATTATTATTATTATTATTATATTATTTTATTTTTTCATTGGAGAATATTTTCATTATCGCGTACGTCATATTTATAATAGTATTATTTAATAAATACGTCTTTAAATAATAATTTTATGCGTGTTAATTATTATAAAGTGTTATTATTGTGATCAACTTATTATTATATTATACGAAAAAAATATATACGCGCTCAATTATATATGTAAATTTTTATGTTTTCAGAATATTTATGTTAAATTAAATTTTTTATATTAAAATTTATTTAATAGTTCAATCAAATTTCATATTTATAAATAATGGATATATTATTAAAATATTATTATTTACTGTATATATAATATATATATATATATATATATATATATATATATATATATTGTTTTATTAAATTACTTTTTTTAAGAATTTATCATATATACACTTTTTTCAAACTGAAATGTTGTTATTTTTATGAAATTAAAATATTATTATAATTCGCACTTAATATTTTTTTAAAAATTATTTCATCTTTAATACAAAAATAATTTTGGTATTTTTATTACTAGATTTTATGCGTTATTTTATCAATTATTTATATCAACATGTATTTTATAATGTATTAAAATTATATTGATTTTTATTTACTGATGATTGAAGAATATTCATAATAAAATAAAATATTAATGAAAAAAGCTTTAAAATTGTTTTTTTTTTATTTAGAAAAATATGATTACTTATTATTATACAATTTTATTAGACACATTTTTTTAGTAATTCGATAAAAATATCAAGTTCATCGACCAAAGGACAGTCAACGACACTCCAAATCGCATTTTCTTTTAATTTTAAAAAATAAAGAAAAAAACACGCGCACATAAAATAAATACGTTTTGACACAAAAAATAATAATAAAATACTAATATATATATATATATATATATATATATATATATATATATATAATCTTTATATTTAAAAAAAATAAAGAAGTAATATTTCGAAGGCTTCGATGACCACCAAAAAAAAAAAATTAAATAAAAATAAAAAAAAATCGATAGAAAGTTATGCAGGTGTCATTTCGATTGGCGCCGTAAAGCCGCTGTAGCGCCTATTCGTAAGACGCTTGACCGATTACCGTGAGGCTAATTTGAATTCTTTTAAAAATTCTAATGATGGTCCACCGCGATGAAATTACAGTATATTCGACGGCCATTTACCGATATTCGACGTAAAAATCGACGTAAAAACCGGGAAAACCGGGCGAGATCCGTGCGCTGAACGATTGGCCCCCTTTGACATCGATATCATAAATGTGTCTAAAATTATATTGAAATATTCATAGATTCATAAATATGTATTGAAATTTTTTCAATTTTTTTTATCTCGTATATATATATATAATAAAATTAAAAATAATCATTTTTTTATATTTGACATATTCTGTTTGTTTGTTTGTCCGAGCGGAATATTGGAATCGATTTTTTAAATCATTTCCCAATATATAAACGAGTTGAAATTTTGTATATTTACTCATTTTCAATGACAATACATGAATTAATTAACAAATTCATAAATAAATCGATAAATTAATTAATTAAAATTTTTACAATGTACAATGTATACATGTTGTCGATTTATTTTGAAATCGAGTCAAGAATTTAATATATATATATTAATATAATATATTAGTATTCATTTTTGTATGTCATTCAATCACAAAAAAAAACTAATTAATTATATGTATATTACTTTTAAATTATCATCATGATCATAATACATATATATATATATATATATATATATATATATATATATATATATATATATATATATATAATATTGACCACAGTTAAAAATTCAATTTGATAACAATTCTGATAAACGTCATTATTCATTGTGTACTAAAATGTCATTCGAAATACATATCTGTATATATCAATTATGTTAATCTATATTTTTATTTAAATATAACACGTGTATATTTAATTTTAATTCATCGTTTTTCATTAATGTGTTGTAAAATTGATAGTTCTATCATTAGATATGAATGTAAATATTAAATATCGTGCAACTGACCGACTTTTTATATAATAATTTATTATTATTTTATAACAATAATAATATATAAATATAAAATATAACGTGAAATAGGGACTTTCTTTCGCTACCTTATCTATTTATTATGAAGTTGAGTCATTGTTTTTTTTAAAACTATAATTTATTACTGTTTATTGATTTTCATGCAAATTTATTGTGTTTTTTGTTTCGTATTACGATAAGCTATATATATATATATATATATATATATATATATATATATATATATATATATATATATATATATATATATATATATTTATAAATCAAATAAGAAAAACCTATTAATTCGCATACAGAATAAATATTGTATCGTTTTATTTGATATATTAATTATATATGAGAATAAAATATGAGCTAAATTAATCCATTTCAGATTATTTATGAAAGAAATGGATTTCATTTCAATTGAAAATAATTTATTTCGATAAATTAAAACGTACTGAATAGGATTAAATTCATATATATATATATATATATATATATATATATATATATATATATATATATTTTTTTTTTATACGGATACATTATTTTATGATAATTTATAGCGTTCAAGATAAACGCAATATGATAAATATATTTAATTATAATTTAGTTTGTACATCCGCACATTTTGATTTATCACATTATTTTATATATATGATAATTTATTGACGTATTTTTTCTTTAATTTTAATCATATATATATAAGACAATTTTTTAATTATACGATAAATTTAAAGAAGATTTATGATTGCTTAATTACAATAAAATCGCTTCTCGGTTTTCAAATCGAATTCGCCATTTTATCATATAAAATTTAAGCACGTTTTATATATGTATATTGAAAAAAAAAATCGCGTTAATATAATATATTATAAATCAATTAATGTCCGACTGAAATATTATAAAAATGTAAAGGTCATGTTAACAATTTCAAAAATAAATCAACGGCGGCGATTATTTAATATTTAATGAATGAATATAATTATATTGGAAAATTACGGAATTATTGCATACGTTATTTGTATAATAAATAACGATTATCGAAAAGATACAGATCAATATTGTTGAAATTGATTTTTATACCGTTAGAAAATAATATTTATATAAGATAAATAAATAAAATAAATATACTGTTTCGCCTTAAGGTTTTTATTTTCTTTTCGAACGATGTGAAATTATCTCATTAATTTATTATTATTGTGTTCGTGTATTTATTGCGCGTGTCATAAATATTTTAATTGATCCAGCTTCGAGATAATGTTGTAATTATGGTCGAATTTATTTTATACCACTTTCACTGTTGTCACTTTTATGTGCTACGGGGTTCCCCGTTTAATTTATTTATTTATTATTTATTAATAATAATGCGAAAAAATGGGCGTGCATGTAATATAGTACAATATTTTTTTTGTAATACAGATAGACACCATTTGTTCGTAGGTATATATATATATATATATATATATATATATATATATATATATATATATATATATATATATATATATATATATATATATATATATATATATATATACATATTAATTCGATATATTTTATTTGAAAAAAATAATAATTTAATATAAATTTGGAAACACTTTTTTTGTATGTCTATGATCAATGAAAATATTTTAGAATATTTAAATAAATATATGCAGTTATACCAAAAATATATTATTATACATTTTAAAAATAAAATTGACATATTTTAATACTTAAAGATAAAATATATTTATTTAATAAAAAATGATTATTTGCCATTAATTTCACAATTAATTGATAAATCTGTTTGATTCATATTTTGTCATCAAGTATGAATAAATATGCAAAATTTTTAGCACAATAATATATTGAAAAGTGATCGAAAAATTGATCGCAATATTTGTACCAGAAAAACAAACAAACAAATATGAAAACTTTATAAAAGTGTGTAAAAAAAAAGACATTCAGATAATTTTTGCAGTGATCGTTTACAATATTTTGACAGATGACGATTAAAAAACAATATTTAAAATTTAAAAAGCGGGAATCCACTATACTTGATATAAATATGAAATTTATTGTAAAATATATTGATACGCGACATGTGTAGATATCACATATTTTTAGCGTACAAGCACTTGTTGATTATAGAATCGGCGCTAGTTTTATTTATTATTAATAAATGTATATATATATATATATATATATATATATATATATATATATATATATATATATATATATATATATATATATATATATATATATATATTATCAATTTTTGATATGGAAAAATAATAGGAAAGTTGATTGGAAACAAGCGCGGAAATGAATGGGCGTGACATACACAAAAACAAGAACAAAATCATTGGTAAAACATTGAAATGAATCGATTTTATATGACAGGTGCTGTACAAGAACTAGTTTACATTTATAACTATTTTTTTTTCTATACTAAAAACGTCACAAAAGTGGATTAGTTTGTTGCGCGGTTTCTATAATTCGATATCGCGTTTTTGCCTACTTCATAAATCAACGGATATTCGAACGAGTAAAATTTTTCACATCCTTATTTATTTCGACGCTTTTTAATATATATATATATATATATATATATATATATATATATATATATATATATATATATATATATATATATATATATATATATATTTATTTATAACGGTCGATTCGTTTATACGTTTTGTAATTAAAATGTTTCTAGTCGATGTTCAGGATATTGATTTCGATGTTAGAATCATTAGTAAGAATATTTGATGATTTTATTTCGAAATTGATTGTAGTGTTTCATCCGGTCGAAGAATTCTAATATATCTTCTTCATTTGAACCAAAATCTAATAAAATTTATATATGTATATATATATAAATATATATATATTAATTATTTTTAGTTTTGTTTTGTATAAAGAATATCTTATTATTAGATTTGAATCCTGTTTTACATATTTTGTTGTTAATTATTTTTTTTATTTTACGTCATGTCATTATTTCAATTTTCTATAGAATGCAATTTTAAGACCAGCGCCCTTAAATGTCGACTTTCGATGATTAATTTTAATCATGTCAAGAATTGCTTAAAATTTCTCAATAATACTCAGTAATATATATTTTATTTTTTTTTTAATTATTTTTTCCACTTTTATTTTATATACCTAATTTGACATTACATACACACAAGTCTAAAATTTAAATACAATAATCGTTTTTTTTATTTGCATTTGCGTCATATTTTGATTATACTAAATATTGGTATCGAAGCATTGTTTTGGTTTTTACTGCCGGTTTTTCCATATATTCAAATTATAAATTTATTCTATAGTATTTTTTATTTAATTTTATTACTATTATATATTTTTTAAGTAACTGAACTGATATATAATACAGCAATAAAAATTTGATAAATTATATATTTAATTATTTTTTTTTTTTGAAATCACACACGATTTTCGATAATAAAAAAGTTACACATATTATATTTAGTTTTTTTTAATTAACCTATATTTTAACTTAACATGTGTTAGAAATGCATCTTTCAAAAATGAATAATATTCGAAGGTCACGAGTTGTATTGGTGATTCGAAATTGTAAATCTAATAATGTATTGCTATTTCTGAAATGGCTAATTACCATTGATTTTCATAATATTCTAATTAATTTTATAAAATATATTTTTTTTATGAATTAATATTTTTTAAATCAATTAGACGACGATTATGAAATATTCGTATAATGATTTATTATTATTATTATTATTATGATTTATCATTAATTAGACGTTTTATTTTAGAGGAAAAAGAAACATGGTCGTTATAAGTATGACCCGTTGACCCTATGGTCATCCTCAAAGTCAAGGTGATATTGATGTTTTTAATTTGTTATTCATTCGTTTTCAAACATGATTTGGTGCCGCGGCCATTTCGGAAAAGGCCGTTTTGCATTTTAAATATGACATTGATCAATCGATCTTTTAGCACCTGGTTGAAAATCTTTTTATTTTATTCTTCAAAAAAAAAATTTTTTTTTCATTAAATTTATTTTATTTTATACATTTTATATATATATATATATATATATATATATATATATATATACATACATATATTATTATTATTTCGTATTTAAATATGGACGACGCGTCGGAAAAGTGTTTTATTGCGACGCGTTTAAAATCGAATTTTCCAGCTGCCGGATGAAAAGTCGACGCGAAAACGCAATGCGATCAAATGACATAATGATTACGATAATTATTCATTACGCAATATATATATATATATATATATATATATAAAATCGTTGTAATTGTGATGAAACGTCTTCGATGCCATATTGCAGACGAGCGTAATACGTTGTCATTGCATATTTTATTATGATTTATATGATTCTGCAACAAAACGGAGAAAGTACGATAAGATGGTGATGTTTTTCAAATTTTTACATATTGATTCGTGTTTATAAGAAAAAAATCATTATCATGTTTAATATATTCGCATATAATATTATTTGATTGCTTAAAAAAATTCAACATATTTTATGATGAAGAAAAATTATGCATTTTTTGCTCGCATTCCTAATATAAAAATAACACTTGCATAATATTTATATTATAAAACGATTAGAAATTTAAAGGTACATTCAAAATATTAAAATAATTCATTGTAAATAATATTTTTGTATAAATCTTAGAATGTATATAAAATATATAATTTTCTTAAAATTTATTTGAAATAATTTTGCGATTTAATTATTAATAAAATAATAATATAAATTTTATAATCACGACCCCATTATATAAATGGTATTCTAACTGTTCATTATAATTGTAAAATATCTCATGAATTAAAATATAATAAATTTAAAATAAATAATATTTAATATATTTTTTTGCTTAATTACAGTGGAATAAGTTAATTTTTTATTCGATTTCTGTTTTATAGACTTTGAAATTTTCAGTTCTAGTCGTGTAAAAAATATTTTTAGTCAAATTTATTTGTATTTCATGCTATTTGCATTATTCACAAAGAGTTGACGAAACGCATTTGAATTACTAATGCGATTTTTTTCTTTACTTTGTGTCAACATGACCTACATTTACCTAAAAAAAAAAAAAAATAAACGTTAACATACAATTGTTAATGCTGTTTAAATCTATCTGAAAAGAAGAAAACACACAATATATAATAAAGAGATGAAAATCGTCATAATATTTACATGAAATTTGAATGAATAATTATCAAATATTACTGCAGAGTTATAGATATATGTACAAGTGGATCCGCGTACGAATGCGTTTACGGATTCGCTCGTTGAAAAACACACTTAAAAACACGGATCAACTTTTTTTTTTAAGTTTTTTTTTTGGACCGTCAAAAATTTAATTTCTTTCACCGTCCATTTCTCGAAAAGACGTTTTTATGAGTGTTTTTGGCAAGCGTTTCCCGATAGTCATTTTTCATTCGGGTGACACATGACATTTCGTGGCAATTACCATGCCAAAAAGCTATTCGAATACTTCGAATAACTGCGATTGTCGAGTTTCAGATTTAGTCTTCCATTCGAACGATCGCCCAGCTGCCTTTTGCCATTCAAAAATAAAAACCCTTTTCAGCGTAATCGTATTTTGACAGTCGCCAAACTCCTATGGGGATAAACTCATGTGTAAAAATCTTTATTGCTAAAATTGTATAAAATCCATTATACGTTTTCGCACTGAGAATAACGGTAAACGTATTCAATATTTTCATTCATCTTCTTTTCTTTTTTTTTTACAGAAAGATCTTAGAGATATTTTTACAGGTGTTTCCGCGTGGAAAGAATACCGTTATATCACCCTTTTGTGTCCGTTTCAGAGTTAATTTATCAATTTATCACCGGCGAATCCGTTCAAATAATACAAAATGCCATTTATTTATTTACGAGTAAGTTTAAAACGGCTTTTATGAGACAAATCGTCTTCGGCTTTTTTTTTGTTGTCGTTGCCGAAATGCCACAAAAAGGTTTTTATCTTTATACAAAGTCAAAAAAAAAATATATATATATATACATATATATAAAATAATAATAAAACCACAGTAATGTACGTAAATAAACACACCTGTCAGTAAATGGGTCTTTTCACGAAATTTTTCCATTGTAAAAAATCGAGTTTTCAAAATGCCAACAATTAAAACTACACAATATACCGCTTTATTATTATCAAAATGTTTATTGGCATCATTGGTGCCATTATTATTGTATATACATCATAAATAGTACTTCAAAACGATGGTCTATAAATTATTTCGAATAGAAATCCAATTAAAGTCGAATCTTTTATACAAATATATATTAACAAACAAAGCATACTTTTTTTTATATAAGTCTTAATAATGGCGAACTATTAAATAACAACGTGATAAAAATTGATGTTTTTTTTTTGAACGTGTCTTGAAATATCCTGATTAAATTGATTTTATATTATTTAGAAAAAAAAACTAGTATAGAAATTGATAATGATTAGTCTAAAAGTCAAAATATTATATATACTTTAATACTTATCTAATATAAATACACCTGTTTAAATATACATTTTTTTATTAAGAAAAATCATATAAAATACTTCAATATATATTATTTTGATCATTCACAAATATATTTTAAGTGTTTTTTAGTTATTGAATTATTATCGTGTAAAATATTTATTACAGAAAAAAAATCAAAATTCTTCAGATTCCACGTCAATTTAAAAATTTTGATGTCAAATTTAATTTTCATTACTGATATTGATATTTATGGATGCACGATATATAAATTTATTTCATTTTAAATTTAAGTCATTTTATATATGAAATAGCATCAAAATTCACAAACTGGCAGCGGGTATTCTATTTTGTGATCACATATTTTTGAAATTGATATATTCGAAATAGTATCATAGAGCAAAATTTACAAACTGGCAGCAAATATACATATATATATATATATATATATATATATATATATATATATATATATATATATATATATATATATATATATATATATAGAGACATGCCAATTATGCCGTTTTTAGCATAATGAGAATTTTCACAATCGGCAAGCAATTATCGATGGCATTCGAAACGTCCAGACCGAGATGATCTTCGACGTAGTCAAAGTGACGAGGACAGACCTAGCAAACGAATAATACCCCAACTCCTTATCTAGGCTCAAACGTACTTAGATGGCAATAACACTTGTAAACAAGTAATGTGGCAGGTGGCTGGTGGCAGGTGTTGGCACCGGCAAGACTTCTTCACCACTCGATTTGCCTTAGGTTGTAATAAATTAAACCTCAACTTCTCTATTCGTCGAATGTCTCTTCAAGATAGCTCGTTAATGTCATCAAACTTCCTCTGTGAACGGTGATTATTATTACTTTTTCACGTCTCACGTTCAATTTCTTAGTGTCGTTCCACCCTTTCGCAATACTTTGATTATTATTATTATTATTATTTTTTTTTTTTGAAGAATGCGGTTTTTATAAAGTAAATTAATACCCGTAATATAATAGTTATGTGCGGTCCGCGTTTTGGTTTGCGTTGAGCAATTTCGTTACTGAAATTATTACGACGGGAAAGTTGAACGTTTCAAAAATTTAAGCGGATCGCACGTTAAATTGAAAAAGATGTAAAAATTACAGGAAATGTACAATTTTTATAATCATAAATAAATCTAACGTATGCGTTAATAAAATTTGCTATATGATTTAATGTTTTTTTTTTTATAATTAAATAAGTATTATATTACGCTTATCAGTATGAAACAAATTATAATAAAAATGTAACGATATATTATTTTTTTTTTCAAAAAAAAAGGATTAAAGGTTGAGTATAAAATTGGCGATCCAATTTATGATTTATTAAAAAAATATATTAGCTTTATAAGAGTAATATATTAATATATCAAAAAAAATGTATGAAAAATTCAATAAAATTTAATTTTAAATCTGATGAAATAAAATATATTAATTTTAAATTATTATACATTTGTTTAATTTTGAATATTTTTATTGATCATTTGAAATTTTAACGATATATTATATAAATAATTATGAATAATGATATATTTATCACATTAAAATCTGTTAAAATATAGTATATATTCAGATCGTTACGATAACAGTAAAATAGAGCAAATCCTTGTATTATAGTATATTTATTAATGTTGTGAAAATGATATCTTTGATGTTAATTTATAGCTGTTAATATGCATGATATAATAGCATGAAATTCGAATATAGCCAGATGCGTTAATCAAGTCAGTCGCAAAATCTGGTTCAGAGACGTCGTACGAAAAACGTAATTTATGAAAATGTGAAAATTGCGAAAGTGTATATATACATATATATATATAGTATATTTATATTAGATAGATAATCGAGTTTATAAATTAGACTTGGTGAGGTCGAAGCATTGGAAAGATCTGGTCTTCAATTGCCATACCAGACTTGGTTGTACACCATTCGCCGTCAGATTAGAAAGGTCATTTGGATACGTTTTATAATCTAGTTTGCAGGTGTTTTTAAAGAGCCGATCGACCTCCCGGAGGGAAGCTGGTTTGGTCGGATTGCACCGAACCGACTCGTTAGATTAGATCATATCGAATAGATGGTATGCAACAAATATCAACGACCAACGATGCTTCGCACAGCTGCACTTGAAACACGTCAATTAGCCGTTACCACCGGGATTATATTGCAAATTGTGATTTGCATACGCTATCCATATTTATTCTATATCTATCGTGTTTATAAGATTATTGGAAAGTTTCAGATGGTGAAATCGAAATAGAATGACGGTTGTAAGGTTTAATGCAATAAGAAAGCGCGTCTGCATATTTATTCTTAGTAAGTTCAGTGAGACTTATTGTTGTAAAAAAAGTATGATAAAATCAAGAAAAAAAAATTGTATTGTATAATAGAATTTTAAAGTGTAATATACATCATATTTTTTCATATGAATTAATAGCTTATAACTGTATTATATTATAACAAGTGGACCTGAGTGCGAATTTTTTACTGAAACGAATACGAAAATATTAAAAAAAAAATATTAAATTTAAAGTTCGATGTTCGCGTTTATAGTCGTACTTTAAAAGGTTAACTGTCAAAATAAAAGGAAATCAAAGTGAAATTGGATTGTAAATGTTGAAATGAATTTACATGAAATCATATAGCAATATTTTGAACTTTTGCATGGCAAGGATGTTTATTTTGAGTTGTGAAAATTATTTAATATTAAAATATAAAAATAATATAGTATCCGAGTGTGATTATATATATATATATATATATATATATATATATATATATATATATATATATATATATATATATATATATATATATATATATATGATAATCTTTGTCAGAATGTGGAAAAGGATGAATTTTTTTCTTATGTAAAATAAAAATATAAAAATCAAATGACAAATTATAAATGTTTAAAATATAATAATATAATTGATAATAAATTTACGAAGGTAATGGAATAGGCATTTCGATGGCTTCACGTAATAGTATAATCGCGATGATGTATATTATAAACGGAGGTTAACGAACGCCTTTAATCTTCTTTCGCCAATTGTGGACTCGAACAATTTTTGAAACACATTTGGTCATCGTCAACATCATCGTCGGAAACAACAACAACAACAACAACAACAACATAAACGTCAATTGAATTAGCGCCATTTTGGAAAATGCGGGGGCGTTGGCCCATTGGGGTCGTTGAAATCAAAAAGACGGCAGCTGCGCGTGCCGAAGCATCTAATGAAGAATTATATTCCTCTGGATGTGCTTAGATCAAGTATATAATATAAACGAGTACATGAAATACCTTGATCTAAGTACGGAGGCAGGTGTTATGCGATGGTTCCTCTCCTAGGAATGCTCATTGGATCTCACCGGACATCTTCGTAACCACCTGCAGGTAATTAATGTTCGACGTAGTCTAATGATTCACTGCACAATAAGTGCCTTCTTTTCACTTCTGTCACACTTTTTTTTTCTTATACAAATCAATTTTCATCATAATCCTTTCAGACTTATGGTATAAGGATGTTGTATTTTTTTTTTTATAATTTTCAAATTGATTTTTAATACATAATATCCTATACTTAGAATCATTTTTCACTTTTTATATGGAAACAAAAAAAAAATATATATATAAGGGTTGATATAAAATTTTATTTAATTAATTACCACTTACTGATCAATTATTTAATAAATATATTGATTGATACGTATATTGTCATCGAGAATATGTAAGTATAGAAAATTTCAGCTCAATCGGATATTGAGAAATGATCGAAAAATCGATTACAATATTTGTATCAGAGAAATAAACAAAAACAGTGTAAAAAAAAAAGTAAATAACAATAGTATATAAATATTAGTATACGATTTTATGTAAATAATTAATTATAATCATTATTGAAAAAAAAATCTCTAACTAAATATAATAAAAATTATGTAAATCGTTTGTGCATTCGATATATTGTATCGGCGTTGATTGGACTGTTGCTGTTTTTTTTATTATTATTATTAAATTTATTGCAGTGGCTATCCGAAGAATCGATTTAAATACGGATCCATTGTATTGAATATGTTCTGTAATTATCGTTTATATGCATAAAATTCGCATTATAATAGCATTGTGCTCTATGCAAATGCGATGTTAATTATCAATTAATAATTATTATATTATATACGAGGCGATTAAGAGAACGAATAAAATAAATATTATGTATTAAAAAATGTACTGAATAAATATTTTCAATGTGTTGAATTAAAAATTTGAATACGTAAAATTATTACTGTTTTTATATATATATATATATATATATATATATATATATATATATATATATATATATATATATATATATTTGTATGAAATATATATGTTTTTTATATTAAAGAAAATTTATATTATTTATATTTTTATGTTAATCTGATATCTAATTTAACATTTTTAATTGATTTATAGTAATATACACGGAAAAATTATCAAAAAGATAGAAATTTATTTTAATATTTGAAATATTTTTTTCAATCATTTGAATGTTACTATTTTCATACTAAAATAAATAAATGATACTGTCTTCTAAATAATATATTTATATATATATTTTTTAATCATTCATATGAATGAATATGTATACATATTAAAACACCTGTATTATTTATATAACGTTATTTTATATAATTTGTAAACATTGTTTCGAAACATTAATAACATATTTAAAACAATACGTTAATCATTATTGTATTATAATTATGTATATATATATATATTTTAATTAAGACTATTAATGTTAATGATTGATTATATATTATTACTTATACAATGCATATAAATAATATTAATATTTATATTGCAATATATAATTTAATATTTAAATAGTTTAAGCGATATTGCGACATTTTTCTAATGTTTAGAAGAAATCAACCATAGAAAGGTGCATAGATAAATAGTCAAGTTTCAGATAAAGTTATATAGACACGAAAGCCTCCATTCAGAACGATTATGTCCACTATATTGAACACCTGTCCACAATATAATTACTACTAGAAAGTTATCTAAGTGAACGACGGATGTTTCTTTGGTATATCAAACGCCCAGTTCCCACTATGGTAAAGACTGCATTATGATCAAGATTGTCATTATATATATATATATATATATATATATATATATATATATATATATATATATATATTGATTATTATTTTTAATATATTTTACGATTATAATGATCAAAAAGTAAGGTGAAATTGTCATTTAAAACTCCCGGGCATTAGGAAGGCAGGTAAATTGTAAATTATTTTTCCCAAGTTGGTCTGTTTGTCAAAATTTTTATAAAATTTGGTTCCTTCTTCACGATAATGCACCATGTCATACTGTATTGGTTCTTCACGATTTTTTTCTCGACTCGATTCATATCGTTCCGCAACAATCGTATTCGCCTGATTTGGCTCCGCGCGACTTTTGGGACGCCGATGAAAACCGAATCGAAAAACATTTTGAAGGCTATACCGGAAAAAGACTATTTCGACTGTTTCCAGAATTAGAAAAAGCGTTGGCAAAAGTGCGTTTTATTGGACGGCGATTACTTTGAAGGGGATGAAATTGATTTGGTTGAATAAATAAAGAATTTACATTTTTATAAATAAATTCACCTTACTTCTTAATCTCAGTGTTATATGACGAAAATGCACGATTTTTAATAATAAAATTATTTTAAATCATTTTCAGATATTTAGGTATTGTAGAATATATGGTATATATTTTTTTTAAATTCTATTAAATTAAATAGAAAGCGAAGTAAATCGTTAATTGCGGCTTCATTAGAATGCAAAATGGCGATTAAAAATTTTATTGATTAATTAGCGGAATGGCGACATTTTTTTTCCACGCAATATTCAAAGAAAGCGCGAAAGTTTTTTTTTTTTTTTGCTTTCGTTTTAAGTATTAAAATTTCTACTTGATCGTTTTCACTTTGCGTATATATAATATATAATTTTTACATAAAAATTCACAGAGAATTGTATGAATAAATAATTTGAATAAAAATTATTATTGGATATGATTGTAAGATTTCTGATCTAGTTTACTGTATGGTATATAAACGGTTAATAGATTCGGTTTTCTTTGTGTTTCGAATTACCAACAGTCCATAATCCGTGTAAAAAAAATTCTATAACATATATCGTATGCGTGAGAAAAAACAACAAACTGTTCGGTGAATGATAATGAATGGATCTCGTTTTACAAAAGCCAAAACCTCACTACAGGTGTGAAAGTGACGATTCTGACTGCGGTAAAACGCCAAAGAAAAACGTTAATAAGTATTTAAAAAAAAAAAAGAAAAAAAGAAGATGATGGTAAAAGTCAAAGAAGACCGAAGTCTTCTTTCACGTATTATTTATTCTCAAAGGGAAGATCCGCTTGTAGAAGGATTTGAAGTCTCCAAGAATGCTTGATGATGAATGTGAATGATGAAGAACGTTTTTTTTTTTTTGATTTTATATAATATTTTAGATGATATTATTATATATGATTTATTTTAAAAATGTATGCATTTTAATATATTATTTTAAGATATAAATATTTTAAAAAGAAAGAGTATTTTAATATTAAATAAATTAGATAATTTTAGATCTTTCATATGTTAACAAATATATCAGAATCTGTTCAATATTATATAAATATATATAATTAAAAATTCTATAAAAAAATATGATATTAATAATTAAATGTTTGATTTTGTTCTAAAATGATTGATATATTTAATTGTTTTAAGGATATTAATTAACGAAAAATTCTAAACAATAAAAAAAGAAAAACTTATAATGATTTTTTTTATTCATTTTTGAATACAAAAAAAAATACGTTTATATTTATTTTAAAATAATATAAATATATAGAATATTTGCTTTTTACTGTAAAAAAAAGTAAAATTCGTATGAATGAAAATCTTTAGAGGAAAATCTATTATCTGAAAATGAAAACCGGATACGTTTTTTTTTTTATTAAATAATGAATTATCAAATTAAAGCTACAACTCAAAATCATCAGTACTTTCAATGGACAAACTAGTTTAGTTTTTTTTTCATTCACTGAAATTTTCTCATGCCATCATAGTCCATTGCTCCTGGGTGGTTAATCTTGAACTTTGGCGAAAAAATCAGATGTGATTAACCCGGAATAACCCCTAAAGCCTTTTTTTTCATACGGCAGGTGTTCATAGTTTTTTGATTTTGGATTTGTTTATTTATTTATTTTTTTTTGCTTTCGATCGTTTTAATAAATATGGCGACGTTCGCATAGTATAAGGACAATGCCCCTGTTACAATGATCTTTTTATCGTTTGTAATCACATATATATTATATAAAATAATAATAAACATGACGTCAATTGATTGAGAAGCCATCTTTTTTTTTTAGGAGGATTTTCTTGAATATATTATTACGGTGAGAAAATTTCAGGATTTTTAACGCTTTCAATAAATTTCGTATCGATGAAAACAGGTATGCGATAATTTTTTTTTATATTGCAGATCGAATTCTGTATATTGCTATTATTTACACGAAAAATAAAAAATGTTAATAAAATTAATAATAATGCGATATATTCAATAAATTTATTAAAATCTAAATTAACGCGTTATAAAATTTAATCGTTTCGAACTTCATCAAATTTTTTATTATTATTATTTTAATAAATCTGAATAAATAACATATATATATATATATATATATATATATTTCTTATTATCGACAAAATTGATTTTTAATAGTTGTGTTTATCGCGAGAAATTGTGTGTTTTTTTTTAAATTAGAATTTTAAATAGATAAATGTATTTTAATACAAAAAAAAATGTTTACACATATTTTAAAATATTTTCCTTGTTAAATCAAGTTCTAAAAATAACCGCAAATTATTTTATAAATATATAAATAAAAATATTCAGAATTAATTTACGGGTTTTTCACTTCACATAAACCATATTTTATTATGAATTTTTCTTGCAATAAGTCATTAGAAGTGTATTTTTTTTTCATATTGAAAGATATAATATAAAAATATCATTATTTACATATATACATATATTAAATTACAATTATGATAAATAATTATAAAATAATATCAAATAAATCATGTCATTCGACTCCACGGATTGACCCATCAAAATCTGACTCTGTCTAAAAAAGTAGAAGACTTTTCTCTTTCTTCTCTTATATTTATATATAATATATATATATATATATATAGGCAAGCACGTAATATATGTACGTGCAAAAATGGTATATCAGATGCAACGGTCCGCAATTGCGGCTCCGTTTAAAAAGCGTAGCCTTATTAGTTGAACGGTTAATAGTGACGAATGGTGGTCGCATGTTTTGTAACTAAAGATTGAAAGAAAAGAAAAAAGAAAAGAAAGAGTTCTTTTTTCTTTTTTGAAGTTTTGTGGTCGACGCAGGTGTGACATACCATCATGTCCGAGTTGCTTAACACATATACTAACATAAAATACACATATTTTCTATGTACAGTGGTGCAACGCTCGTTAAAAGTATGTCATTTGGCATAATAGACGCTGTAAAAATCATGTTTTTTTTTATTTATTTATTTATAAATCATATTATCCATACATTAATATTAATCGGAACTTATTGAACTCAAATGTGTAATTATTAATTTAAGTTATATTATAGTCGTTTAATTATTTTATGTAAAAATAGTGTGTTTAGATTATTATTATTATTTTTTTTTTTTTTGGTATAGATTCTGATTGATAGAGCTGAATATACAAGTTAAAAATATAGAATGAAAATTGGTATTGGTTTTACAATGTTTTCTTTTCAATTACCAGCAAGATACTAATGAAATAGTTATAATTGTCAAAATAGATAAATTTCTACTAAAAAAAACTAAATATTTTGATGTAAGTCAGATATTCAACGATGAAATTTTTTCTAGTATCTCACCATATTTCATCAATAGTTGTAAAAAATCTTTGTTAATATAGAATGATTTCTACTAGAAAAAAAAAGAAATATAAGTCAGATATCTCGCCAAATCTAGTCAATAGTTATAAAAAAAAAAACATTGTCAAAATAGATTTCTAGAAAGAAAAGCTAAAAATTTTGAAGTTAATCAGACATTTCTAGTTTTTAACACTTATAAGACTGAGAGTCAAATAAACTAAAAAAGCGGGGTACTACTGTATACACACACACACACACACATATATTAACATGGAAACAATCAGGACTTGACTTTTGGGCGACAATCATTCTCGACAACCGTCCATTCACCGACAAATGACCCGGCGGCTTTTTATTCATCATTACCGAAGACCATCTTCTTCAGCATTCCACTAGACCAGAGCAACCCGAAAAAAAAATGGGGTAAAAAAAACCCAAACCAGAAGCCGTTCTTTTTCCGTTCTTCTTCTTTCTTCTCTCGTCTCACGATCAAGTTTCTCTTTTTTTTTTCAGCCCGTTCTTTTTAGCGATTATGAATTATATATATATATATATATATATATATATATATATATATATATATATATATATATATATATATATATATATATATATATATATATATATATATATATATATATATATATATATATATATATATATATATATATAATTGATGTTTTTCTGAAAGAGAACGATCGTTTTTAATTGATACGATTTTACATTTAGACGTATCTGACTGTGATTTCTTTTATATATTAAAAATGATAGACGTTTTTAATTATTATTATTAAGATTTCATTACGTTTTTTATAATCAATTATGTATCATTTTCATCAATTTGTGACTAAAACATTGATGTAAATTCCATTTATATAAATTACTAAAACATTATACATTTCATATAAAGAATGGTGTTCACGCACATTTACAACCCGCATAATTGATATTAGTCATAGTATTGAACGTATCGAATTAGTAGATCAACGATCTACTATTTTTCTTGAATCAATATAACAATTATGCAATTCCTGTCCAAGTTAATGACTGCATTAACGCCAATAAACTTTAGCAATAAGTAATTACGTCATTAAGTCATATTTAATAATATTTTTGAACCGACGGTTATGTCACGATTGGTATGCCGATAATTTTTTAAACGCCTATTTAATATTACTTTATCTACTTTTAGATAATTTATAATACTATTTGTGAATTTGAATTCATTTTTATATATATATAAAAAACGTACTAAAAGTGAAAATGTGCGTATAATATTGTTTTTTATTTTTCTATGACTGCATATTGTGGAAGATAATATATTGTCACGCCTTCATACGCAGTAGTCATTATAAAATTTTAATTAATTAATTGTCACTAAACGATTAAATAATTGATAAAACTGTTAATAGATTTATATATTGTCACCGAAAACGAACAAGTATATAAAAGTACGATTCAATCAGATATTGGGAAGTGGTTGAAAAATTCATTACAAGATTTGTATCAGAAAAACAAACAAACCTTTAAACATTGCAAGTTATATAAATGTGTAAAGATGATATTTATCGATAAAAATATGAAAATTATAATTTTTTAAATTTATAAGCGTATTGCTAATTATCTATTATCGTAATATTTTATTAAATTTTTTGCTACATTCATAGCATATTTGGAATTAACGAGTTTCTTCCATATTTAGACGACACTGTCACATTTTCACCGCAATTTCGTCTAAAATGGAAGAAGGAATTGCGTCGATAGAATTATTTCAAGTGTTGCGTTTGTTAAACTGTGGTGCGCGTATATATATATATATATATATATATATATATATATATATATATATAATGGTCGTACACACCTGTTGACCACCTGCGTTCGTTTCGCTGGTGCCGTATCAAAAGCGGCATTCTTGGCACTTGGAAGATGACCATCGTCAGCGCGGATCCTCGACGAAGACCAGCAAACCACCCACGGTTCGGTAATAAAAGTCGACCGAGAATAATTCCTAGTAATCGGCGACGATTATATCGAAATATCGAGGGCGCAACGGGCGCATCTGCGCGAAACTGGAATTCCAAACGACGGCCGTTATTAGCTTTTTTTTATTTTTCATCTTTTTAACGAGCGAAATCCTGAGATTTTTATAAAAAAAAAATAGTCGTAATTGATGTTTAGATTTGTGCATTAATCTATTCGATTTTATTAGAAAAAAAAATATTTTTTACTACATATAAGAAACAAAATTCTAGAATCACCACATATTATTTTCATATGAAATATATACTTGTTGATTTTACAGAACGATATTTTTATATAAAAAAAAAAAAATATGTAAATATTGGAAAAAATAATAATATCCTGAAAAAGTCGTATTGTGCGACGATAACGCGAAAGAGATTTATCTCTGTCAATAAACATTCTAAGGATGCGTTAGGATATTATTTTGTTTGAAGTGGGATTTTTCGAGTGGTTCAATCGTGAAAAATCAACAAAACTAACGGGCAAATCGTGACTCTTTTCCAGAATACCATTTCGTTTTTCGATAATAAAGTTTACCGAAATAACTATCAATCTATATATAAATATAAGATTGGACTGTCATAATGTCAGCCATTTTATAAAATATGTATTTTTTTTTACTATTATATCATATATCATAGTAAAATATTGTTTTTTTTTATTAGATGATAAAAATTGGAATTATCCGGTAACATTTTTTTTGAACTTTTAAAAGCTATAAAAATTAAATTATTTATATAAAATTTATAATACAAAATGTTTAATATATTTTAACATATTCAAAAAATATAATAGATAATTTATACTTAATATAATATTTTTTTGTAAATATTCAAATAACGGATGTAGCACTCATCGTAGAACATCGTAGATAAACCGAAATATTTTCCAATAAAAAAAATAAATAATTAATAATCACGCTATATATCAAATATAATACTAAAAAACACACAAAATTTTCATCGAAAACAAGCGCCAACGCTCCCGAATAAAAATAACGCGACAACTCGACACGCATAAATTAACGTCCCATCGTCGAATTTCGTTTAATAACCAATAATATAATTTCCAATAAACGATTTCCGTTCAAAATATAAATAATTCATGTTTTTTTATATTATTTTCCATATAATAATATTTAATATATTCGCGTTAATAACGCCGTTAAATATCTATTATAGGCGATGAGGCGGAAAAAAAAAATAGAAAATTTGGCAGGTGCAGTTTATATTATTAACACGTTAATCGATAGTTTCTAGCGCAAAGTCGCACGGTGTAACAAATTCGTTTTTGGTATTTTTTTTTCGTATTTTATAGGTTTGATTTTGATTTAATGGTTTGATAGAAATAGTCCAAAATGGCCATTATACTAATTATACGTTGAAAAACCAGATAAATATCGGATAGTATTAGAATCTATGTGGCGATCTCGTTCCGAATTTTTTTTTATAATATTTGATTGCTATTTATTTTTTTTTAGCGATAATTATATTATTTTATTCGTTTAGAATGGTTGAATTTTAATTTGTTTTAAAATTATTATTTTTTTTTTGCTGTTGTGTATATTTTGAAAATTTCAAATTTAGATTTAAAGATTTAAAACTTGTTATTAAAATAGATTTAAAATTTATGAAATGAATATTTAGAAAGATAGATATTTATTAGAATTATATGATAAAAATGTGTTGAAATAATCGATCTAGATTTATTTATTAAATATATGATGTATAAATTCTGTTAAGGTTGTGAAATGAAAAAATTAGAGATAATTAATAAATTTTATATACTCTTAATAGACATCACAATCACTTAAATCAGGGGTATGAAACATTTTTTTTTTTGAAAAACAATAGTTTCTTCAAGATACACAAAAAAAACTTTTTAAAGCGTCAAATCATTAATTTATTATATTTAATATTAAAATAAAAATGAAAATTATTTTAATTAAAATTGAACATTTTAGAAACTAAGTCATCCAAATCATTACAATCAATTCTATCATCATTGTGGATGTAGAAAATTAGTCTGCTTCGACGATTCAACAAAACACATCATTTCCAGGTAACGATCTAAATGGGCTAATAATTGAATTACGCTAACGTTTAACCTAGGGAAATAGGGTTGTTTTTTTTTTTCCACACACTATCAATTAACGTCCGTTTGCTAAATAGACGTTTTCAGTATGTTTCGGAATATGAGGGTTGTGGCGCCTCAATTCCCGGGAACACAATGGATTCACTCGGCCCTTTCATTTTAAAAATGCCGCCCTTATTACAGATTCAACAGGTATCTCGGAGACCAGAGAAGAACAGGTAGACCCTGTTGTTTTCTTGGACCATTGTTGTTGTTATATTGTGTTCGCCGTTGTCGACCCGAACCTTATTTTAGCTCCCACGCGAAATGCACGTAGGACGAAGTCATAGGCGACTCCGGTATAAGTAATTTTTATATGTCCTTATATGGAAAGACAAAGCCGACTTTCATGCGAGTACGTTCTGCTTCACTTGTTCCTTATATATATATATATATATATATATATATATATATATATATATATATATGTGTGTGTGTGTGTGTGTGTGTGTGTGTGTGTGTGTGTAATTTTTTCTTTTTCGGCGCAGGAATCTCGTTTCAATATGGTGCAAAACCGGGGCATTTCTCCAATTTGATAGCACTTTGAGGCAAATTTTGTTGAAATTTTTCATCAAATAGCGTTTATTGATGATTTTTGATAGGAAAATATTGTTTTTAATGTGTCAAATGTCGATTATGTGCTTTTAAATTGTTCAACATTACTTGATGATTGCTTATTAATATTCTGACGTGAAAACCTCTCGCGAGAATAACGTTATATATATATATATATATATATATATATATATATATATATATATATATATTTCTTATAGGGATTAAAAATTAGTTTTTATAAATTGTAAGCAATATAATTTTTTTTCAGCAATATCGATATCAAACTATTTATCAATGACACCGAAACGCCATCTGTTATCGATGCTGGAAATAGATAAATGATTTTAACACTTCTTTAATGTGATTTCGCACAATGTTTTTTCGTAAAGGTTATTGAGCTTTTATTGAATTATCAATTACTATAACCAGTTTTACGACCACGCTTCGCCTATTATCCGTATATAAATAAATTATAATTAATTGATAACGAGAAACGTCTACGACAAATTCGTTATTTATATATATATATATATATATATATATATATATATATATATATATATATATATATATATATATATCTTTGAATAGCGCACATATGTAATACAATAAAAATAAAATATTAATATCATATAAATTCAACAGTTATATTATATTTTAAATAATATAATAAATTTGTATCTAATAAAGATACGAATGAACATTATATATGTTAATTTATATTCTTTCAGTTTTTATATTGATTTTTTTTTTTTTGGTTAAACGTACAAATTTCTAGAATTTATAATATATAATAAATTTTATTAAATGCACAATTTATCGATTATATTGATGTAATAAAAATAGAAGAATGACAAATTGCAAGATTTTTATAAAAAAATGTTCACGTGCACTTGGTGTAAACGTGTTAGATGCGCATTCCGCGAAATGCATATACAAGGCAAAAAAGTGGTCTCAGGCGCTGGTTTTTTTTTTTTTTTGATTATTTTTGCGCCTGTGAACATCTTGTGAAGGCTTTCGAGCGTTCTTCGAAATCTTCTTATCTTATCGCGTAAATTACGCGTGAATTTTGATGAGTTTTCCTTCGCATTTGACCCTTTGTAACCTTGATTTTTTGGAATAAAAACAAACTAATTATCCGAATGTATATATATATATATATATATATATATATATATATATATGTATGTATGTATTTATTATTATTTTTAATGATACATATATTTATATCGAAGAAAATTTTGTAATTATTTCTGAGCATCCAGTAAAACGAGTTAGAATGATTACAGGTAAAATCGTGTGAGTATTATTAATTACTTACTTATAAACGTACGGCAAGATTTATATCCTTACAAGTACATGTTAATTATTTACTTTTCATTATCAAGTTTACTATAGAAAATTTAGAACAGGTTTCCATGAAATATAATTAACATTAGAAATACAATAATTCAATCAATTTTATGACTTTTATATAGCAAATTCTTCGGAATTCAAATCTATTTGATTGAAATATTTCATTATAATAAATACTAGAAAAAATAAATAAATTGAATTGTAAATCAGTGATATATTATTGATTTTTTTTTATTATTATACACGAAAAAGTGTTAAACGCGTACAAATTAACGGCTTCGTTTAACGACTATATATATATATATATATATATATATATATATATATATATATAAATGATCTTCGAATACTTCATTTTTTTATATTATGACATATTTCGAATAATTACGTTAAGATTATGTAATTTTACTTCTAGCATTGTTCAAAAATTGATTAATATTTCTGGTATTGATTGAGTTCTGATTCTTTTTTGGGCATTGATTGATTTCAATTTTAATTATACCTGATCAATTACACTTTCAACATTTGAACTTTATGTTTTTTTTTTTGTACATAGTTATGCAAAAGCACAATATCTATTAATGTAAATATATAATAGTAAGTTGGAAAAGACTGTCTATAGATAATTTATGTTAGCATTCGAATTCTGTTCTTTGTTATTCGTGTTTTAAAAGGTTAATAGCGTTACTGATGCGGCATTTTGATTGAGATTCGCATTAAAAGTCAGCACAAAAGATATAATTCACTTTCACTTTTCTGAATCATTTGTCGTGATGATTTTATTTTTGCAAGACGATGAACACAATTACGATTATATAAAATCACGTCTAGTTTAGTGCGATTATTTTTTTTTAACATTTTGCACTCGGAAAACGCTTTATGATCTCCACTTAGATGAAAACTATTTACATTAATTTCTTTGTAACAAATTCTCATACTCTTTTTATATAATATTATTAAGTGTAAAATGATATACTTTTAAATAGAGAGAAGATTTAATCATATTAAATTAGTCTGCAATTATGTAATTATAAATCGAAATGCAGTTTCAGTATTGAAACTGATTTTTTTTTTGGTTCAAACTTGACAATCTTGACAGAAGGAAAGTTAAAATTTTTAATACTTATAAATATGGAATATATAATTTATGAAAAATTGAATTAATATTATAATTATTTTATATAATAATTTTAAATTCAGAGTTAAAAAAATTCGCCAATAACACTGCGAAACGTCCCCGAGTGCAAAGGGTTAAATTTCTCAATATTATAAAATTTGTACGTTGAAAGAAATATAATAAAATAAGCGTGTGTCATGAGACAGTAGAATAAGTCATGAGAGATGATAAAGGAGTCCGAGTCGTTTTCGTTCACAACATCGTTGGCGTGTAAATTGTTCAGGTGTTTGTTCAGGTGTCTGATCTTTTGGCCATGGCCGCCACTAAAAACGACCAACAACCAACAAATACACACACACACACACATTGCTTGCTTCGTTCTTTGTTCGTGTTCGACGCGAATAGTCGTTTAATTACTTCACAACATTTACTCTGTAATGTTTTTGTGTGTCTACAATCGGTCGATGTTTACAATGTAAACTGTATGATGTATGAAAAAAAAAATATATATATATATATATTTATGATTATTTTACGACATTCAAAATGATGTGTGTATGTAAAATTGATGGACTAATTTGTAAAATTAATGTTGATTATATATGGAAAATATTCCAAAAAGAGAGACGAATATATTTATGTTAATATATTATTGTGTAAAAAATATATGCATATTAAGAATCGATTTAACGGTTCGTCTTTAATAAATTGATATAGCATATGACGTATTTGGATACATCAGTAATCGATAACCTTTTATGTATATAGATTTTTTTTCATTATATATTTATGGAGATCGAAAATTGTTTTACAAACTATTTTTTTTTTTCGGAAATCGCCTTCTAATATATAATTATCAATAATGGCTTTCGATATTTCGGTAGCTCAATAACGCCACAAGCAATTTATACTATGTGAAAAAAAAATCGCGAAAATTTATTATTATTATGATGCATATATAATATATATATGTATGAATAAATTATGATATTTTTTTTATAAATGTGAAAATTTTTCTATTATTTTTTTTTATTTTTGTCATAAAAAAGCAAAAATTAGCAATTTGTACGCTCATTATTATGTTCGACGCCGTGAGACGAAATTAAAGATTATTATTTTAATCGAACGTAAAAAAAAAAAAATTATCATTATAAAAATAAATATAATCAAAATTTAAATTGTATGTGATAAATTGAAAATTTTCAATTAGTCGATGTCAAACATTGAACTTTTTATTATATTTTTATCTACTTAATTATGTACTAAAAATATGCAACACAAAAACATCATTATATAAATATATGTTTATACAGTGCGCAAAATATGATTTTATGACCAAATATGTATTTAAAATTTATATATATATATATATATATATATATATATATATATATATATATATATATATATATATATATATATATATATATATATATATATATATTTATATGGGTACATTTTTATGAGTACAAATGGAAAAAAAATCACTTGAAGGCAGGATGAACTGACCATGACTTTAGGAATGTTTTAATCCTTTCCCCAAAGATGGAATCTGAACGAGCAGGTGATCCTTCTAATGCAGGGCTATAAAACGGATTGCACGGACACAATAAATACATGTTTAGTACATAAATTTGTATAAACGTATCTTGTTTTTATTATATATATATATATATATATATATATATATATATATATATATATATATATATATATATATTCGAGTGCATGATATATCGAATATGTGCTCGTTTTTTTTTCATACGAAAGAATTTTAATATGAAAATATACATAAATATTGAAATATAAAAATCAAATGTGATAATTTTTAATTATATTTTTTTGAAGTTATAAATAATTTTATTTATTCATTATTATTTTTAATGTGTTAAAAATATTGTTTTAAATATGAAAGATAAATTATTTAAAAATATATGAAATCGTTATTTGATTATTTAAAAATATGTAAAAAAAAAATAAAAATATTTTGATATAAAACATCTTTGATTATATACACCTGTATATTTATTGACATCAGATAAAGTATTCCATATTTACTATCGTTCATCACACGGATGAAATAATACAATTCCATCTCTATATATATTTCCTACATTCACTGATAATTCATAGTTAATCTTCACTTAAATCAAACTAGATCACTTTTGAAGCAAACATGATATATTTACAAAAAAAAATGTAGTTCTTCAAAAAACTTTTTTCGCAAACTCTAATCACTTTTGAAGCAAACATGATATATCTAAACAAAAAGATAATTCTTTTAAAAAAAACTTCTTTCGCAAACTCTACAAGAAATCAAAAAAAAAAAACGAAAAACAAAAAAAGGTACACAAACAACGCTTATGTAAATGTGTATACGGTTGAAGGGCGTACAGCGGTTAATTTGAGGCTCGCCGATCGACGTTTGCGCACACCTGACCACTTTGAGTTTCCCACACTCGTTCCTAAGGCCAATTTCTTTTTGTTTTTTTTTCTTTCTTTTTTTTTTAAGGAAAAGAACGGACACGCTCAGGCTATTATGTAAATCACGGCATCTAATTCCCGAATTGTTTTCATCACATTATCCTTTGTGAGACTGTGTATTTTACCGCACGATTAAAACATTCCGACAACACGTGGTTTTTCTTATATTTCTTTCTTTCTTCCTTTCTTTTTCTTTTCTACTCTATATATCGTTTTTTCACGCGAGTTTCTCATTTTTAACCAGTGTTTCGAATCCGTTTTTAAATCTTGACGAGTAGCCGATATTACCTCTAGTTTACACGATGGATTGCGAAATTATTTTTTTTTCTGAATAAAAATATGATCTTTCAATTAAAAATAATTAGATACACTTATTAATAATATATTTTTTTAAATAACTCTATATATTAATAATTTTGACATTATATAATAATGTTGAGTTTGATAGTATATTGAAGTTATATTTTTAATCAGTGGCGTACATATAGTAATTTTAAACGGGAAAAATTTACCAAATTTAAGTATATCTGAGTAACATGCGTGCACTTATTATATATTATTTTACAAGTACAATTTTTTTTTAAATTTATGAAAATTTTGTTTTTAATCTTAAACTTACCAAATGCGTGATAATTTGGTTCTGGCGTTTTAAATTATATACTTATTATACAAAGTATGAGTGTTAATATGCGTTATTTTTCTTTCATTTTAAGGTTCTATATTACAATTTTAAGTATTACATATCTTTTTAATGAGTTCACATTTTTTTTAAAGAGTTTGAAGAAATCGACAGAGTTTTGAAGAAGAAGTAGATTTTAGGCAAAGTGCAATGATATATTTTATTGCAATCAAGTAGAATAAAAAAATAATAAGACATACTCAAGAGTATTTTTTATTCTGAAATAGAACAAGGTAGATTTATCCTTTTAATCCACTTCTACTTATAACACGAATAATCTTATCTAATACACATAGCTTCGTCTATTATAAAAACAATCAGTACTGCGATTAGAATTCAATCCAATAACGATTTATCACGTTTATAATGATACAAAAATATATTTATATACAATTTTTAAAAATTATATACAATTCATACATATATAAAGCATGTAAATTAAAATATATATATATATATATATATATATATATATATATATATATATATATATATATATATAACCTTCTCATATATAATTCGTACACCTCGTTTCGATTCGTTACGAATTGATTACATTTATTTACATATAAATAATTCCGGCTGCAAACGTTCTCTTATATATATATATATATATATATTGATATATATTTTGAGCAAAAGTGGTCCAACAGCTACCGAATTGGTAGATGATCGTTTTGTGGTCGACTCCCTCCTTAATTATACACGATTTATATATATATATATATATATATACCATATAATCGAATCATTGTACAGAGGATACATGTGCAAGAAAAGCGCTTTCGAAACGACCGACTAGTTCTAGATATATCGATGAAACTATTCATATATACAATTTGATAATGATTAGTTTTGCGGTTATGTTTATATCAATATGTAATATTAGATTTAAAAATTGTATTGTGGTATATAATATATATCATAATATTGTGATTTTATCTAACACATTGTGCATTATGTTAATCATTTTTAAATTTATATATATATATATATATATATATATATATATATATATATATATATATATATATATATATATATATTGTTTGTGTCCAATGAAGATGTTAATGTTTTATGCACATATGCATTGATAAACCCTTTTTCGTATCATTTTATAGTCCATATGGCTAATATACAAAATGCACGAGTACCTATCCATTTGTTCCCATTTGTTCATTGGGGAATAGACACCCTTCTGTTTTATTTGTTAGCAAAAATACAACAGGAAAAACTAATCTCGGATGCACTCTGATAAATTATTCCTAGGCATTCATTTACTGAGGATATATTTATATGCGATGAAATAGAGATAAAAAAAAATTGGTTTCAACCGGTTAATATATATTATATATATATTATATATATATATATATATATATATATATATATATATATATATATAATATATGTGTGTGCGTTTAATTAGAATATTTGCATTCGCATGTTACATATGTTTCCGGTCGTTAACGATTCGAAAAAGTTAAATATTTCGCAGCTTTCGAGTTTTAATAACATCCCTGACACCGTTTTAACGGCGTTATATCTTTGTAGCTTTTCACTGTAATTGATTTAATCGTTTAGACCAGTGGTCTGTAAACCAGAAATTGCGAACGGGATCCAGTTTTTTTTTTAAACGGTTATTATATAAAAATTGACTTTTCCAAGTTTCAATATCTATATAATTAATTCTCAATGATTTTTTTTTCAATATTTAATATCGTTAGATAAGCTTTGAGTTTGAAATTAGTTAGTATATTCTTTAGCTAAATTTAAAATAGAGAAAAAAATAATTGTATATTTTTTTAAGCACATTGAAAATTTCTGATTTAGATATTTGTATCCAATTAAAGCATTATTTAATTCAATGAAACAATTTATTCATAATTCAGTTCATATGAATTTTTGTTAAATATCATTGTAATGATATGGAAAAAAATCTATTATTTACATATATTCATACCCTTCAGTCACCAACAATCTTATATATAGTCTATTTCCAGAACTAGTATAACAGGTATACATATATAAATAAATAAACTAACAAACATACACATCATTTTCTTTTCAATGTTTACACTTTTAGAGTGTGTAAAGAATGAATGGAGATAAGTCGTTTACACTGTCCCAATACATACAATCTGTACTAGTATTATATAAAGATATAATGCACATATTCCCCTATGCAGTTCACTTCTATAATAGTGGATTGATTCGTAGAATTGTGTTTATTTCACGGTTTCGCACATAAAGCAAATATCAACGAGTTGCCATCATCGCATCTAACATTTAACCCTTTGTTAACTAAACTGTCCATAATAAAACTGTTTATACCGCATGGTGGGGTTACATTTTGAGCGTGACAAAATATAAGTGTGCAAAAAAAAAAAAAATGACACTCTTGTTACGCGCCTCGGTAACATTGATAAAACACGTACGTGACAAATGTCGATTGAAATACGAGCGACCACCGTATATTAATATATCTGGACATGAAAGAATGTTATAGAAATTCGGTGACGACAGATCGATTTGTTGCTTGAAAATGAAACGTTGTGTCGAAAAATTTTCGCGATTTTTCTAATTTTTCACGGTGCTGTGTCTAAAATGTTGCGCCATAATGTGGAACAGATGTGCAAATCGGCGCGAGGGGAATCGTTTAGCGATAATGGCTCGTCCACTTTGGATTTTCACTCGTCGACGACAGATGACAACAACAATGAGGACACAATGGGACCCACGCCTCATTCGTACAAATGATATAATGGAAGACCATGTGTCAAGTGCGAGCCACTTCAATATCGTAATGGCTTATTTCGGGATCAAAAAAAAAAAAAAAAAAAAAAAATCGTTACATTCGAAACCGTAGTAAATTATGTATACAAACGGATTGAATGCTAATTATTACATATTAATAAATATAAATTTAAATTGTAGAATTGATGATATCAAAATTGCGATACTTTTCTAGTCGATTTCGTGAGCAGTATGGACGTAATATTATATATTTTATATATAATATTACGGAACTGACAATTTAGAAAATTTCCAACACGATTCGAGCCGAGACCCGTAGATGGAAAACGCCATTATTCATACAGATGAAAACTAATAGGCCGTTAGATCCAATATGGCGTTTACTAATATTTTGATTGTCCCCAGCGATTAAAACCGCGCACGTTTTCTGTAACGACAAACCATTATTATTATTATTATTGTCGATTTCAACGACAAACCGGCCTCTAATTAACCGCCTACGCGAATTTCGACTTGGTGATAAGTTAATTTGCGATTTCATTTTATTATAAATTACGCATTTGTTACCTTATGGCGTCGTCGATAGAATGACATCTGATAATTTTGAATCGTATCCATAATAGTTTTTTACAATGATTTCTAATCTAATTACAATATTATCGTATATTCTATTACACAAATAGGAATAAAATACATAAATTATTTTTATATAAAAATAAAACGATCTATAGCAAGGGTAGACAATTTACGATTTTTTGATTTAAAGTAAATCAGAAGATTTGAAGTACTTTCCATTTTAAGAAGATATAACAAAATAATTTTATTAATAAATTTCATACTCAGAACAACTTGAGTCACATCTACGAGTCAAGCTTGGTCCGCGGATCTTTCGTCACAAACATCTATAACGGACCTCGTACATCGTTAAAAGCCACGAAAAGCGCATGCGGAATACATTGTCCATCGTGGAACAATTTTTTTGTTTTCATCTTCACCAAATCGAAAAAGAGAGAAACGTTGCGTCATCGTCGATTTCGGAAGCAGAAATGATCGCGATTGGATTTATGGAGTTTTCGAATCCGGACCACTGGTATCGAAATTTTCGATCGGAATTGTGTCTGTCTCGTTATCAGAAACGAGATCTAGCTTTTCAATATGGTGGTCAGAGACGTCGATACATTAACATTGTTAAAGAAGCGTGGGCAGCGAAGGAGCTTAATTTGAGTTCTGGGTTTTTTAATACGTGTGGGATGCGGTTAGTTAGCAGCTGTTCTCCACTGACACATCGGCTCCAATATATTTGTACAATACTCAGGTCGTATTCACATAGAATAAAATGAAAAAAAAAATAGTAATAATACTTAATGTCCACAAATATACTTATGGACATGCTTTTTTCATCATTTTTGTTTCCAATTCCACTTGGGTGATCTATCGATCAAGTACATGTGCGCTTGTCCACACATTGCCGAATATGTCCAGAACGACCGCGTTCAAAAGATTCTAATATTTCAAGTTATTCCATATACAGAATCGACGTATTTGTTCGTTTTTGTTAAATTTAAATTTATAACGAAGCATTGTAGTCCTTAACGACATCGTGGGATTGAATATATTGTTGTAATTTCTGTCATGCGATGCCGATTTTATACTTAGATTAACAATGATTAAATACCTCACCTTATATGTACGATAATGCGATACGTTTCGCATCGTTCTATTTATTATAAATAGACTGATATATTAAAATATATCGTTCAGATTCAAAGTCTACTTTCTAGCTGGCAGCAGTCACAAAAAGAAACAAACGTAAAAATTAATCGATCGAATCGAAACAAATTTTAATTGATTCGCATTCGATGGTGATCTTCAAAGGCAGACTTTAATTGAACAATCTGAACGAACGATCGAAGTGGACTTTATTGGATGTCACCTTTGATACATCCAACAATAGACGACGTAATAAAATGACAGACTTCATTGAGGATGTCTCGGTTGTTATCTCGTTTATACGATGTATTGGGAGTTGATCTCGTATAATGTTCAATCATCAAAGGAGACCGTCCGAAGGCAACGCACTAACGACGGTTCAAAAATTCGTTTACAACACGTTACAGTAGAAACTAAATATTTTTCAAATTTATCGAAAAATTTTATAATATTTTTATTTATATTTATAGCGTATTATATATTGATGTTAAATATAAATTATTTATTTTAAAATAAATTATTTTATAATGTAAAAAAAAAATATTTTTTTATATATATGACAACTAAACGAACTTTTGAACCGATCTTCGCATAATTGTCTTGAATATGCGCGCCGATCTTAACGGTCAGGTGTGCGATTGCGTGGGCCCGCAGCCACTAATTGTATCGCGGCGACTTGATGCAGGTGTGCGACAGACTAACCGGCGCCGGTTTCGATTTCGACTTTGTGAACATGCGCAAATATTTGTGCGTAATCTTGTCCGTCTGTATACGTGTAACGGATCTGATTTGCGATGATGCACTCGTATATCATGTCACTTGGAAAAACCTGGATTTAACAAAATAAATTCTACATATTTTTTTTTAAATGATAAACTTTTTCAATACTATATTTAAAAAAATTTAATCACTAAAAAAATCAATTTTATAATATTTTTTTACTAGATAATAATATAATACTTTCAAAGTTTATAATAGTATTTCAAGGAAAAATTTAGTATAGAAAAAAAATATGAAATCAGAAATCGTTTTTTCACAGCTTCTAAATAAAATCTGTCTAAATATAAAGATATTTTTGAAGATGTGTCTAACATATCCAAGTAACTTGAAGAATTTTAAAAATTAAAATTAATCTCCTAAAATGTTATTGGAATTATTGTCTTTTTAAGGAGTTTAAACGATTGACATTTAAAGCTGTTCGTATAAGGCTTTGAATAATTGAAAACAAAATAGGACCGAGAAAATTAATGTTTATGTTTACATGTTCTGTTTTTTTTTTTTGTAATATATGATCTAAATTAGTCCTGGAACATTTGAATTTTTAATACTTCCTGGTTTATATTAGACTATCTTTATATTTAGAACTTATATTTCGATGATGTCATCAGTTGAAGATTATTACTGTGATTTTTTTTATATATTATAATAATAATAAATTTGCATCGATTGATGAACATTATATTCGACTTTATGACAATTTAGAGAATATAATATTAAATGAAAACGGCGACATAATTATTACATATATTAGAAAAACAATCAAATATGTTATTTTTATTTGTATTATATTATCAATTTTTTTTTTAGATAAAAAAAATCACATTTTATATTTTAATCTTAGAATTAGATTTCTCTATATATTATATATTGTAGAAATATAGCCGTTGATACAATAATGCTATAAATTGTATGCAGTCTTTACTAAATTACATAATTAATTACTAATTAAAGTCGAGTCGAGAATATCACGGCTTCTAGGAATTCTAAATGTTCAACAATATGGTTTTCAGCTGTTTCAAGATCCGAAAACCATATTTTATAGCCGCGACGAAAGAAATTTGTGTCTGAAAAAAAATACCTTGAATAAATACGCGTGAAAAAAATATATATATGAGACGTTCTCGACTTTCGTATAAATATCCATTGTTTAAAAATACAATCAGAACACACAAACACATATATAAAGACGTCATTGCTGAAAACAAACATAGTACGAAATAAGTCCATTAAGCAAACTTTGCCAACGTCGATCCGATAATTATTAACTTATTATATATATATATATATATATATATATATATATATATATATATATATATATATATATATATATTTATATATATTAAAAGTTAAAATTTTATTTTTAAATATAAATTCAGTCGTCGAAATGCGTCAACGATTTAAAAAAAATAAATAAATAAATAAAAAAAAAGCGGGAAAATAAACATGAAAAACATACGTCGCAATGTTTGCACACCTGTCGCCGAACAAATCTTAATTTTTTCGCGGTTATTTATAATGAATGTTTAATTTTCTATAACTAGTCGGACGACAGATTTGTTGTGAACATACGATAATATAATAATATTAAAAATGAGACATTACATGCGTCGCTTGTGGACGAACCAGAAGCGTTAACACATTACGCGACGGGCCTGTCGTTGCGAGGGCCCGTTGACACTTTTTTGACAATCAATTTATTCCACATTATAATGTTAATACATATAAATGGTCGAAAAATATATGAGAAAAAAAAGAAGTATTACATAAAATAATAATTAGTAAAGAGCGTCACATCGGTCCACTTCAGCTCCTTATAATAACAATTTCGGCACAAACACTATTCATTATAACAATTCAATCGATAATATTCTATAGAAATCATCGTATATATTTTTAAAGCAAAAAAAAAAAATATCGCAACCGGTTCTACACTCTTTTTTATTATTAGGCTAATTATTATTTTTATATTAATTAGGCTAAGCCGTCACAAGAACACGAATGTCTCGGATCGGAGTCAACAACATCATGCAACTCGTGTAATTCGGTAGCTTTCTCTCGACCGCACCGTATATTTATTAGAATCATTATCCGATTTTTTTTTACACTATTATTATTCACCGATTTCAATTATCGTTTTTTTTTTCTATTTCACCTTCGAAACACCCACAGAATTATTGTACTATATATATATATAAATATATATTTTACTTTTATAAAAAGCGGTGTCATTGCATCGAACAGACAGACGGATGTGATCTTTTTTACTTTAACAGTTATTATGGCGAAGGTCGACAACGAATCGCGTCAGGCTTTTTTCTATATATTTTAAGGTTTTATTAATTTTCAGCTTATATATAATATATTATTTTTTTTTAAGTATAAAAAATACTTTAAAAATAATAAATACTAATTAATTGAAATGATGATTATAGATAAAAATATTAATATTTAAAATTGTATAAAAATATTTATATATACAATTATGATTACGAAAAGCATTGTTTTGCTGCGTTAAAGTCGTATAACCGTCAAAATTGAAGAAAATCTAGGCGAAATTGCATCGTAAATGCTGAAACATTTTACATTAAATCATATAATAACAAATTAAACTTTGGCATGGCGAGGATCTATATTTTTAGTTGTAAAGATCATTTAAGATTAAATTGTGAAAATAAAGTAGCATTTGATGGAAAATAAATGCTACACCTCCACCTCCACTAGCATTATATATATGTATATATGCTTTAATTACCTTTCAATATTAATTTGTGTACGATTTGCGTTCACCATTTATGATCTATGTATCTCTGAGGATGGATCATAAATGCAAAAGTGCATAAGATTAAATGTGCGAATAATAAAATTTCATTTCCTTCTTCGTTATTTAATTTTTTTTTTTGTTTATGAGCGATCATAAACTTTAATATCGATATCGATACTTTCAAATGTTGTAAAAGTCGACATTTTATGAACTGATTGATTGCACTGGAATATAATTATATTGAACGTTGCAGGTTACACCATTGAAGATTTTATTGCACTTCCTTATTGTTCATTATATTATATACTACGGTTAGATTATCTGAAATTGATTATTGTGGAAAAACTGTAAACACGTTGTAACCAATCATACAATTCACAAATGCCAATAAATTCAACTTTAAAAAAAACGATTTTACAATGATAGAAAAATAAAACCGCTTAATATAACAGAATGAATAGTCAAAAATTGAAGTATCGCTACATATCATAAATAATTTCATGGTATTTTAATGCAATTATGGTTTTCAATCGTAACAACAGGTTGTTCAATCCAGTAGCGATTCCATAGTGAGCCTTGGCAATACGGTTGCCTCGGGGGCCCCGCTATTGTTTTCCATTTTATTGTTAATAATATGGTATTTAAATCGTGTTTTTAGACCGCATACTGCCTCACGTTTTAACCGGCCCCGCCCCAATTGAACAATCGAACTCGTATAAAACGTTGGGAGGGGGGGGGAAAGGAGCACAGGCGCTTATTAAATTCAATTAATTTCGCATCGGATTCATTTATTCATTCATAAGTATGTTTCTCTTCAATAATATATATTATTATTAATAGACATTTTGCAATCGAAACGTTGTTGGCAAATTTTTTATTTCAAATTTAAAATTAGTGCTGTTTCTAAAATGCTGTTTAGTGGTTTTATAATGGATTTATTGAACAAATTTCTAATCTTTAAAAAAAACACTTTTCTCACCATTATAGAAATTTTCATAAAAAAAAAAACAGTATATTGAACTATACTGTTATACACAATCATTCTATCATTCCGTGTTTATAAGGATTAAAAATTTTAACTTTAGTAATCTTTCTTGTAAGATTATCAAGTTTCAAAATTTTAATGCCGTAAAACAGTTAGGTTTGTGATTACGTGATTGTGAACTAATTTAAGATAAGAAAATCTTCTCTATATAAAACGATTTCACTTTATATAATATATTATAATATTATACAGAAAGAATATGGGAATTCGTTACAAAGAAATTAATATAAATAGTCATTGTCGTGCATCAAGATTTCGCATTAATCTAAGTGGATACCAAATTGTAAATCCCATGTGCAAAGAGTTAGTATGTAGCTAAAATCTTTCGTCTATATCTTGTGAGCAAGTCATATTTGGTTAAATGTTATGGCAAGTTTTGAATGTTCGTATCTCGATATGGCGATTCAGATACGAAAGCGTTCCCAGGACACAAAGGGTGGTCAACCACCTGCACACGTGTGCACACCTGAGATACTAGAGTACAGATTGAAACACGCTAGAAAGAGACGTAAGGCGAGTTTCGGATCGCAGAAGGTGCAAGGACATCTGGACCGTGGAAAAAAGACCGGAGAGAATTATTTTAAACCAGAAGAGATACAAAAAAAAAAACTGTATAGGAATCTAGGGACAGAAAAAAGCACACCTGAATCCGTATTGCCGTGATCTCATTTGAATAAAATCCGCATGTTTTGTTAGTTTATATTATATATGTTTGTTTGTTGACGGTAATTCGGCAATTTGTTGTTTGTGTTGTGTTGTTATTGGTACGAATAATGCGAGCGTGATGAATAAAAAAAAAATGTGACGTGTTTACATACATTACGCATGGAGTGTGTCGAAGATTGGAGTATATGACTTGTGAGAATCAAATCAAGATTCACACCGTTCTGGACCAATGTTGACCAACTGGAATTTGTTCACGGCGGTTTTTGATATATATATATATATATATATATATATATATATATATATATATATATATATATATATATATATATATATATATATATATATATATATATATATATATATATATATAATCATACTCGTAATAAAAAATACGTTTTCAGTTTTAATAAAATTTTATTACATATTGTAATGATAATGATAAATTTCAAATACCTATTTAGTTCAAACAATTGACATTATTATTATTCCGTATGAAAAAAAAATCATTAAACGTACCGAATTTGTTAATATGTTAAATATTCCATTATATTATAATCGATACATGTATATATATTTACTTTAAAAAATGCAATATATTTTTTTATTCTATATATAATTATTCAATCGGTTAATGATATTTCTTTACACATATGTTTTTTTAATTTTAATTTTATATTTATTAATATATATATATATATATATATATATATATATATATATATATATATATATATATATATTAAAAATAAATAAATAAATACGAAGGAAACCGCCGTGCAGAGATTGCGATACGGATCAGGTTTGGATGCACCTGAGTATTTCACCTCGCGACAGACTGGCGCCGAACACTTCGCGCCGTTCGCGCTTAGACCGTGACCGTTCAAGAACCTTTCAACATACGAACGTTCACAGTCTGAACGTTTTCTACGACGGAGACGCGCAAGAATGTCGGCCACCGAGCGCCGCCGACGCATTCATTCCTCGTCCGAATTATTATTAAAATATATATATATATATATATATATATATATATATATATATATATATATATATATAAAACGAAAAATAAACCTCGTTTTTGCTCACTTTTTTATTGTTTTACGATCGGCGAAGGCTTCGACGCATTTTCGTCCGGAAAATTGGACGATTTTCCCGTCGGAAAATTGTCGTCGATTCCGAGACGCGCTGACGTATCGTTAATGTTGTTGATTAAAATGTGTTTTATTTAATTATTGTGATTTTTTTTAATCATAATGTGTGACCTTTATATTACCTAGATTATTATAAATATTCATGTATATATATTATTGCAGACGTAAAATTCATTAAATACTGATAATTTTTAAATAAAGAATATAAATCAAAATTATATGTAATATTTATACTGTTTTCTACTGATATAAAATTTTATTATTAATTAGCACACGTTTCATGTATTTTTTTAATTCTTATTTTAAAAATATGTCTATATCACATTGAAAATTATTATTTTAATATGAATAATGCAATGTAATATTAATATTTTTTTAAATTTTATATTACTTAATTACTGATTTATTATATTGAAAAAAAAAAGATGTACAATATGTAAACATGTTTGTATTAGATAAGTATTTATTGTGGTTTATTATATAACAATAGAAAATAATTGTAATAAAAATCAATGTAATAATTGATATATAAGTATTTTTTAACATAAATATATCCAGATATTTCTATTTATTTTATTTCCCGGACGTGTGACAGGTGTTTTACAATATAAAAAAATTCGCTTTTAATATGAAGTTATTGAATGGAAATCGAATATTTCATAACACTTTATAAATTCATGACATGTCTATATAATATAAATCATTAAAAATCAATATTGCGTGTCGATATTTTTTTTTATATATAAACAAATTTTATATATCTAAAAAAAAAGCAAAATCAGTATAAATATGATAATAATTATAAAAAAAACGTTGATTTTTACTAATGATTTTAAATAAAAATAATCAGTAATTTATATAATTTTTCTTCAGTCATATTGTTATTTTCATATTATACAAATGTTCAAATATATTACAGTAGATTCAAAATAATTTTCCTGTTATGATAATAAATAGTAAATAATAAAAAAAAACGATATTTATACCGATTCTAATAAATATTTTAATATAAAAATAATTAGAAAAAAAAATGTTATTTTTATACGAATATAAATACGGTGTATGTTATAATTAACGTTTTCCTGCATCATAGCTTACAATAGATAGATAAATGCCGGCACTTCTAAAACTTTTTTCTTCCCAATTAAATATTTGTTCACATCCGCACAACATTTCACACTTAACCAGTTCTTTTTAAAAATAAAAAAATAAATAAAAAATCCATCATCTCAATGCGATATTATCTGCACGTAATCGTTTTTATGAACTCCAATCATGCTATATCAATATGAATTTCAAAAAAATATATATGCGAAAAGCCGGTCATTTCGTTTCAAATTTATTTATTTTTTTCTATCGCATTCAAACCTTGACTATTAGCAATTTCCTTTATCGTCTAAGATTTTTATGTGATTTTAAAATTAATGTTTTTTTTTCTCGATCTAACCGTGCAATTTTTTTTTCTATCTGTCATTATCTCGTTTTTATAAATTATCGTTTAAAGTTCTCGGATATTGGAATATATAATCCACGATTATAAACGACGAATCATTAAGACTGAAATAATATATATATATTAAAAATGCATATATTCATTAATGCGATAAAAATATTTATTATTTTTTTATATATATTTAAAATGATTCAAATTAATGTAAAAATGTATGATTTTATAAAAATGCTTATATTTATTCAATTTATATTATTGTGATAAAATTGCAATACTGCAATGATCGCTTGACCATTATATTTATTCTTATCATTATTACATTGTATTCATGTATATGGTATATCTATTTTTTTCAATTTGAACTTTTTGTCGGTTTTGAAAACAAGTAATATGATAAAAAAAATCACCTGAACAAACAAACAAGCTTAGGACACAAACCATTATAAACAATTAAAAATATTATTTATCATTTATATTTTTATCATGAATGTTTATTATTACTGATAGAATCGTTGTTAAAATCAGTTGGTAACTTGCCGTCGTGGTCAATGGTCGTTCTTTTGGTTTCGTTAACGATTTGGGGTAAATAATATGCAAAACATGTCAAATCCGATCGTTAAAGTCAACCAAGGAGAATTAAAAGGCGGTTTGTCAACAAGTTTCAACGGATCTACATTCTATAGTTTCAGAGGTATTCCATATGCAGAACCACCGATTGGAAATTTAAGATTTAAGGTCAGTATATTTTTCAATATAATTATTTTTTTCTTTATATAATACAAATTTGTACCGTTGCTAAACAGTTGCGGAACAACTGAGATAAATCAATACTTTTTATTCTTGACCTTGGCCTTGTTTGCTCTTAAATATAAATATTATCTTACATGTTATATAAATAATAATAGTGTCATATATTCATACAGTTTATTAATTAAACTTATTAAATAATAATGAAAAAATAATATAAAATTTATTACAGGATCCAGTTGCTAAAAAATCGTGGACTGGTATCAGAGATGCAACCAAAGAAGGCAACTTTTCTGCACAAATTGAGATACTCGATCAGACATATATGGGAGATGAGGATTGCCTGTTTCTTAATGTTCATACACCGAAATTGCCCTCTGAAAATAAGGAGCCGATGCCTGTTTTGGTTAATATTCATGGCGGAGGCTTTGTTGCTGGCTCCGGTAGTGACTCTCGGTGTGGTCCAGAATTTTTAATGGATGAAAATATTGTTTTGGTAAATTTTAACTATCGCCTTGGGATTTTTGGATTTTTATGCACGGATGCAATCAATGCACGTGGTGATATGGGTCTCAAAGATCAAAATTTGGTTTTGAAATGGGTTCAAGAAAATATCGCGGTATTTGGTGGAAATCCGAATAATGTGACACTGATGGGTATAAGTGCCGGTTCAGCATCGGTCGAATATCACATATTGTCGCCATATTCGAAAGGATTGTTCCACAAAGCTATATTGCAATCCGGTTCATGTTTAAATCCGTGGGCGAGAAGTAGAAATGGTGTACAAAAGGCCAAGAAAGTTGCTTTGGCGTTGGGTTATGATGAAAATTCTGCTGAAAGCTTATTCGACTTTTTAAATAAGTTTGATACTGAAACGTTAGTTAGAAACTCAATGATTGTCGACGATGATTCCGTAAGAATATGTCAAATATTTCCTTTTACACCTGTAATAAATGAACTGCAGAATTATGATGGTTTCATTAAAGGAGAACCATTGGATTTGTTGAAAGCAGGATCGTTTAATAAAGTGCCCACAATAGTTGGTTTTGTTGAAAAAGAAGGAATGCTACCGTTAGAATATTATTCGGAGAAATTGGTTGAAGAATTGAAGAACGAGAAATATTTTGATTTACTTCCATCTTTTATCAATAAACAATTAGAAGATTTCGAAAGAAAAATAAAATCTCTGTATACCAAAAATACACAAAATAATACTATTGACTATTTATCAGATGTTTATTTCAATGCCGGAATTTGGACTAGTTTGAATTACAGATTTAATTACAATGGAAATAATGAGTATTTGTATCATTTTTCATACGATGGAAATTTAAATTTTATAAAAATTGTTTTAAATGGAGATATTCCTGGATCTTATCATGGAGATGACACTACATATCTGTTTACTTGTAAATTTATAGATGTAACGAAAGCAACAGCCAATGATTTGAATGTGAAAAATTGTATGATTAAAATGTGGACAGATTTTGCCAGGACCGGGTAACTATAAAATATTTAAACAATGTCATTTTCTTGCATTTTTTAATATTTTTATTTTATTTTCGTAGTAATCCCACCCCAAAATTATCTGATATTGTGAACAAAGAATGGAAATCTACTACAAACATTAACTATGGTTATTTGAATATTGGAACTAATTTAACAACAGCTGAAAATTTGTGGCCGGAAAGAAGACAATTATGGATTCAGCTTCATGATAAATCTTAAATAAATTATATTGTCAATTTATCTACAATAAATAGATTCGGAACAGTATTAAACGACATTATTATTTTTTCGATCGATTCTCACAAGATCACGAAGCGTTCAAAAGAACGGTTCACAATTCGGAGGTTGTTATTGCTTTTTTTTTCCTGTATTTTCCACATTTTTGCCTTCTTTTTGTTTTCCTCTTTTTTCCCATCTCCCGGTAATAACTCGGCACGAGCAAAAAAGGTACATCGTTGGGCCGGGAGCGGATTAATGGGCGGTCGACGAGCAGCCTTTGGCACAATCGTGATTTTGTTCAGGTGGTCCATTAAAGATCGTAATATCGAACATGGAGAATATGAAATCAGAGGAGATGTAAGAGGGCAATAAAAAATATGACAAGAAGAAAGGCAATGTTCCAAACCGTCCGTCCGCACTTATCAGATGAACAAGATATACATTTCGTTAGCTCCAGACCAGTTTAGCAGGGATCAATAGGTTAACGGTGCAAAACAGCGGGTGTTTACGTCCAACTTGTATTGATTGGCTTCTCAATAATCGTTGTCTATTTTTTTTATATCTATAAAACACATTTAGTATATTGATTCGTGATTTACTATCATATTTTAGGCATAGTACTAAATTTGCAGTAAAAAAATAGCATATATTCAAACCTGATGATCGACAGACTATAGGTGATATAATTCAAAAAACGCAACTATACGAATTGTTTTACATTATTATTTTTTAGTTCCGCAAGCTATAAGTATATCTCTATTTCTTGTATATCATTTAAGATATTCTTTTTCAAAATTGAAAGCACAATACAATGTTTTTAATTTATTCATATTTGACCATAAAATTTTCTTACACATATGCTAACCATTTGAGTTTAAAACGTTACTGAACAAAAATTTTACAACCGCTTTTTTGTTGAGAACAGAACAATGCTTATTTTCCAAGCCATCGCACATTTGTTAATAATAACAAAATTATACATATTCAATGTCTTTCGCGAATATTTAAAATTTATTATAGCGGCGCTCTCTGATAACTATAAATAACAATGGGTGATTAATTTAGTATTGCTTCTTGGGATTCAGTTAAACTTTTTGCATATAAAGCATCGTTTCATGTTTTACGACGTATTGTCAAAAAAGTTTTCTGAAAACATGACCGAAACCGATTCCACACACCGAGTATATATTTTCAATAATAAATCGCAATGAAAAGGTTCGTAAAGTAATAATTGCTGAAGATGGGCACTCTTCAGTGATGGCTTACGACAGCTACAAGTTAAACAATGCAACATTGAAATTATTTATTATGATTACGATTTTCAAATGAAAAAAAATTGTTCAGATTACGAACATCTGGATATCAATTTTGATTATCATCCAACATCAAAGTATTATTAACTGCAGGTGTTGATTTCTTGTCATAATGATGTTATTGCACCTCGAGTTGTATTATTCCACTGACATATGTTCATAATTTTATATCCACAAATTCATTTATATATATATATATATATATATATATATATATATATATATATATATAATTAAACGGCATATTTTATATAAATATATCAGTTGTGTTATTCGAAACGTTTTATATACAATAATATGGAACAGGTAAAGAGCGTGCTGTTCTGATGACGCACCATGAAAAGACGATGTGGACTTATCGTCGTCTTGGAATGTGAACCGGCGCCATCAAGTCTCGCGCACACCTGCACTGGTCCACACATTTGAATTTGGCGCCAAAAGTTGACCATCGCTGCCAATTGACGCTTTTTCTTTTTTGTTTACCGATCAATTTTTATATTTTCAACGAAATCTAGTATATTAAATAGTTAGAAGTATATCAAGTTCAAAGAATTAATGTATAATATATAAACACACACACACACACATATATATATATATATATATATATATATATATATATATATATATATATATTTATTATTCATGTTCGACGACATAATTAAGATTACTAAAATATTGCGAACGACATAAATGCAATAAGAGAGCGTTAATTGAATTTTTCCAAAGCGTTATTTATACTGGTGATTAATTAAAAATTAGCGTTAATTAAATTGAGTGTTGACGCCGCAAGCGATGCGTCGACTGTAACAAATTAAGTGCAATGCCTAAATACCGCTTTCTCTTTCTAACTAATGTCATTTTGCTATTATTATATATCGTTGTCCTTTTCACATTTCTAATATATCAGTGTTTTAATAACTATACACGGTATATAAGAAATTTAATTTAGTTATTTTTATGTTGAATGTTTTCATCGTAAATGTCGATATATATATATTGTTTTTTTTTGTATTTATATCAGTGATTTTCAATCGATTTTTGATGTGAACTTAAAATTTAGATTTTATTAAATTTTAAATTTTATGCTGAAATTGATTTTAAAAATTTATTTATTTTTATTAGTCACGAGCGATAAATGAAACTAAAATGTATGAAATGTTCAGAAGTGTGTTTTATTCAGAAAATATCGAGTTAATTAGAGAAAAAAATATATGAAGTCATACATTGTTGGATGTGTCTTAACAAGAAATATTATATGCCGAAAATGACTTTTGAAAAAGTCGTTTTTCAGTAATATTTTATAAGAATCAATATAATTGTTATCATTGTCTTAAATTACTTTCATATGTAATAAATAAAACAGTCAACGAATCGTATAATAAAACAGCGCGTATGCACTCTATAAGTCATATATTTATAAACGATATAAATATATTTTCCAAACACGAATAACGCCCACACTTTTCAAAGGTCGTTCGAAATATTTATTATACTTATTTGGAAGCGAGTTTTTGGTGCGGTTCATTCAAACAAACAATTTCATAACCTCTGGCCATTGTAATTTGTATAACAAAATGATATCGTGTTATTTATATAAATAATAATTACGCTATAAACGCGTTATAAGGATTCGAACTCGTTTATTTGCATTAACAATTGTCTGTTCTAAAGTGCATCAATAATACCGATAGTTCAATTCAAAATATTTAACATCGATATAAAATGTAATAATATTAATTAAACACATGACATATTCATATATTTTAATCACACTATATCTGTTATGAAAAAAGCAGTGGTGCACGGTGATTTTTTTATATATAGATTTTAATTAATAAAAAAATATATATTTTATAATATATAATATATAAAATTTTATAATATATATTGTTAAAGAAGTGCAAAGTAGAATAATTTTGATGTACTATAAGATAAAGGCAAACTCTTTCTTTCTTTTTTTTTCTTCTATTCTTTCTACTGATTCGACTCTTAGAATGAACTCAACGTCTTATCTGCTTCCTGTAATATTTGGACTCGACATAAATCTTTCGCTATCTGTTTCGTGATAAACAAGATATACGATCACATTTTTACAACCATTCATAGCCGTATTGCTGTTACAGTTAAACGCTATATTATATATATATATATATATATATATATATATATATATATATATATATATATATATATATATATATTGAAATTATCGACTATAATTTATTATATCGCTTATAAAAATTGCATTCGAAGATATCTTCTCTTGGTTCAACGCGCACGTCTTTTTTCTTCCTTTTTTTAAAGAACAAGTTTTCATTCTTCGATTTCTTTTCTGTTTTTTTTTAGTTTTTAACTGTGAAATGATCGATCGACGCCGATCGCTTATACAAATTTTACTTATATATATATATATATATATATATATATATATATATATATATATATATTAACAATAGTATAAATTTAATAATTAAGACAGTAAAAAATCATAACAAATCATGATATAATTTTAAAATTATTATCCACTTAAGAAATAGATCATTTTGTTTAAATTCTATATAAATCTAAATAGAATTACATATTTACAAATAATTGTGTAACATTACAAATTAACTACAGAAGCTTCAGGGCTGTGCTTTCAATGCGTCATAAATGAGTTCGATTTACGACTAATTTCAACTATCGTTCCATTATCTCTTTTCATTTTATGACTTTAAACTTTTGTTAAGATGAAAGCAATATATATATATATATATATATATATATATATATATATATATATATTGCGATATGAAAATCTTTCGTCGTTTCTCCGTTACACGTGCGGACCCTCAGGTAACACACCTGGCCGTGATCGTGAGGAATTCTCACTCACTCAAACTGTGGTCCGCGATTGCACAACTGTATTGCGGAAGTGCAATTCGGCTGTGCCTTTTCTATCCCACGACAAATTTCAGGCAATAATGATACCCATCTACTTTCGACAGTTTGATTTAATATATTTAATGTGTGATGAATTATTATTTTCTTTAACACTTTTCATTATTGTAAAAATTTAAAGTATTTAGTTTCAATCTACAACTATGTATTCATTGTAAGAATAAATATTTATAATTCGCAGATTTTTTTCAATACATATATTGCTTTAAATATCAATAACAATACATGTATATTTTATGATAATTATAATAGAAATTGAAATACTAAATTATAATCGAAAATCTCACGATTTATATAATGAAAATAATCCTAAATTAAGCACGAAAAAAATTATATATAGAGCAATTTTTAAATTAACATATCATCTTTAACAATATTTATATTATTATATAAATGATCCTCTTTTCAACGGAATTTTCATACAACTACTAATATTTTATTTCATCATGAATATGCAATATATAAAAAATTTGAATTATAATATATTATGATTTAACAACTATGTAACATTCATCTGATATTATTTATATATTTTATCGTCACATTAAAATAATGTATATTATTACGTTTATAAAAGATGCTAAATACGAATGCACGTGTATCGTTCAACAGGTAAAATAATAATTCATGCAAGTATCATATGAAGAAAACCGATCGAAAAAAGAACATATTTCGTCCATAACCGAACACCTGAAGCTCGAAGGTTTCATTGAAGAAAAAAAATGGAAAATATTTCGGTTACAGGTAAAGCACAGGTGGACACAAAAATTGACTAAATCAAACCGCAAATCTCATTTTATATATGCTATATTATTTTTTATTATTATAAATTTTATCATTGATAAATTTAATATATTTTAATCTATTTAATTTTTGTATATAACGATTAAAAATATATACATTTTTTAATATAAATATATAATAAATATTATGAACGATTTTATATACCTGTGTCGGATACGGTTTTATCTACCTGTTGCTTTCAGGATGAATGGGTGTTGAAAAAAAAATATTTTGTTCGATAAAAAAAAATACCGGTATTGTTCAGGGGTTGTTTATGAGGCGCCGCAATATGGTTATTCGAAAATATTATCAACACGTATCCCTATTTACAAATTAATCCGGCCTTATTAAGTTAATGTCGATAGTGTGTCGGTTGATTTATTGCAGTTTCTATCGTGCGTTTACAAATTATCTATGAGAAATTTGTATTATATTGTATTTTTATATGTTGTTTTTTTTTTTGTTATTATATTGATGATCGAATATAATAATGATGAATTATATTCATATGTTTATTCATTATAAATATGGATTGTTTTGTATACAAGTATAAAATTTATATTGTAAATATTTGTATCTTTTATGTTTTTATTTTATCAGTGAGTATTTGTAAAATAAGAAATATTCATTATGATCAAAATATGTATTATATAAAAAAATATATGAAATATATAATCAAAAATATGTATAAAATTTTATATCTATGTAATTTAAAAATATTTATTGTAATTCATAAAAGAACTATATGCGTTGAAAATGTTAAATTTATTATGTGTAAAAATTCTTCAGTGTTTATTGAATCTAAATTTTATTAATTTAAGGGTTGAGCCATCTATATTTGAATAGTTATACTCAACACAATTTTATTTAGAAAATTAATCAAAATTTTAAAAATTCAAGTATGTAAATATATATATAATAATTTAAGTAAAATATTGATGCCGCTTTAGATTCACATATTTTGTACAAAAATAAATATTACTTATCACTATCATACTTGGAATTAATATTTTGTTGAAAAAAAATGTTTATTTTATTATATAATATTTCAAATATTTTAGAGACATCTTTGAAAAAGTAGTAAAATAATTCTATATAAAAATTATAATATTAACACATAGATGTCCTCGAACCGGTATTCGATAAGCTGCCAGATAGCATTCGTTTGCACGTGGTATTCGACCGGCGCCGTTTGGGGTTCTAGTTCCAGAAGTTTCTTCGAACCGATATACGCAATGTCCGGAGCTTTGAAACGCGTGATACCATTATTGGATCGTGTTCTGATCAAGAAAGCCGACGCTGTCACCAAAACGGCCAGCGGTCTCGTGATTCCCGAGAAGGCCCAATCGAAAGTGATCCAGGGGCAAGTGATAGCCGTCGGATCCGGAGCCAGGACTCCGGACGGTCGCTCCATCGCTCCTCTTCTAGCCGTCGGCGATAAGGTTCTTCTTCCCGAATACGGCGGCACTAAAGTCAACTTGGAAGGGGACGATGCCGAATATCATCTCTTCAGAGAGACGGACATTCTCGCCAAATTGGACTCTTGAAATGAGGAACGGCCGAGGACCCAACCCGGCCCCAAAATCAAGAACAAAACTTCGAAGTAGATAAATGCTCTTATAGAATGGTCGATCGAATGCTAGAATTGGAATCGTTCAATTTATTTCTCTTTATATATATGTATGTTAATTTTTTTCTTTTTATAGGTTAGATATGCATTTATTTGTAACGTTCCCACGTTGTGCGCTGCTGTTATCTTAATTTTAAGTCGCCAAAGAAAATAAAAGTTTTCTAGAATATTCTTGTTGTTTTTTTTTCCTTTTAAATCCCACATCCAAGAAAAAAAATACGTTGCACAATATTATAACATGTCTGTGACCTTTGATACTCGTATATGCTTAACCGATACACATAAATATTTAGTAAATTCTAATGATGCACATATTTATACAAAATATTCCATTATTCATTATTGCTGTATTTACATTATTTTTAAATAAAACATGAACGAGTTATGTAATACTGTTGAATTTCACAGTTTTACATGAAAATTTTTATATAATACTATTGGATTTCTGATGCAATAATTACACGAATTGCTTTCGCTTCAGTATTTTGTTCGTGGTAAGTAATTTTATTGTGTGGATAATTATCGATATATGAATTAAAAAGTTGATTTAATCAATTAAAAGCAAATATGAAATATTTAAAAAGCACGTGGAATCGATCAATAAAACTATTGTTATTTTCTAATCTCTGAATTTGAGATAATTTCAATTCAAATTAAAGTATATTCAAATTAATTTTACAAGAAAATTTCAATACTAAACTACCATATTTAATTAAAATGTGGTAATTGGAGATTTTATCTCATTTGAATTTTTTTTCAATGTCTAATGGTAATTGACCAATATTTATAATTTCATTATTTTTAATAGTTTTCTCTTAATAAAGATGTCTTGATAGAAATATTATCTAGATGGATGGATGAAAATGGATTTTTTCTGCAACAAATAATATATAACAATTGTATAAAACAACACACATTTAAATATGTATTTTATTCTTTTCAATATTCAGTGCAAATAAAATATTAACATTTGTAATATATATGACAATAGCAAAAAAAAAATCAATTGTGAAAAAGAGATCTATTATAATACAATAAAAGCAAATGCGAAAAAAATTGTAATAACAAACAGAAATATTACACAACCGCAAAATTTCAATTTTGATTCTATTACATTAAACCGTACACAAAATGGACAAATATTAATATATGTATAAAAAAAATACACATTATTCTGAAGTCATCGATCTAATCTCAGATTGGTAATAAAATAGAATATCTAAAATAAAAACTAGCACAACTTATACTAACTATTCAGTCGTATATTTATAAAACAAGAAGAATAAGAATAAGAACAAAATAACATAATCAAAAGACAAATTATAATTAAATAGCTAACAAGAATTGGCTTGCTTTTATATATAAATCCTATTGATTGTATAAATAGACAATATTTCGATTAACATTATGAGCACAACATTTTTTTTAATTGTTCCCATGTATACATATATATATATATATATTTAAAATATTCAACATTGCAACTAAAACTAAGAATTAAACATAAATAATAATAATAAAAAAACGAATGAAATCTAGTCACAGAGAAATGGAGGGAATAAGTTATAAGTAAATTGCAGACGAAGCAATAATTACTTAAAATGTTTATAACATGATATGCATAATTAACATTTGAAGAAACGAATATGAAAAGTAATCGAAAACGTTATCTTTTTATACGCGTTGTTCGAAAAGAAATTAGAAATTCTTAAATCAAACTTAATATGTTGTCATATCATTTATATACATTATATTTTTGTCATTTCTTAATTATTTTAGACATATTTTTTTCAAGTATATACACAAAACAAAAACATACATTTTTAACAAACGACTTAAAATAAAAATATAAATATAAAAAAATACAATATGTTCTAAAAAAATCAATAAATTATTTATCACAAAAAGCTCTGAACAAGATAGTTTGAGGTATCGATATTGAAGTGTTTATAAACTGTAAATATATAGAATTTCGAAGTTATAAAAGCTACCATAAAGTAATTGTGATCCTTAGATAAAATTTGTAGTGGGAAATATTTCATTTTAACTTTTATTTTGAAATATAAATATATTAAGCTAAAATTTAAAAGTCTTCAGAAATATCACTGTAGCGAAATAGTTGTTCGTCTGACTGCCGCAGAAAGCATCGGATTAGGATCCGGTTGTTCTGTTAATAATGTAACGTCCACCCATTTCCTATCCGAATTAGATTTTCTGATCGCTTCCATGACGGCTTGAACGTATTGTCCATCCTCAAACGTAGCAGCTAACTGAACGGGTTCTTTCACCCAGCCCATTTCTTCGGTAGCAGGCAAGAAAGCTTCTTTCAGTGCACCAATCATTTTACTGAGACCTTTAATGTACGGTTTGGGCACAATGGAAGCGGGCATAGGACAATCTAAATCTTCTACATCTAAATATATCACATCGTCCGAGACTTCGCCGATTTGTTTTTCTGTCGTATGAGATTTGTGAAGTTTTCCATACAAATCGCCACCTTTGACAGTGAGTTGACCCAATTTACCACAAACTAATATTTCTTGATGGAAACATGGCGCTACCATAGAATTATTAAGAGTGGCGGTAACGAGAAGACCGCGATTCATCTCCATTTGAAACGTGCAAAAATCGGGTGAAGTGATCTGTCTTATACCGTTTACTTTATCGGTTGATTTGGTAAATGTTTTAAGAACGCCGTGAACTCTTAACGCTTTTTGACCGGTGAGAAAAGTTACCAAATCGACGACGTGACTTCCGACGAGCGTTAGGGTTCCGCCGCCCATTGTATCGTCGCAATGCCAATCATATGTATCACCTAAAAGGGAACTCATTTGAACTTTGACATCCATAACGGAGAGTTCGTTAGGATTGCCGGCGTAACCGTCGACGATAGCTTTTCTCATGCGAGTAAAAGCTGGAAGAAATCTCAAAGAATTATTGATGAGCGATATGAGTGTAGGATAATATTGGCAAGCGCGAACCATTTTAAGAGCTTCAGCCTGGTCGAGTCCAGCCGGTCTATCACAAACCACATGTTTACCGATGCCGAGAGCTTTGACTGATATCTGAGCGTGTAAATTGGGAGCGCACAGTACGAACACCAAATTTACATCCTTTCGAAGAAGTAAAGCGTCGATACTGTCCGTGAAGAAAGCAATATTGAGATCTTTAGCGGCATGTTCCGCTTCGGCGAGCGTGCGCCCCCAAATCGCTCTGACGATGAAACCTCTGGCTCGAAGAAACGGTGTAAGAGCTCTCGCCACCGCCCCCGTACCGAAGACGCCGATTCCCGGCAGAGTCATCACCCCGACACACCCATAACGCACTTAAAGCTAATGATAACTGTCAACTGTCAAACGCAGACGCCATCACAAACCGTAACAGTCTCAAATACGACCACTATTGTTTTTTTTTTAATATTGCAAAAATAATATGTATAAATAAATATATTATAATAAAATAAATTTTCAGTGAATAAGTAATTTCCGATTTATTTTAGTATTATTTATCATGTAATTTCTGAAAGAACTTATTAACAATGAAATATTTTAAAATATATGAAATACTAAAAATATAAGAACATTAAAATTTATATTATTGAATTGATTTTATTTATTTAAGAACTCGTGAAATTTATAAATCTTTACATCATTTTCTTCAAAACATTGCAAGATTCCATTTATTTTTATAATTTTATTTTTATTTTGAAAATTCACTAAAAAATATTTTAAGTAACTATTGACAAGTAATATCAATTATTAATGAATAACAAAATATATAATACAGTAGAAGTTACAGTACAAAATATATAATACAGTACAAATGATAATTAATAGTGGTTATTAACGATTGCATAAGTAATGTTGATAATGGATAATAACTAATATTACAAATATTTTCTGAAAAAATATAGTTAATTATCAAAATAAATGAAATATATTTTTTAATACATAGTAATTTTTAATTGTACTTCTCGAAAAATTAAATCAAATTATGCTTTAAAGTTTATGCTTTCTATTACAAAAATTTCTCAGAATTATAAGATTCTTTAAAATTGAGAGATTTGTAATGTTTATGTTTGTTTTTTTTTTTTGAAAAATGTATTTCACCAATCTTTAAAATCATTTCTTTCTCCCTTATTTTAAACTCAAAGTTATGTATTTAGTTTTCTAAAATTCGTCGTAAAATCTTAATCTTTTAAATCCATAGTCACTAATAATAATAATAATAAAAACATAGAAAGTCAAAAGTAAAGTAAGATAAAGTCTGAAAAAAATAATAATATGTTCACGATATTTAATTCATAAAAAATAAGTAGGGACTAAAGTAATGTATTAATTTTACTAAATTTCTGGTATCGTATAGATTTTTTTTTTACAATTAACATATTTAACAAATATCAAATATATATATATATATATATATATATATATATATATATATATATATATATATCAAATTTATTTCTTATATTTATTTATAGAATATATAAAATAAGTGCGTATAGCGTAAACGTGTCAGCAGTAAAATGATATTTTGATGGAGTTTTAATGATATTTCACAAATCATTTGATTCGTTTTGATTTATATATATATATATATATATATATATATATATATATATATATATAAATTGAAAATAGTATATAATTTTTTTTTGTAAAAATTAAAACGAATAATAATAAATAAATAAATAAATATGAAAAACTGAAAGCCATTAGTAAACGACAAATAAATACATCACACCGAATCCACCAAGATTATAGCTTTTAGCGAGTATTCGGTTACAAACATATTACTCCTATTTATTTTATTTTTTTCCATTTCGCACTTCAGTCTCGACATCTTCAATCCCTTGCTAATCATCCATTGACAAATGGTTCACGAGGATCGAAACACGTTTAACACCGTTAAAAATGCACATTTTTCCCACTATTTCACAAAAATACAACATTTTTAATTTTCATATTTTTCGATTAGAGTTGACTATATATATAATATTTATAAAAAATGTTTTTTTTTTCATACGGTTGTCAACACTGAAAGAGACGTAATAAAGGATATTTAAAAAAAAAATGGACGTTAGTCGTCAACGTAATTACTCAATTAAACGAGCTCTTCTATTAGAAGAACGTTTCTAAAATGAAAAAAAATATGTATTATTAAAAAAAAAAAAAAATATATATATATATATATATATATATATATATATATATATATATATATATATAACAACACAGTGAAGTTTTGGCACGATTTTGGCTCGTAAAGTGACACGTCTTTCACTTTGAACTCTCTGAAGAGATCCACCTGGAGTTGAAAGAAAGCACTGAATCGACTCTATTTTTTTTTCAGAACGTTATATTTATATATACTTAAAGATATTTTTATATATGAAACCAAAAGATATTTATTTATTTTATTTATGACATCAAAAATCAAACATTCTGAATGATATATATATATATATATATATATATATATATATATATATATATATAGAAATTTTATTATGAAAATTATTATCATATATAAAAAACACCTTAACCTACATTATATTTTTATTATTCAATTTACTATGAGTTTACTTTTATAGTTTTATATTACTTATATGTTCATTTTTCTTAATTAGAAAATAATTTATATGAGCTGAAAAAAATTATAACAAAGTGTATAAAAAGATTGAATTATTAAAATAAATAATTTAAAACGATTTATATGGAACACTGTATTCAAATATCAATTTCAATAATATTATATATAAATAATATGCTTTTTTTTCAACTTGTATCCTTTAAATATTTTTTTAATTTAATGTTTTTATGCAAATTCGGATAAACAAGAATTGCATAAAATTACCATCCGGTAATTTAATATACTATTATTATAAGGACGTCTTCTAGCAACGGTACGAAAGTAGAACATTGAAAAATACGACATGTGAGAAACCGTTCTAGAAAAAAAAAAAAACCGAAAAACGAAAAAAAAAGTCGAAAAACTAAGAGACGAAGACGAAGTATTGGGTGACAAATTTCAGGAAGTCGCCCTTAAATTTAAAAAGCTGTCAAGACCTTTGACACGCGTTTAAATACTAGCGGCAAAGTGTAGGGTTTAAATACGTTTAACCGTTCGATTACGATCATCATAATATATAAATGTGTAATTAATAGATAATTTTTACGATATTTTCGCGTTTATAATGACGGAAACTAATGCGTAATGGATATTTGTAAATCGGTGGGCGATTCCCGTTTGTGTTCCTGTACATTTTTTGGAACCAATACGAATTTAAGATTCGTCGAAGCTCCTCCTTCGGCTCCCACTCTTCGATTCGGAAAATACACGGTAACCATAATTTTGATATAATTTATATATATATATTTGTAATTCGATTCTAAATTATCTCGTATTTTGATATTAAGAAAAAACATAAAATCTAGTTTGTATTTTTTTTCTTGTATATGATTTTATATAACAAAAAAAAATATCATTTGACATATATATATATGCGTATAAAATAATAATAAAATTATTAATATACTTTAAATTGTATATATTTTTAATTATTTTATTACTTAAAAAAGTATTATAATATTAAGAATGTTTTTTTTATTTTGTATATATATATATTTCAATTGGTATGTATGAAAAAAATATTTCGATCAATATCAGAATTAGCCAGAAAGTATGTTTACCCTAATTTTTAACACATGATGATTTCAGGAACGCAATGTATGGAGGGGGATTCCACACCCTTCCTACAGGGATATTAAATTTCTGAAACGCAACTATAAATTTAATACTATTTTAATATATTATAGTTTATCGATAATGAAACGTAGTTTTTTTTAATAATATATTGAAATCGATATTATTTATTTTTTTTATATATATTTTTAATAAATAATGATTTTAATTTTTTAGTTTTAAAATTGATTATAAATATTTTTAAAAATAATTTAAAAAAATATTTATATATATAAATCCGATTTTTTTTCCTATTGATTATGAACGAGCGTTAAAATGTACATATATTATATCGAGTTGAAAACATCTGATTTTAAAGATTTCACTTTTGTCCCGTTGAATCCTCGCTAATTGCAGCCGTCATCGGAGATTAGTTCCGAATGGATAACCGCGATCGCGACATCAAATAGTAAAAACGTTCCAATTTCCGAAGAAAAATTCCGAAAATTTTCCGAAAATTAAACTATTATGCTTTCGTCGAAAGGGTCAACGTGTGAAACAGACGACAGATTGCAACCGTTGATTCGATAGAATATATATATTTTTTTTATCAATTTAAAAAGTATTCGAAGATGCCTCGAAGACGACGACGTTCTTTATCACCGCCGGAGCAATTGAATCTCGACGACGAAGACGATTCGATGAATAATGACGATCTATCGCCTAATTCAGGTTGATTGAAAGTCGGTGGATGATTTTTAAGGGTTGTTGTGATTTTTTTTTAAATTGAAGTTTGTTTGTTTTTCTGTTTTTTTTTTGTGGAAAATAATCAGGTCGGTGTCCGCCGCAACAGAGAAATGCAGCAAACGCTAGAGAAAGGGCTAGAATGAGGGTTTTGTCGAAAGCTTTTTGCAGGTGAAAATATTATTTTTAATATGTCTTAAAATTAAAAATATATAATAATTTGATATAAGAATTTTCTTTACTAAAGAATGTATTTATAAAATATGCTGAAAAAATTTTCATATTACGAATGATTTTCAACTCGTAAATATTGAAATATTTCATTTTTTTATATTTTTCTACTATATTTCAATTTAATATGAAAAAAGAACATCAATAATAAAAGTAAAAAATTTAATTAAAAATATGTCAATACTTCGAATGTTATAATAAATTAAAGATTAATATTTTAATAATATTAATTATTTTAAAGCCATTTGATTTTTCAATGAATTATTTAACGTAAACTGCTTTCGATATACAGTATACAATTTTTGACTTATTTATATTTGAATTCGATTTAAAAAATATTTAATTTATTAATTATAAACATATAAAATATTTTTCTTTAGTTTACTTTGTATTTGTATAATGTATGATTTTTTTATTTAATTTATAAAAAAAAAGTTAGCGTAATATGAAAAAATTATGTGAGAATTATTCGGAATGCCAAATAAAATTTAAAAATTATAATTAAATCTTGTCATTATTCAATATAGTAAAAATAATTACTTATATTGTATTTTTTTCTAATATATTTTAATCTATAGATCATTACTAATCATATTATCAGCAAAATCGTTGTAATTATTTCAGCACCTACGGTAAATTTTAAATATATCTTGTTTTTTAACAGCTAAATGATAAAATATAATTAAAAATATTACTTTAATTTGAAAATTATTCTAATAAAATTAACAAAATATTTATCATAAATGTATTTATTGTTTATATTATATCTTTCATCAAAAAAAAAAAGTTATTTATTCCACGTTTTTTAACATATTTTTACGTCCTTAATAAATGTGTTATTTTTTTTTACCAAAACGTTTTTATGACTTCATTTCAAAGCTTTTTACAATATTTTTTTTTAATCTGAATACAAATAAATTTAATAATTATTAATAAATTTCAGATATTTTTAAGAAACAATAAAAATATAAATAAAATAAATAAATTTCAGACTGAAAACCACATTGCCCTGGGTTCCAGCCGATACGAAATTATCAAAATTGGACACCCTCAGATTGGCAAGTGGTTACATAGCTCATCTTCGTGCTTTATTAGCTGACCAACCATCCGAAGAATTGTCAGCAAACGGAAGACCATTAAACTTGGTAAGATCGTTAAACATGCACACATACTATATATATATATAAATATATATATATTTATTTTTTTTCTACGATCGTATTATTATAAAAATAGTATTAATTGTCTGGGTCGGCTCGTGCCATACATATATACCATTTTCCATATTGTACCATATGGTACACCTCTATAAAACGTCATCCGAATATAAACAACTTCGCCGTTCTTGCACGAGAAACAAAAGATCTCATTCGTTTTGTTCTCTCGTTCATTCGTCTTTTTCCCTTTTTTTAAAAAAACTTTTTAGATAATGTTTATTTTTAGTTTAAAGGATATATTTTTATAAGAACGCTACAAAAAGAAAAAGAACTTTAAAAAAATATATTATAAGCGGAAATTTAGTTAATGTTATCTTTTAAAATTGATTTTTTTTTATTTCTAAATATCGATCGTGAATTATAAAAAATTTCATATCGTATAAAAATATCCAAAAATTTTGAGTCGTTAATAATGAAAATTAATTGCTAAAGGTCAAGAAACGACATTTTCAATGTACAAAAATATATAAATTTTAGAATAATAGATTTTTTAAGAAAACGAATGAAAGAACTGTTAATGATATTAATTATATATTTATATCACATGTTTTTATATATAATATAATTCAATCAAAAAAATATTTTAGTTTACGTAATAAAATAGATATATAGTATATGATAAATAGTTCAAGGTAGTCAGTTTTATATTAAATAAATTATTAATATAACATTGTGAAATGTATTGAATTTAGAAAAAAATATTAAAGTATATTTATATAGAATTGAAAAAAATAAAATGAATCAATTGAAAATGATATATATAAATATATATATATATATATATATATATATATATATATATATATATATATATATATATATATATATATATATATATATATATATATATATATATATATATATATATATATATATATAAGATGTACGAAGAGAAGGATTCTATCCAAGAAAAACAAACAGTCTTTATAGTTGGAAGTGTTTGGCCACTCATAAAGCGTTGTCCGCACAAATGTTACCAGCTGTTGTTTATATTCGTTTCTTTTTTTAATTTTTTTACAACGAAAATATCCGAAATTATGCTATTTTTTAAGGAATTTTTCGAATTCATTCATAATAAACAATAGACGAAACGTGGCGCCGACGAAAACGACACGGTTCAAAAAAAAAAAGAGGAAAAAAATGGATGTGATCCATCTGATATATGTTTTTTTTTGTTTCAGACTTGGCCATTTACCTTTCAGCAAGGTCCGTGGAACAGTAGTCCTGGAAGAAGTGCCTCTCCTCAACCGGTATCTTCGATTCAGCAGCCAAATATGAACTCGTGTAATACGGACGTGTTCAATAATAATAATTGTTATGCAAGAACGTCGCAATATCAAGATAACGACAATTATTATAATCAGCTGAACAGAGAAAATTCTTATATTAGACAATCTTATTCTGACAATATGCTACATTCTGGATAGATAAAAAAATATATACGGATAAATTATATTCATGTGGTTCGTTCGGCTAGAAAAAAATATTTTGTAGAGTGAACCTGTCCATCATCTTATTTTTTTTTCCTTAGTTTCGGTATGATCTCATAAAGGTTCTTTGATGAATGCCTCCGTTTTTAAGAAATAGTACACCGACAATAGTATTAATTTTCATGATGTGCTTATATCCGACATTTATTGCTAGACATATTAGTTTTATGATCTTGTAAACACAAATCTATTTTGTTACGAGTTTAAGAGAGCGAAGGAAAATTTTTATATGTGAAAAAAAAATGTCCAATAAAAATAAAATAAATGTGATTTGACGAGTGTATTTTAAGAATTCTTCATAATTGCGAAAAGGAATTCAAATAAAACGAGTGCAAGAGTTGAAATAGAGTATTTATTATAAGTGACTTATTAAAATATAAAATTATATATGTAATATGAAAATGTAAATGTTTTTTTTTTTGAGAGAGAATAAAATGTATTTGACTTATTTTATTTTTTTTCCTAAATATTAGAATATTTAAAATAGATTATAACATTAAAAGTTTATCTTAGATTTTTATCTTTTATTTTATACATTTTGCACAAATTCTAATTTTTAATCAAAATACCTCTGACATATGTTCATGAGAAAATGAAAACTAAATAAATATTTAAATAATATGTATATATATATATATATATATATATATATATATATATATATATATATATATATTGCAATATAAACGTTAACATATTTATATACTTATATGAAAATTAAAACAATATACTGATAATATTATTATAATAATCAAAAACACTGTTGGTACTGATGATTACTCAATTATTTTTCTGATTGATTTTCAAAATTACAATTATAGTTATAATAGCAATTAAAGTTGTTTGGACCAACCAATTAAATATAAAAAAAAGAGAAACGTCAAGTTCATGCCAATATAAATTTTGAGGTTGTGTTTAAATACAATCAAAATGAAAATAAACGAACACGTATGCCTTATTGGAAAAAATGTTATTTTAGTTCCATATGAAGCTCATCATGTACCCAAGTACATATATCAATTTTGTGATTTTTATTATTATTATTCTCACTATTTTTACTTATAATATATATTTATAAAGCAAGCTTTATATAAATGATACTTTGTAATATTAATTGTGATTTTTAGATATCATTTGTGGATGCAATCCAAAGAATTACAAGAGTTAACAGCTTCAGAAGCTTTAACTCTGGAGCAAGAATATCAAATGCAAAATAGTTGGCGAAACGATGATGATAGTATGTAGAATTTTGAATTTATCTAAATTTGTATATACGAATCTTATTATTATTTTTACAGAATGTACTTTTATTATATTGGATAAAGTGACATATAATAGAACTCACAATGAAATTGGTAAGTTATTATTGTATTTTATCTTGTTCATGTAATTTTGTTATTAAAAATAATTTTGATTTGTAGATGCTATGATTGGAGATACAAATTTATTTTTGAATATGGATGATTCTAAAAAAGCTGAAATTGAAATTATGATAGCTGAAAAAAATTCTAGAGGTAAAGGATATGGACGCGAAGCAACATTAATGATGATGTTATATGGAATAGAAAATTTAAATATAGATAAATATGAAGCTAAAATATCTGCTAATAATGATATTAGTATAAAAATGTTCAAAAAATTATCTTTTAATCAATTTGCGTATAGCGAGGTATTTAAGGAAGTCACATTACTGAAAAATATAGTCAACAGCGATATAATGTTTTATAAAACTTTAACTGGAACGCAAATATTAGAATATGAAAAACTTCAAAAACGTATGATCGAAGGATAATTGCGAAAACAAAGAAGGTTTTTTTTTAATATAATATTTTATTTCATTTTTATGGTAAATGTATATTTATATATGTATAAATAAAAAATATAATTGTACGAGAAAAAATTTCACACTGATCCTTATAAATGTATATTTTTGTAGATATTTATTGCACAAAGAAAACAAAAGTAAAATCGACACTAAATCAATAAATGACTATTCTCAAAACGGCAAACACAATACAGACAAATAAGACATCCAACTTAAAAATTATTTGTACTACGACGTAAACAGATAAAAATAATTTATAATAAATTTAAAACTATGAATTATATAAATCGTATTGATTTAACAAGTCACTAGCGACAAATTAAATATATATTATATTTATAAAAATATTATGCTGTAAAATGGGGTAAGGGTACGTTTTTTTTTAAAGTTTTCAGCGAGTTATAGAAATTAATAATACTTTTAATGTATATGAATTATCAAGTAAAATTATTATAAATTTATTGAAACTCGCATTTAACGACCATATATTATTCAAATTAATATATTTGGGAAATTTTCACTCGTTATATGAATGTAAAATAATTTACTTTATAAATGTCAATACATACAATAATCTAAATAATACAAAGTATTTCGAGCACCATTAGTTATATCTTTCCAATATTTAAATCCAAATCTAAGACATTTACGCATGGATTGACACACAAATTATTTTTTATATAATTAGTTTATATTTTTATAAGAACATTTTATTTTACTGAGGATGAGTAAAAAAATAGTATAATAAGCATCCTGATGGTTTAAAATAATTCATATTGATTGAATATTTCACTTTATTCTTTAAGGAAAGCTAAAATACAAAAATATTTTTATATTGCAAGTGAATATAAAATATGTTGGTTGTATTGGATATAATAAAATATTAGAATTAAATTTTGGCATAAACATGCTTCAGGCCATTGTCTTGTCTGTTACACGTTTTAAAAATATATGCCGAGAAATGGGTTAAAAACGTTTTTTTTTTTGGTAAATCGCTTTTTTTTTACTTTCCATTTTCTTGGTCCATTAAAAGACACAATTGCTTTCCGATTTGGATCTCGAAATATTTTTTTTATAAACATTCATTTAGGATATAAATTTTATTTAAATAACAATTAGATAGCAAAAAATGTATATTTCACAACTAACGTTAAATATGAAGACATATGAAAGGCAGTATTTAAATATGGTTATGATATGAATTACGAGTTATTTATTATATTTACAGGCGCGTTCCAAAATTAATTGCTAGTAATTCAAATATGATGTCAAATTTAAATATATTAAAACAAAATAAATGAATTTCAGTAAATATAATTATTGAAGAATCTAGAGGTTTATTAGACTATTATTAATTAGATTATTAAATAAATTTATAAAAATGCATTAGAAACATACATTATAACAATGACATCATATTAGTATAAAAATGGGTTTTGGAACGCACCCTACACATATACAGCGCCATCTGTAGGAATTATGATTTCTTTAATCTTGAATCACGAACGAACTTTCAAACAACTGGTACATTCATCATATTTTGAAATCTTTATTGAGGCCTTTCAATATGAATACCAAAATCCGAGTGCCTTTGTACTTATTTTAAAATGGCATTTATCTGTATATATGCATCTAATTATTGCATTGTATAAATATTGTAACGACTATTTTATAAGCCAGTAGCTTTGACGTACATACTAATCGTATAAAACCTTTATATGGCAGTGAAATCACTTAATTAAACAATATTATATACTCTGTAAAACTCTTAATGTTACGTGGATATATATATATATATATATATATATATATATATATATATATATATATATATATATATATATATATTAATGGTGATTTTCTTAACGTAACTATTTTAAGAAAGCATAAATAAGATGTTTTACAAGTTAATTTTCTTCCAAAGAAGAACAACAAAGACAAAGGATATAAAAGTTATACATATTAATGCAATTCTGCTAATTATCATAAAAAGAGTTCAATGTAATAATTTAAGATATGTTTTGTTACAAAAGCCTTACTAGTATCCATGTAAATAATGCATATATTTCTTATTTATATATTTTAAAATACACACACACACACACATATATATATATATATATATATATATATATATATATATATTGTACAGAAAAAATATAAATATCAATTTAATTTTTGTGCTATTATTTTATTACAAAATATATATTAAACAAAAATATGGATTAATTACAACACATTTTTAATACACTCTAGGAAGACGACATTTGAAAAAGAAATTATTCAAATAAAAATTATAGTTGGCACTTTGTGCATATTTCGAAGAGAAGTTAACATTAATGTAATTATAATAGTTATCAACTTCAAAGAAAATACAATACATATATAATTATTACAATGCTTTATTTTTTTACTTATTATATTGCAATAAAATATTTTTTCATTATTGCTCGATATATATATATATATATATATATATATATATATATATAATTGTCAGCTATTAACATTATACGTAAAAAATAATTATTGCCGTAATATAATATATGTATATTTACATTTCATCACAAAAACTTGATACTTTTGTACTTAAAAATAAAATTTTTGAATACTTGTACTATAACAAAAATATATATATAAATAAGGAATATACTTAACATTAAAAAATAACAATAAATATAAACAAAAAATGTAAAATATATTTTTACACATTCTAAAACAATTTTTGGTTATAATATTGTAATTGGTAACTTCGGTTATATATCAGATACAAGGTAAGACTGACGAAATTATCAAATAATTATTTGTTGCAAAAATTGCGATAAGGAAATACATGTTAATTTTAATGCATAATATCCAATTATGCATTAAAATTGTTGTCCTTATAAATTTTCATTTTACAATTTTAACGTCTTTCCATAGTCATATTTGTTTGTACACATTTATGGTAAATATCTCATTTATCATAAATAAAACTAAATATTTAATGGCAACAAAAATTACATAAATGAATTTTAGTGGTTATGTTTAATATGAACTTAAAATAATTAAATACTCAGTAATATGAATTATTAATTTTTGAGCGAAAGTGTAAATACGTATATATATATATATATATATATATATATATATATATATATATATATAAATATATATATATATATATATGGTATATATATACCAAGGTCAGTTGTATGTTATATGTACCTAATTATTATGATAAAAAACCAGTAACCAATCCTCTTAATAAACATGTACGAACATAAATGAAGCATACTTTTAATAAAAAATATTTTCATATTAAATTTATATGAATAATAAATATACAAATACTACAATAGAATTCAAAGAACTGCCTTCAACGTAAGTAATAAAGGCATTGCTTTTCTAATTTTATACAAGGTTTCACAACATATTATTCACTTTAATAGTATCCTTTATTTTTTACTATATTCGATCATAATATATGAATAATAATTGTATAATTAAAAAGAAAATGACTAGTCAGTTTTTCAGATGTAATATACAATAAAGATGAGGCTATCTGCATATATAACATCGTCATTTTGCGTATATATAAATATAAGAATCATCCTCTTTTACAAGATAAAAATAAATCTTTTATATTTCCAATGTTTGGACAATATATTGTTGATATTATATATGTCAACAGTCTCATTAAAATAATTAGTCGGGCATATTATAAAAATCATATAATATAATATTAACAAACACTCAGTTTGCAAACCTTCCTTCCATTCTATCTCATATATTAGAAACACGCATAAATAATATTCATGGTATCTTTGGTTTTATTACACTGAATATATTTAATTATAATCACTGTTTGACATTTATACACAAGGTTTTCATATTTATATATCATAAATTGTATATTTTTAAAGAAAAAAATATATTTTATATTTAAAATCATAATTTATATTGTAAAACAAATGTACCATGTTTACTTTTATACGTCTTTATCTTTGGTGTGGTAAAAATATGAACTGCAAAATAAATACTAAACATTGCACATTGGAAAATATGTAAAATAATAACATTTACTATTCAATATATGTTAAAAAATATTTAAAACGTGTAGTCTATTGACAACGTCAAATATATATATTGAAGGCAAGTTCTCATATTATGCACAAAGGATACAAATATAAAAAAATATGTATTCGAACGATTTCATAAAAACGAATTATTGCATTACGTATTGAAAAATACTTTTGTGAATGACGTTCTACAATTTTGTTAATGATTTTTTTTGTGCGATTTTTATAATACAATGATATTATTTATAAATGTATAAAAAAAAACGAAATTAATTACGTAAGAAATAATTAACAACTTATTAATAGTGATTCATATACATATATATAAATATATATATATATATAAACTAATACATGAAAATAAAACGAAATTTAGTAAAATTTTATGTTCTACCTGGCAGAAAATATATGAATTGTATTTGAAGCTGTTCTTTTACGGACTAATCGTGCTGCGACTGAAATAAAATATAATTCGTACATAAAATGTATTTAAAAAAAACATTAAAATGAATACTTATTTGATTATGAAATTAAGGTAATTTAATTTTGAAACATTTTTATAGAATTATAATTTTTTTTTCACTTACTGGATGAATCTTGAGGAGTAAGTGGACGTTGTAAAACTTTGTCTATAACAGCTATCCAACTATCTCTATCTTCTTCGCAGGTAGCACTCAGACAGAAAGCTCTATCAGGTGTATGTAATGTAAAACTATATCCCATTTCTCTAAATCCCGGTACTACACCAACCCTAGCACTATAACCGTCTAAATTGTGACCTTAAAAGAAAAAGAAAAAAATATTAATAAATATAACAAAGATATCTTTAAAGATATTTTTATTGAATTGAAGCATATTTTATATCGCATTGTTATAATAACAAATGTAAAATATGGAAATAACTTTATTTTAATAATTTATAAGTGTTCTTACCTAATATTGCGCATTTCATTAAGGTAAAAATTTAGGGGTTTTTAGTTATTATCTGAAACGCCCATACATACTAACATGGCAATGAGTATGACATATTGTCACGATTAGATTAAAATACACACATTTTCAATATACTATTAAATATGTAATAAATTTAAAACACGACTATTTTATGACTGTTTTCAGTGTATATCATATAATAAATATTTTTATGATAGTAATTTTAAGGTGAAAAAATCAAAAAAACAATATTTTTAAAAATAAATACCTAAAAAGATTTCTCCTTTTGGATAAGCATCCATTGGGTCATCATGGTACATAAGCTTACGGTTATCTAAAGTAAACCATCGTTTTTTATAAGCGTCTGTTGGCCTAGGTCCAGTTTTCCATAACCAACCTTCTTTAGGAAAATCTCTTGTTAAATGTAATGCAAGTTCTGATTCTGAGGCAGAGGGATAAGCTACTTGAAGTCTATGTAATTTTGCACATCTTATTGCCATATACCTGGAAAGCAAAATATATAAATGTAATAATGATTTCATATTATACAATATAAAAATTATCCAAGAATGATAAATGTACCAATTATGAATAACTTCTGGATCTTCATGATAGACATATATATGCCTTGTTGAACCATCCTTCATATATGTGAGTTGTAGTGAATTCATATGTCCTATTTTTAAGGGTGCAAAAGCAACATTTAAATCAGATAAACGTAGTGTAGCTTTTGGATCTTTATTTTCTTTCACATGGTATTTTAACACGTCTTCCGCTTCAGATAAAATAAATTTCCTAGGGTAATATTTACTATCTTCCTTGCCCCGTTTCATGAGAAATCCTTCCATATTACCAGAAGTATAATTTTGTCTTTCCGGATGACAAAATTCTTCACGTTGATATTTTGCTCTAATCCATTGTTCAATTAAAACCCTAAAAGTATCCATAATGATGTAAACAATTTTCTTAAAAAATAAAAAAAAAATAAAATTAAAAAATCATACTGTGGATCGTTTTCCATTGGTCGTCTATAACATGGCGGAACGCTTTCTTCATATTTAGCACGAGCAGCATTGTTCCCTACCTCTTGCATTCTTTCCAATTGTGAATCTTCCCATTTGTCCAATTTGAGATGCTTTACTTTACTGATGTGTGCTCCCATACTTCGATGTACTCCTGCACATCGTGTACATATAAATATCCCTAAATTGTATGAAGCCCATTCTGGATCTGCACATTTAAACAAAATTTATTTTACTTTAAAATGCAGGATAAATGTATTAATAACTAAGGTTTACATGTCAAATGTAAATATATTTTAAATAAATGTTTATCAAAAATAATACGTATAGTACTTAATATTTTATTTCATTTTCCGTATTAATAAAATATTATGCTATCGTGTATATAATAAAAATTATTCATTAGGGATAGTTGTTTCTCTATAAAATTTTTGCTTAATGTTTAAAAATAATAATTGTAATTTTGGGTACCATTTCACAGATAAAAAGAGTGCTGTTATGTTGTGGTTTTAAATTAAAATAAAGTATGTTAAATATAATAAAATATATATTAAAACATTTTTATTTCGTTTCTTAAATATAACACATATCACATAAAAAACTTTAAAAAGTGGTAATAAACTTAATTCTTAAATAAAAAGTAAATAAATGCAAAAACACTACTTAAATATTCATGAGAAGTTAGATATATTTTTTTTTGAAGTTCTATGTTTGTATTCACACGTTTATAATAAATTTTATATTCATATAATTTAAACGTCCAGGAATTTCTTTTATAATAATTGGAGCAGATTTTTCGTTAAATGAATCAAATTTAAATATAAATTAATCAAGTACTGGTTTTGATACACATCCTGTCGTATATAACCAATTAAGTTTCTACCAGGAAAACTCTAATGCGTCATATGTGGATAAATAGGAATTCATGTTGATGTCATATTACTTTCTTACCGCAAATAACCACGAACAACACGAATGTTATTAATACAACAAAAAATTTTGCATTCTCAGACCATTGCATAGTTTAAAAGTAATTAATGTACATTTAAAATGTCTTATCTTAGTTTTTAGCTTTTTCACATCTTTTATTAGATGCATGTATTTACATTTGTTACCTTATCTCATGTTTATGTAGATTAATATTTTTTCTCTCTCGAAAAATCATCATATGTTACATAAAAACAATCAACATTTTTGGTCTTCTATATTTAGCTCGCAATTATTTTGTATTTATTATATTAATATGTTTACATAAGGTTATTATAATAAATGTAATAATGAATTTAGATTAAATTTTAATACAAAGATAAATATAAATAAAATAAATTAGATACATTTTTAAAATTAAGGAATAATATTCTATATTTGGACTAATTTTAAAACACATTATAAATGTATAGTGTATATCTATCTGTATAAGATAAGAAGTAAAGTATTTTACTTAAGGAAAAAAAAATATTATCACTAATAAAATGTATTAATTTTATAAATAAAAATAATGCAACGATTATTAGAGAATTAGAACAAAAATTATTCATAAAAACTTTTAAACCTGAAATATTTTTTAATAATACAATTAATTAATTAATCTATCAAAAATAAATTTTCTTCTAATTTTATAAGAAAAATGTTTCATAATAAATTCTTCCGAAAAAAAAATCTACATATCAGAAGTGACCAACTTGTTTGTTTAAAACTTTTAAATAGAGGCATTCTGATTATATATATATATATATATATATATATATATATATATATATATATATATATATATATATATATATATATATATTTGTAATATCGTAATATAAAATATTTATAAATTCTGAAGTTTTGAAAACGATTATTATTATTTAGAAAACACATACAATCCATACTTTCAAAGAAATCAAATTCAACTTTATTTTTAATCAAAATTAAAACAAATTAGTAAAAAAAAATACCAAATATACTTAAATTGTTATTATATCATGTAATATTCACAAATAATATATTGAATGTTAATTAAATTTAAGATTTCTTCCGAATAATAACTATATATAAAAATAAAGTAATTGCAAATTTGGTAACAGAACGAGCCGTTTATAAAATTGGTTATTCAAAACGAATTTCGTTAATTAAAAACGATATGAATGATAAAAAAAAACAGCCAAAACGAGAATTAAATTCTTGGAATTGCCGCAAAAGCGAAAGACTCCGTTAAAACTGGTCGCTCTCCCGCGACGGTTATTTGCGTATACGTTGAGAATTTAATAGTTAAATTTAACCACAGGAGCCTTTTTCGCAAACGTGTGTCCGATTATTGATTAATACATATATATACATATATATTGAAATAATAATTCGTCTTCGATGACATCATAAAAATAATGGAAATTGTCAAAAAAAAAAAACCGAGAAATTTCTTAACTCGTTGCTAACTGCGTACTTCTAAGACTAGATTGACGGGGCCAAACAAGCGGGCGTGGAACCTAAGTGCGTAATTTAATATTGGATACTAGAACCAGACGAAAATAAATAAACAAACGCGACATTTAGAAGTCAGAGTTTGCTTAGTCACGTTTGTATTGTTGAAAATACATAAAAGAACTTTAAATAATTCGTTACAATTAATATATTAGAGCGAGGGTTGCGAACCTCGCCAGGTGCAAAATTTGTGAAAACAAAACAAAAAAAAAAAAGTTTGACACAAAACGACTTTTTGAAGCAATGAATAATAATGCGACGTTTAATTTTGTAATTGAATAATGAAAATGTTCGTTAATATTTTTTTTTATTAAAAAATATATATATATTAATATGTTTATGTGACTATTGACTTAATCGATGAAGCGAATCCACTGGGGGCAACACTTCGATAAACTGTATATTGTGTGAACATTGTTTTGTCTCCAAATATATGGTATATATATATATATATATATATATATAATTTAAAAATAAAATTTGGAATTCATTCATAAAGCTATTTCACTGCTTCTGGTTAGAAATAGTTCATCTCGTTTGTAATATTAAAAAACCATGAATCATTCCAGTTTTTCACTTAATCGATGGATGATACATTGGAAAATAAATTTAGTTATGCGAATGCAACTGGTATATTAATAATATATTTTTGTAGATGAAAAAAAAAATAATGCAATTTAAGAGCAAAATAATAAAACTGATATTAAATGTTATCAGTTAATGCATAATAAAGCAGAAGTGAAAATCTTTATATTACGTTATTATAATTTTTACGACTGTCTTAACGAATATAAAATCTTGATAAATATAGTCATTAAGTTAATATTTTTGAATTTTATTTTCACACGAAACTTGTGTGATATATTAATCAAGAATTATACTAGTTCTAAATAATAAAAATAAAATTGTTGAACTATTTATATTAATTGGAAGTTTTCAAATATTGCTAGAAAACTAATCAATACGTTGTTGTTGTTTATAACTAACAAAATATTGTATATAAACTATGTTTGTTAAAAAAGTTACAGTTGTTATTTGAAATGAAAAATGCAAAACATATAATTAATTATTCTTTTGTACTGCAATATAATAATAAAACTCATTTTTATGATTGTACAATTAGTTTTATAACTAAGATTTGATCTAACGTTATATTAATCAACTTAAAGCTGTTTGTTACAAACTGAATTTAATGCGCGAATAAATTACTTAATTTCTTCAGAACCAATGTATTCCTTGATATAGAGACGTTATTCTTCAAATTGGCTTTAGCAGTAAACAACTTAACTAGTTGATACCAGTTTTCCGGCAAAGGTCCCTTAAACGGCACACAAATAAATTGATAAATCTAATCATCGTTTTGAAATATTTATACAAAAATGACATAAATTGCATTAAAAAAGTTATAAATCATATTGATAAAATCGAAAACATAAAATACATTCCATACATATTTTAAAGGGGAAATTTTAGCATTATGGATATTCCCATGAATAAGTCAGCGAGAGTCATTAGCAAAAATATTATAAGGGTTCTTACTAATTAGGGAAAATAAATTACAGCAAATAAAAACCCTTTAGATTGGAAAGAAGATAGAACAGTTAGTAAAGAAAACCGGTTATTTTTATTATAAACACTAATATATATTTTTATAAATTAAACTACAAAATATATATATATATAGCAATATTCAAATCGATTTAATTTTTATATTTCTTACGTAACAAATTATTTTAAAACATTGTTAAGAACGTTGTGCATATTTTTGAAAATTATATATAAACAATATATTGCGGTGAAAATATTTACAGTTAATATATCTGGGTTGTCAATTCAAAGAGGAATGTAATTTGGATGTTCAGATTGATACAAATAGCACTCGAGATGACCAATAATCACATAACACGATAGTTTAATTGTGAATTGTGTGTTATCTGTTTATTGAACACGATGATGGACGTTGATGAACTCGTCAGTTAATAAAATAGAAACATTTGGAAACGATCACACACACACACACATATAATATTTTAAATTAGTTGTATTGATTATTTTGGTAATATTTAAGTGTTCGACCTTGATTTAATATTATCAATAGAAATCAAGTACGATTTTTGGAATGATATCGTAAATAAACGCATACTATATAACGAATCATTTCATAAATGGGCAGATAACGTTATAAAAATCTAATATATAGCAATCGAATTTTTTATAATTAAAAAAATTTCATGTAATCTATGGATATTTGAATATATGATAAATAATAACATTGGTAATTATTTTAATATATTTTTGAACGAATAGAATGTTTCTAGTAAAATATTATTAAATTTCTTTTTTTACGATTTATAAAATTATATTTTTATTGCTTATATATTATACTGATAATGTTTCATATTTAATAAATAATTTCAAACATTGTATTCAATCTGTGTACACTTTATAAATAATGATAGCTAAAATTGTTTATAAAGATCTAAAAAAATGTTTCGAAATAAGACGAATTTTAAAAATACTATATTTAATTTATATATTGAAAATTATGTACGGCTTAAAACGCGTTCAAGAAAATGAAGATCGGATGTTAAGGATTAATAAAAATTCACTGTAGATGACAAAATTTATTCGACACATCTAGAATTAAATTTTAACGATAGAAAGTTTAATTTTTCGAACTAATTCTTCAGTAATTACTTTAGATCGTCAATTATAAAAATGGTAAATATTTACTTTATAGTAATTATTTTTATATAACAAAAAAAAAATGATCGCACTTACGGCCAATAAATACGGCAAAAAATATAAAAAATAATAATAAGGGAAGAAAAGCGCGAAGGAGAACGGTAACGAACGTGCGTTTTTAGTGTTTTTGTGACGCGCGATGGCGCCACCGTTGTTTGTTGTGACGGACGATGCGCGGGAGTGAGGCGGGTCGGGGGGGGGGGGCAAGCGGCGCTCGTCATGAATGAGCGTCGCGTGACGCGCGCTCGCCCCGTAAACAAGAACCGTCGACCGCCGTAAATAAACCGGACGCGCCGGCTTCTTCGACGCCTGTCCTTTTTCTAAATATTTCAATCATTTCCACGTCGATATATATATATATATATATATATATATATATATGTATATACATATATTGCATATGATATAAGCGAAATAAAATGGGCGCTCACTAGGTTTGCCGCAGTCGGCGCAGTTATTATTTCCCAGTTTGTTGAGCAGCTCTAGAAGTAACCGCTCGTTACGGTCGGCCATAATAAAACGATCGCACGCGGCGCGCAGACGACGCGCACTAAACGCCCGAACGAACGGCTCCTTCCTTCCCCCTAACCCCACCACTATTGCGCGACGCGTCTTAACCCTCAAAGAACGGACCGCGCCGTGTCCTTTTTATTACGTATTTTTTTTTATTTATTTAATTTGAACCGTTCGTTTGTTTATCCGAGTGGATTTTTTGACCATTTAAAAAAAAATATACAATTGCGTTGAATTTTTTTTATACTTGCTCACTCGCAAATGGTAATACGCGAATAAATTAACAGATTTATCAATTAATGATAATTAATTACGTTCGGCGGTGTTGTTTTGAGTCGTAATTATGTTTAGTTAATATGCGAAAATTGGACGCGAGACCGACGATTTAAGTATACAAAAAATAATAGTGGATTTCAAGAAGACGCAGTTTCGACGATTTATCAATTTTTTCATAACACTTTAGTCTCTTTCATTTAGTCTGCATTTTTTGATATTTATTTTATTTCTCAGTACTTTAATATTTTTTTTCCAATCTTAATATAATTCCTATATAATAATTTTCGATGAACCGATTCGTTCAACTTTCTATACAAAAGAAAATATAGTTTAGTATTGAATATTCGTGATGTTATCAATTTTCAAAAGTCAAAAGATCTTACCAATTTTTTAATTAAAAATAATTATTGTTTTGTGTTTTTTTTCATAACTTAACATTTTAAGATTGTATATCAAAAAAAATGTTATATCTATAATAATTTTACGAATATTTTTTTCTTTAAATGATAACGATTAAAAAAAATCAAAAATAAAAACTATTCGGTTTTGAAATATTTGAGTTAAATATTAAATTTCTAATTCTATTTCAACACAAATCAATATAGTTAACATCATTTATTGTTATCGTTATTATTATTTAACATATATTAACTATATTCTTAATAAAACTATTATAAAATAATATTTAGATTCGCAATTATTTTCATTCATAAATTTTATTAGCTCACTGGTGTATAATGAAATAAAAAAATATTTTTACTTACCGAATAAGATAGTTATCAATATCGGTTCCACAATATATAACACTATATATTTTAAAAACGCAATTAGTTTTAATTTATTTCGAGTAAATTAAATAAATTTTATTTTTGTTGATAAGATGTCATTAAAAACGTTAATATGTCGATTAAGATAATTGATGTGTTGCTTACAGGGTTTGACAATGAATTTGTTTACTATCATTTGATAGGGAATATAAAGTAATATATAAGAAAAACAAGTGTTCTCTATTACTGTTAGATTTTTCATACATATGCATGCGAACATATGTAAATAACTTGCTTTATAAACTAATTTATTTTTGTTTTTATACATATAGCAGAAAAATAATAAATTATTTCATATATTGAAGATCGTTTTAAATGTTTACGATTTGAAATTAAAAAAAAAACAATGATTTGTAAATTAGTAAACAAAATAAATGAGCGTTATAAAATAAAAAAGAAGCAGTAAGTCAATATTGTACGTTTACTGTTGGGCAATGCGGATATAGCAAGTGATGAATGCCATCGTCACGATAAGAACGATAATTTTTTTGTTTGAAGTATTCAACTGCCCTTTTATCAAAGCTTGACAGGAAGAAACGAAAATACAATTCGATATTACATAATTTAAATAATTATGATGATTTTGTATTATATATATTATTTTTATTTATATATATATATATAGATAGCATCCAGAAATTGTAGTACCGTGTAATAAATCGGTTACAAATTTAGGGTTGAGACTCCAATGGGGAAGCTTCGTCTGTCTCTTTCTCGCAACGGTAAATTTGCACGAGTGCGAGAGAGACGACAATTTTGTTTTTACGCATGACGCATGGTGTCCATTGGACGGGATGCGTATAATCTAATTTGATTCTAATTTACCGAACGATTTTTGACGATCGTCTGTCGTCTTTCGAGCATAATCGCGGTCAGACGGATGAGAAAAAAAAATTATATATATATATATATATATATATATATATATATATATATATATATATATATGTATACGATTTGAAGATATGGAAAAAATGCGGTTCGGGCTTCGAACTTTAATTGAGAGTTTTCGTGAAATTAAAATAATTGCGTCATTGGTCTTTTCAAGGTTGTCCGCGGGCGCGTTTTTGATAAACAAATTTTTTTCGCAAAAACATTCGTCCGCGTCTAGACGATTTGCACAATTGACAAGTGACATGTCGTGTCAAAAATCAATTTTCTGCATATACAGCTTTTAAGTGTATGTTTGTCTAGTGCTGATTCGAAATTTCTTTTTTTTTTTTTGTTTGTTTCTATCGTAGAATGTTGTACGATATAAAAAAAGAGTCCGAATCGCCTTATTTATTATTTTGCCGTCTGAGAATTGAACTATTGTAATTAAAAATATTTTACTCGAATTAGTTATTTTTAGAATTCTTTTTAGAGTGATTTACAAATTTCATAATGATATATATATATATTTATATGAAGAGAATATTTTAAAAAGGAGTAGTTGAAATAATTTGATTTTCAGTACATTTTCTTCTATTTTTCCGCATATAATTTTTTCAAATGTTATATAACAATGAAGTTCTGGATTTAGCCGATTATTGGGAAATAATTAAAAATAAAATTAATTAATAAAATTTTATTTGGGAAAACAAATATACAAGTAACTGCATTTAATTTTAAAATCAATTCTTAATGTGTTTCCATTTTACTATTTTGTAAAAAACAATTATGACAGGTAAATTATAAAATAAAATTAGAAATTTTATTGACTTGACAATAGCAGTGTTTTACTATATTATTTTTGACCCTGGATATTAAATTCTACTAATTTAATAATATTATTAAAAAATATTTCAAGCTAATTGGTTTACTATTATTTGAATATAGTTTTAAATTCAAAATTTGTAAAACAAATTTTATTTGAATAATTACATTAAACATTACACATTAACACGTTAATAATAAATACTCTATAATAAACCTTCCATTTCTTGCATGAACTGCATATATGCTTCATCTTTTGACGGAGCACCCGGGGGTTTCTGTAAAGTATCAATATTTTTCCTGATATCCAACATTGGCCCTTTAGAACCGTGTTTTTTATTGTCATCTCTTTTAACTCTGAGCGCTGAGGGTACAAATCTTGTAACATCTGCTGATAGATTACGAATTTGTGGTTTTGCTGTGATTGTTGCACCTTGCTGTGGACCATCTTTTTTATTAATAAGCTGAGGTGCTGCAGTGAGAACTGGCATTGGTAATGGCACTCCATGAGGCGGTAAATTGTGAGGTATAGTTCTTGGCAAATTTATGCCTCGTGGTGGTAAACCTGGAGGGGGTCCAGGTGGTAATCGTAGAGGTCTTGGCGGTGGTCCTGGTGGAGGACCAGGAGGTGCTGTACGAATTGGTGGTTGTCCAGATAATCTTGGCATGCCAGGTGGAGGTCCAGGTGGTCGCAAAGGTGGAGGTCTTATCATTGTTGCCATCAATGGCGGTGGACGCATAGGTATATGTGATGCATCAATTCCTGCTGTACCCGGTGGGCACATTAATTGTGCCATACTTGGATGATCATCTTTATCCATAGGTCGACCATCTTCGTCTTCACTATTCGATTCGTCTTCATTTTGATCTCTATCAATTACACGACTTTTATGAACTTCTTCCATTTCTTTCATAAATTCATCAATATTTTGTCCTGATATTGCAAGCATTCTTTGCTGTAAAGAAGTTGGTTTAGATGACATCGCTATTCCAGGATATAATCCCATCATAGATGATCTTTGGTCTTGATCAGATTCAAGTTTATCTTTATCAACATCCATTTTCTTAAATATAAAAATAAAATGTTATAATTGAAGTCAAAAAAAGAAAGATAATTTGATCATTTTAAAAATAATAATTACAGATTTATCGAGAGATTCTTGGTCTGAAAACCTTAAAGTTTTCTGTCCAAGCCGTTTAGGAGCAAACGAACTATCTGTAATATTAATTAAATCCGCTAAATTTGGTGGAGGTCCTGGGGGTACACCAGGTGGTTCTAACGCAGGTGGAATTTCCTATAAAAATATGTTAATATATAGTTTCTTGTAATGATATAAATATGCAGAAAAGCAAATATTACCTTATACATAGTATCTTTTTTTAAGATGCTGATAGGTTTACTTGGTGGCATAGGTACAATAGAAGGCGTACGTTCTAATGGTAAAGGAATTTGTGAAGGCATATTTCCATAAATAAGATTATCAGGAACCTATGTTAAAAAAATAAACTATTTCAATAAAATTTCAAATTCAACATCTTTTTAATAATTGTAAAAAGTACCTGGAGAGTTGGCAAAGGAATATCATCAATTTGAACAGCTTGTGCATGACGAACTGATTCATAATATGCTGCCAATGCCGCTCTTCGTCTTTCATATTCTGCTTCTTGACGTTTTAATTCGGCCCATCTTTCTGGTTCATCTTTATCCTATATTGAAATAAAAAAAAATGCAAATAAAAGATTAATTATATCTAAATATGTTGGATATATTAAGTATATTAGAATAAAAAGGATAATGATGAGCTAGGAATTGATAAAAGAATTATGTTAAATATTAATATTTTAATTTAAAGTCAAATTTTTTTACAAGTAAATAAATATTCTTATGTAGTTTATATAATATTTCATTATGGAACAAACTTTAATAGACCTCAAACATTCTTTAGCGATACTTACATACATTTTAAGTACTCTGTCAAGTGTTTCTTTTAATTTTTTTCGTTTTTCTTTCAAGACTTTTTCGTTTAAAGGCGATGGTTGAGTGACATTGTATTCTAAAAACAAATTTATATTTTAGTATTATTAAAAAAAAAAAACGAAATAATCAATACATAATAAATATATAGAAAAGAACGTAGAATAAATACCCATGTCATCGATTTTTTCCAATTCTTCAAAAATTTGTACTGGATCTTTCATTTTCAAAACAGCCGCACGAACCATCTGACGCTGACGTTTATTTTTCTTTAACTCTTTCTTCCGAGCTTCTTTTCCTGAAATAGATACAATCGATAGTAAACATGTCACATTTATAGGTTATGTTAGGTAGACAAAAACGTCAATAATCAGTTTACTTACTTGCTTGATCCGTTGGGTTCATATATTTACCACTTTTAGTGGTGTTAATAGAACGACGACCCATTTTTAAAGATTTTTGTTAATTAATTGATAAAATAAAGCGTTAAAATATACATATAAGTAGTTATCAGAACGCAAAGCTCAGCATCCCAAAAGTCACCACTGATCTTTACAAGTGACAATCGCGCTCAGTGTTGCCAATATTAAAATATTTTTGTTTTGATATATTAATTAAAAATTATATTTTAAATACAAAACTAAATATTATTTTGAAGTAAAAAAATGACTTTTAAATGTCAATAATGATGAATTACATTATTGCCTGAATATTTTTACTATTATTATTATTAAATAAATATAAATTGTATATAAGTAATACAAAATGGATAGAATGAAATAAATTCATATTATATATATATATATATATATATATATATATATATATATATATATATATATATATATATATATATATATATATATATATATATATATATATATATATATATATATATATATATATATATATATATATATATATATATATATATATATATATATATATATACTAGATTTAAAAATTATAATAAAAGTAGTAAAAAAATAAATAAATATTATATCAAATAAATAAACATTTATTGTAATTTTTATTTGTGACAAATGTTTACCAAACGCTTTAACTTTTATTTATGTCAAAAATATTCACAGCTTTAATTTTATATTCTTATTCATATTACATTTAAAAGAATTGTGTGTTTATATATATATATATATATATATATATATATATATATATATATATATATATAATAAGATTAATTTTAATAATGTATATAATTATAAAATATATTTATAATAAAGTGAAAAAAAATATTGAGGACATCTATAGATATATATAGTATTTAATAATAATTTGGTTTACTTTATTTATTACAAGTAGATGTCATTACTTAAAATAAGAATAATTCAGAATAATGCTTTTTTATTATTTTTTCCATTTTTTTGTATTCTTTTTATAATATATTCCTCGTTACTAATTTTTAAAATTTCAAGAAATCATGACCAGGACGACTTCTTCGGAGGGAAAATATGCGAAACGATGATTGAATTTTTATTGTCGAATAAACAAAAACAACGATCTTTAAAAAACCCATTTTTTTCACATGATATAGAAGGATTTCTTTGAAGGATTATTTGAATAATGTACATTTTTAATATTTTTATACCTTTTTAATATTTTTAATTAAAAAATAAAATATTGTACATATTAGTAATGACGCAATTTGAATATATCCAAATCAAATTTATTTAATTACATTTATATATATATATATATATATATATATATATATATATATATATATATATATATATATATATATATATATATATATACATATATACAGTGATGGAAGCGGAGAAAATTTCGATTTGTACTTTGATTTTTTTCCTTTTGACCTGATTTTTGGTTAGTTTATTATCAATATTGGGAAATTTGAAAAAAAAACAATAATAAATCTTGAAAAATATAAATTCTTGTTATGACGTTTTGTAGAAAAATAAAATAAATTTATTTCTATACAAAAAAAATTAACGAGAATTATAAAATCTTATTTTTATCTCGATTACGATTTTAGATGTTTCATACATTTGTGTTTATATTGTGTCACATGTTAATCATTGTATGAAGGTCAAAAGGTAATTGTACTAAAATAAGTAAATTTTTGTAAAGTTTATTATTTTTATCGATAAATCGTAAGTAAATAGAAACAAATTAATTATTGATATAACAAACAATTCGTGTATAATGTTTCTATCATGGGATTGAATTCTTTTTTTATTGTTATGTAAACAATTAAAATAATAAAGTATAATTTGAATAAAAATTTCTCATGCAACAACTTGTATTATAGTTGCAATTAAGTATTATTTTTTTTTATAAAAAGTAATTAATAAAACGTGAAAATTTTTCTCGGATAATCAATCGAGTATGTAAATTTGTTATAATTTATTTGCGAAATATGTTCATATATATATCGCAAATGTGCATTTTTATTGTAAAACGTTACGTACATAGGTTTTTTTTTTGTTAGATTTTCTTTATTTTTGATATTTCTTGTTCATTTTTACTATTGCTAATTTCATTTGATACACTTGTGCAAGTTTGTAGAAGTAATACACAATTTCATAATCGAATAAGTCACATTTATGTTTTTATTTTTTCATTTTTTTTTATTTCAGGAAAATGTATATAAACAATATTTTAATATAATATGTTATATCATTTAAAATTATAAACAATTTCTTTACGTCTGTTATGTATTATATATATATATATATATATATATATATATATATATATATATATATATATATATATATATATATATATATATATATATATATATATATATATATATATATATATAATGTACAATAATTCGTATATATTATTATGATTTTTTTTTGCCTTAGAAAGATTCACATTTTTTTTCATATTTCGTCTTAAACCAGTCATATTCAACTATTTTTATTTGCGGACCGTAATTATATGTTACACACATAGTTTAATTTTTTCTTTTTTATAGGTTGAGCAAGTTTAAATATTTAAATAAATTTATTAATATATGTATATGTATATATATATATATATTTTTTTTTCAAAATTTATAAATAACGTACGAAAGTGTTTCAAATATTTAGGATATAAATAAAAATGTATTGTTACTTTTTTAATAGAAAATTATTATTAATAATTTAAAAATTATACTAATCAAATATTAAAATGTAAGATACTTTGAAATTTCTTTCATAAATGTATTTTACAATATAAAATTTTTAGAGGCAACATTATTTAGCACATATTTGAAAAAAAAAACAATTTTTTCGATATTTCCTTTGTTTACTGAATAACTATAACCGGTTCAATTTATAGAATAATTTTACCCCTCCCACTTTTTTTTTTCAAATATATTATTTATTAGACGAAATTATCAAATGTTTTGCAGTATATTTTTCAAGATCACGATTTGATGGTAAACGGCAAATTGCAGGTTAAAACGGATACCAATAGTTGTATGGATAGAATCGAGCTTACTGTATCGTCAACCTTCGCGCGGACAGGTCGCAGTGTTCCGCAAGCTTTACGGTTTATGGTCGTACAACGACCCTTCTTGGGGCGCTTTGTTGCAATAATCATTAATAATCAATCATCAAAGGTATTTATTTATTTAATCAATTATTGCAAATTAATTTGTTGTGATATTTTTACATATATTGCAAAATCAAATTTTAATACGTTTATTAATTTAGAAAAATAAATGTCAATATATATATATATATATATATATATATATATATATATATATATATATATATATATATATATATATATATATTAATTTAATGTTTATAATATACATAAAAAAAATAAATAAATACAAGATAATATAACATATATAAAATTAAATATATATAATAAAATAATTAATTGATTATAAAGACAAATATATGATATAAATAGGAATATTGTTATCCATTTTTCTTTCATAAAATAATGTTAATCAATATTTTATTTAAACTTTTTTTTTTAATTAAAAACATTTCAGTAATGTTTTGAAATATAAACATATATAGTTTTGTTAGTATAGTGTGATTAGAAATTTGTGCGTTTTTTTTCTAAATGTGTATTTCATGTTATCGGTTGCATGTTTTAAAAGCTTGTTATAAATTAAAATTTATCATTATCTATTCAGGGACATCGTTTAATATATAACCTTTTGTATTATTTTATTTATATTTTATTTTTAATATATTATTATAACGAAATAAATTATATTTAAGAGTGGTGTATATATTTATAAAATAAATAAGATTAAAGTATTTATATACACATGATTGATTATTAATTTATTTTTATTTCCGAAATGTGTTCAGAATTTTTAAAATTATTAAAAAATATATATTAAAAATTGATTTTCCAAGTATTTTTAATAATGATTTAAATTGATTTTTTTTTAATATAAAAAATATAATATTTTTATTTTATTTCATTAAATGTAAGAAAAATGATAGGACAATTTTTTTTTTACTTATTTATTACTAATTAATATTCTATTTTATATAGTGTTTACGATATCTTTTCGTAAACATTAGAATCATTATATGCAATATAAAAAAAATACGAGGTGAATGAAACTTTTAAGAATGTGTTGTGACTATGAAAAAAAAAAGGTTAAGAACCGCTATTCAAATTCACGTTTAATAAACGTTTCAGTCGTATATTTACGGTCTAATAATGTATTTTTTTCTTTATATAAAAATAAAAATAAACAAGTAAAAATTGTAATAATAAACAATTTTGTGTGTTTGTAAGCCGCATGCGATATGCGTGAATATTGAACTATGGAAAAAATGATAAATATGGGTCGATTTCCTTTTCACTTTTTTTTTCTGTTGTTATATACAAAAAAAAATGAGCACGTGCTCAAGTCTGACAATTATAAAGATAGAAAATATCGTCTTATTTCTATCGAAGTGTACGAATAAATAAAATTTGACGGTAGTTTATATATATTTATTTTTTTTTTATCGATAGCCTTTTAATTATTTTTCCATATCATTGTTCGGTCGAATATTTTTTCTTATTTTTTTATATTTGATAGAAATTAATTGTTCAATGTTCCCGATTTTCGTTTATATATATATATATATATATATATATATATATATATATATATATATATATATATATGAGAATTTTCAAAAATTATTATATGTTTTATCCCATCCAGAATTATATATTAATTTAAAGATGTAAATTTTTATGACAAAATGATTTGTAATATACAAATTTTATCAATAATAATGTGAATATATAAAATATGATCAAAATATTTTGTTTATAATCAAATTTAGTATAAATTAATTTTTTTAAACTATTTTTCCAATAATATTGATGAATATTTTTTGGCGTATATTAAATATTTAATTTTATTAGTAAATATCATTAAAATGATGAAATTGTATTATGGTTTAATTGCGTATATATTTTATATATTATAATAAATTTGTTAAAAAATTAAATTAATATTGATATTTTTCTTATACGTTATTGTTATCAATGTCATATAATAAAAGTTAACGGAGAAAAAATCTATTTTAGAGGAATTATTCCATAAAAGATAGATTTTTCTTATATTAGCGAACACGAATAGAAAGTATATTTAACATATATTTTTGGTTTAATTTTTTTTTATATGTAAAATCTTAATTTCGGAGAATGATTATCGAAATATTAATTTCCAGATATTTTTAAGTTTTTTTAGTTTGTATATAATTATATATAATTAATGGTAGCACAAGTTTAGATTAAATTTATAAAAGTCATAATTTCAAAAAATAAAAAAAACTAAGATTATTATTTTATAAAAAGTTTGAGAATCATTGTAGTCTAACTAGTTCTGTTATACATAAAAATGATAATTATTTGACGTTTTACGATAGATATGTGAAGGAGTTTGTTAGAAATATCTGATATATTTTTTTTATAACATATAAATGGTGTAATTTAATGAAATAGTTCAAGAATAATTACAATATATTATAAAATTGAATGGATTATTATAATAATTATTTATCGATTTATAAATCTATATAAATATTATCATTTAATATGGAGATATGTACTTTAGGCCTTGTATTTTCTTATTTTTGTGTTTTTTTTTTGATAAATTTTGGAATATATATAAAAAAAACATAATCAATAAATTTCATTAGCATTTAATTATTTCAAACATATGCAGTTAAAATGTTATTCGTTCGAATTTCAATAAAAATTAACGTGTAAAATGGCGATTTTTTTTCTTGAGATTATTATTATTAAAGTAATTTATAATGAAACAGACATAATTGTACATATAAATTGTGATTGATTAAATAATGATTTAATTCTGTGATTGTTGTGTTGTGATCGATGTATTATTCAAGAGTTTAAATTATAAACCGTTCTCATGTTAATACATTATAATATAAATTAATTATTTATACACACACACACACACATACACATCTTATTCTTTTAGGTTATTTATTGGTATTTTTATAATATATAGAAAAATAAATAAAAAATTAAAATATTGACTGAATTTGAATCAACCTGTATATAAAAATTAAAAAAACGGATATTTAATTTAAATATTGATCTATTTATAATTATTATTTTATATTGATTTCAGTGGCGTTACTAGGACGATTTGATGTTATTATTAATAGAAATATGAGATATTTATTTTATTTAAAATATAAAAATCTATGACTTACAAAAACGATTTTTCATATGTTAAAAATAATATATGTAAAAATTAAATTAATAATCGTTAGTATTATTGTAATTATACAATTAAAAGACGCAGTTTTTATATCTTGAACATGACATTCTCATTTGTGACTAATAAAAATCTAATAGATTATTATGATCGTTGAAGACTAATGGACGTAAACGATGAAAAATCATATTACGTATAATTTGCATATATTACAATCGGAATTACTGTATATATTGTAATTGTAATTAGCAATTGTTACACGTATCTGTATAGTAATACTGTGTGCAATATATTTTCCTGGTGATTTGTAACAAGCAAATAATATCCACCTTGAAAATGTAACATTATTATAATGCATTAAAAATTCATTGTGTTCGTTGTTTCGTGAAATGCTTCTAATCAGATTTTATTTTTAACATTAATCGACTATATATTATAATTAAAACGATAATCTGTTTGATAATCACGAATGATCCATTGAAAAAAAAAATCTCGTTTGATTCGATGTCGTTTAATTCAATTTATAAGTCAATGTCAAGGCACAGATAAAATGATTAAATTGTTCAACATTATTTTATAAATTTATTATTAATATTATTATATTTTAAAATAGCTTATAATTTTAATATTAAAAAAAAATATGACGTGCATAATATTGCAACTTGTAAGTATATTTAATATATCCTTTCATGGAACTTGTCATGGATGGAATTCCATTAATTCCCAGAAGAAACGAGTTTTATTATTATTCTCGATAGTCTTCTTACATAGCTATTATTTTCAGATATTTTTTTTATATGAATAAAAAATTATAAATATTTATTTTTCAATTTCTTGAAAATATTAATTGACTAAGTGAATATTACATGTTTTTTTTTTGTGTCGAAACCTTTATAGTTAAATATTAAAATTTAAGTGTATAGTAAAAATGATCTCAATTTTATAAATATTAACAATTAACGTTTTAAAATTTAATATAATAATATTCGTAAATATAGCGTCATGCTATTTTTTATATGACATAATATTTTTTTTCTATCGCTTTGAAAAATATGTTTAAAATGTTAAAGGTAAAATTCGTTTTGTTTATAATGAAAATTAATCAATATTTTTTTTATATTCAGATATTTTATTTTAGTATTTATTCAAAAAAAAAACGTAACATGATATAATAATAATATAAAAAAATAATAAAAGTTGCAGACATCTAATTATTCAAATTGATTTTTTAAATTCGATAACATTTAAAGTTTTCCTGGTCGAATTTTAATATTATAAAGTTATATAAAAATAAATATTTTTAATTTTTTCGATAAATAAGATTGTAATTAAAACGGATACAAATCGATCAATCATTGAATCTATTTTATTTATATGTAGTACAGCTTGAAAACAATTATTTTATATTATTGAATAATTCTGATAATAGTATTTAAAAATGAGTTTTTCTTGATAATTTTGTGTAATATATTTAACATATTATTTTTTTTAAATTTTAAAAATGTATTTCTTTTCGTGAAATGCCTTACTTTTTTAAAATATTTTTCTAAATGTACGTTTTGTTCGTATTATTTCAAAATAAAATATATCATTGTATGATATTACACAGTTTATATTTATGTGTATTATAAATTTACCTATTTTTCTATCAATTGTGTAATGAAATTTGCACAAAACGCTATCGATTTCAGGTCATATTCAAACACTCAATGTTCAGTTTGCGTAAATCCTTTTTATTTGCCAATACGAAAAATTTATTTAAAAAAGCGTATAATATAAATTTTATAAATATAAATATCACTGAAAACAAATAATTATTGATTGTGGGAATTCGAGATTGCAAATCGTGCGTTGTACACATCTGATTTTATAATAACTATTTATCTAACGTTTTAATTAAAAAAAAAAATATATATATTTTGAACCGCTGGAAAATATTATATATAAAATATATTAATAGTTTTAATTATCGGTTTTTTATTTTACTATTTTTTTTATTTATTTAATCGTATAAAAATTACAAGTTTATAAATTATTCACAACACTTCTTTTGCACTAATGTGTCATATATAATATAATAAATTATTTATAAAATCACTAGATAAGTAATCGTTCTATAAAATTTGTAAATAAATATTTTTACGGCATAAATATATTTAATAGTTGTTTATTATATATATATATATATATATATATATATATATATATATATATATATATATATATATATATATATATATATATATATAATAAAAAGAAAAAAAATCCGACATGTAAATAGTATATTCAACTAATGTACTTGAAATACGTTTACCAATTATGCGATTCGACAAGGACTTTTAAAATAAAATTAAAAAAAAAATCGCACAGTAGGTCAAGAATTTGGCAATAATTGCGGCGTTTTATTTATTTATTTATTTTTTTGCTCGATAAATCGGTTTTAACTTCAAGTTAAATCTAATTACATTTGAACTTGATCATTATTATTGTATGCAGTTAAAACGTTGAATCCCGCTGCGATTCCGGTATTTCGACTTTTTCATATTTTTTAGTCCTTGCGATTTATTTTCGACATTAGGCAGACCGTCATAACCTTCACATTTTGCATATTACATACGGAGGCTTTTAATATATTCAAATATTGCCTAGACACTATATATATTATAATATAAAAGTTTTTTTTCTAGATCACCTTACTTTTTTTTAATCTATAATAATAATAAACGATCTTTTTTATATTTTGTAGTTTGCTTTCAGTTTAATTGATATGTCCTTAATTTAAAGGATATAATTGAAAAATAATTGTGTAAATATATTATATTATTTTTATAGTACAACGACCTTTCAAAGGCAATGGTTTTATATGACCTTGGTCTGTTGGTTTATTAATGATTATTAAATTATAATGCATATTGCAATATATTATATTTAACCCTTTGCATCTGCAATTTATATAATTTACTGAAATTTTCAACATTTATTTTTTGGTCTTAAATGATAAATTTTCCTGGCATATGCATATTTTATCTTTTGATTAATATATTCTATACACTATAACGTTGATTATTTTTATATAAAATGTGATATCGTTTATTTCAGTATTTAGCTACTGACTCGGAAATAGAAAAGATCTATTTATATTTATATAAATGATATGTATATAACATATTGATTTTTCTATTGCATAATAATTAATAAAATATATCTATAATTTAATTTCGCTATTGGATAATATCAAAAATAAATATTATAAAATAATTTTTAAATATTTAATTCACATTATGTATATATAAATAATAAAATATAAACAAAACAAACAAGTTATTTTCGTCATCTAAAAAACATCTAAATCGTTTTTTCTTAGCATATTAAATGTGTCGTTTTAACTGAATTTACATAAAAAAACAGGTATAATTAAATATTTTGTGCGAATTGCGTTGAATAAAACACAGAATTGCTATTTTTTTTTCATAAATAAAATTTAATTTAACATTACATATTATTTAATATTTTTATTTTAGTTAAACATTTCGTGTTATAAATTTTATTTTATTCATTGATGTTTGACCGATTATGTGCGATCTATATTAAGTAACCTTGAATAAAGTTAGAACTCTCATATATAAAAGTTATAAAAACATTGCTAAAACGTTGCCGTTTTTATTATAAATTATTTTATCATATTAATTAAAAGTACAATTGGATAATTTAGTCAAAGTGTGTTTAATATTTTTTCAGGTTGTTTTGAAGACTGCTGCAATTATTTAATGATTAAAATGAAGAAAACGAGCGGAATCTTCGATTGATCAACGCTGAAAAAAAAAGAAGACGATAGGTGGAAAAATAGTTCATTTTGGTTAATTATTGGTGAAAGTAGTAAATTGGAGTCATAAATCATGGATTTGGAGTTCAATAACTTGACCTACGCCACAGTGAATCGCAGATTTAGAGGTGAGTTTTTATTATTATTCATAAGCGAAAGTAATCGACTAATTGTATTAAAAAATTTGAATTCAGGGATATTCAAAAAAAAAATATTATAAAAAAATATCAATCTTTTGAAACGTGAATTATGAAATATATTTAAAAGTGGATCGAATAAAAGTAAAACCGTTCGATAATGTGAATAAAAAAAAATGATCACGTTTTATTTTGAAAAGGTTTTGTTGAATTTTGCAAAAGCATTTCAGATCAATAGGAAATGTTTTCTTTTTCTTCACTATTGCGACGGCACAGCGAAGTGGAACAAAACTTCATGAATTTCTCGATTCATAAACGCGATAATTCATCCCGTTACATTTATATTGTATTATTTATTGTATTGCGGCATATATTTCTAATAAAACTAATAAAATAAATGCGATTTCTTAACGCGATATTTACGAAAAAGCGGTCCGATTCGATTCGTGCTAATAACGGGTGTCCTTTTTTATTTGTGCGGAAATGGAAATGCGGTAAAATTGAGAACGTTTACAGCTACAGATTTCGAATTATGATCAAATATCAATTGAAGAAAGTATTTCTTGTTAAATGGTGTAAATTGATGTTTATCAACCCCGTCTTAATTGTAAATAAAAAGAAACCTTTACTTCACGATTATTTAGCACGTTTTGTTAAGGATTTTTCACGCATAAAATAGTATGTAAATATTATTAATTATTAAATTTTATAATAGATAATTGTGTGTCTTTCAAAAGTTTTTATAATAAATATATTTTTATTTAAAAAATATGAATTAACAACTTCTTCATATATAAAATAATAATAGTTTTCTATTGCTTTATTTAAATATTAATATTATTATAAATTTATATTTTATGCATTTTTATAATAAATATTATATTATAAAAAATATTTTTTGTTACGTTTGTTATGTTAACGTCAATTATATTGGTCAATGTTGAGAAAATTTATGTTTTTTAAGAATTAAATGATGACATAAATTCGTTCACGATAAGGGATATGTTGTGATTATTTTTGAAAAAAATGGGTCATTTTTTCATAAATATCTACATATATTTGTTTTTTTATATTAAAAAAAATAACAAATTTTAGAATGAATATTAATTAAAAATTAGTGAAATTATTTTATTTATTAATTTTTCATATTTTTAAAATCGAGAACGAAAATTATCATTCTATTTTCATAAGCTGTTGTTTATAATTATGAATTATGTATTTTTGGTATTTACTTAATTAATATTATATTATATATATCATCAATGAATATATCATATATAGAAAGTAGTTTTTATGTTAGTTTATTAGAATAATACCTTTTTTATTTTTTATTTAATTATCACACCTTGACATGTTTACATAACGACACTTTAAACTTACATATATGAAACGAAATACACACACACACACACACACACACACACATATATATATATATATATATATATATTTATTTATTTATGATTTATTAAATTATAAAAAAATATGTACATATAAATAGATAATTTGATAACAATATAACATTTACTTAGAAACTATATTTATATGTTGAATATTGATTAGTAGTTAGCGATTAACATTTGATAATTATGAAAATTATAATACATGTTTTAATTTTTAATTGACCCGTTATTATTAATAATTATATAAAACAAGTATATTATTGAATCGAAATATAAAAATAAACATATTAAACGTTTACTTTTAGAAACACAGTATGTTTATTTTTTTTAATCAATTTTAGTTAAAATATAAGGAAAATATTGGATAAAATATTTTTTTTTTCATATATATATATTTTTTTCTTTTGTTTTATAATAAATACTACGAAGAGAAATATATAAAATCTATTGAAATAATATGAAATAAATTTATTTTTATCTATTTTTACTATATATATAAATAAAATACGTTTAGAAAATATATTTTCGTATATAAAATAAAAGAATATATCTAAATATTTTTCCTTGTATTATTTTTCATGTGTTGTTAATACAGTGCTTTCAAAAAGTAAACAATTTTATTGATTTATAAAAAAAATATAATTTTAAAATGTGTTTAATTATATTATATATATTTTTAATTATTTTTTTTTAATAAAAAATATTAATTAATTATTTTTTTAATGGATTGTTTGTATCGGATTTTTTCGTTTTTCTATTATTTTCATATTGACATTTCGACACGTCGTTTTTGATGCGAAACGATTACAATAAATAAATTGTAAAAAAATAATGGTTCATTATTTATTTCTAAATATATATATATATATATATATATATATATATATATATATATATATACAATAAAAAAATGACAAAATTGCAATAACGTCCAAGTATCTGAAACGACTTTCAATAACGAATTAGAAAAAGTTTTGCACATTGCTTTGGATGTTGAAACATCGTCGCGGAAAAGTTGCATTTATTTCGCAAAATAAACGCTGCAAGTATGAAAAGTCGCAAGTGCACCGTGGAAATGCAATGCCGCAGAGGCGTTCAACACGAGATTGCGGCCTTTCGTGCGGTCCGTTTTTTCTTTGCGTAATTTTAGTTTTGTTAAACATCAATTAAAATTAACGTTCCATGAAGTATTTACATCTATTTCATACAAATGTATTTTTACATTTCAATTATTAAATTTATTATTATTATTTCCGCAAAATATCGTAACCTTCAGATAATGATAATATTAGAAATAAGGATGTAATAATTGCGATTCAATTGAAAAAAAAAGTGATTTTAAGTATAATATTTTGAAAAAAATAGTTGATTTTATAATAATGTTATATAGATTGAAAAAATAAAATATAAAATCAATGATTCAAAATATATAGACAAAATTAATAAATCAAATGTAGCATATAATATATATATACAAGATTAAAAAATAAATAATAATAAAATAATTATATTCAGTTCCACAAACAAATAGGAAATACAATAAAAATCCAACATTTTAGAAATATTTATGGATATATTGAATATTAATATAAGGAAGGATTTAGATATATAGAAATAAATTGAGAACTGAATGAAGGTTATTTTCTAAAAAAAAAGTCTTTGACCGATGAACGGATATAATTAAAAGGACGAACCTAAAAAATGTGACAATTATTAATCACTGTATAATATATATATATATATATATATATATATATATATATATATATATATATATATATATATATGGTATAATATATATATATATATATATATATATATATATATATATATATATATATATATATGTATGTATTAAGCAATCGCATTATATAATAATTTAACGCTGTTTTACAAGGTTAAAAATCTCTGTATAAATATTTTTTATATATAAAAGATCCGCATATATGTGTAACCGTGAATATTGAAAGAAGAAGAAAGAAAAAAGAAATACCGGTTTTGCGCAGACGTTGCACGCCATATTTAGATGTGATTTCGTAAAATTGTTCCGTTGAAATACGCGTTTTAACTGCACCCTGTATATATACGCATTTAATTGATGCATATTTGCGAAATATACATACGTTTGTTACATTGACTGTGCATTTAGTCGGAATGTATATATATATATTTTTATTATTCCGATGATTGATGTAAATTGAAGATGACGACGTAAAATGCTAAAACGAATTGTTGAGACTAAAATGAGATTTTTTCCTTCAAATTCACTTTTTATATGTGTTAATTGATCGTTTTATATGAAAGGATAAGTTTGATGTATAAAATATTCAGTTTTAAGGAAAATATTTTTATAATATAATTGATATTAAGATATATTCAATTTATATTATCTTTACTTACTATTACTATTAAGAATTAGTTTTGAAATAATCAAAATATTTAAGACACGATTTTAACTTTAATATCTTTGAATCAGATTTTCATTATTTTAGTAGAAAAATGACTGATTTTTTAAGATTTAATAGATTTTTTTGAAGATGAATTTTTAAGTTAGAGAATGAAATTTAAATCATGGAATTATTTGACTTATAAGGTTGAAATAGTTCAATAAGATTCTTAAAAGTTTATATTGGATATTAGATTGGAAAATATGAAAAAAATTCAATGATTTTTACGAATGGAAAAAAATAGTTTATAATGCAGTTGCATATTAAATTATTAAAGTGCACTTGAAGGTTTGATGGTTTAGAAAAAAATCAATATTTAACTATTTAAAATAGAAGTCAAGGTTTTTTTAATAATAATAAAAAAAACTAGTATTACAATTTTATTTATATAAGTGATTTATAACTGACACTAATTAATAAATTATCACAAATTAACGTGTGATAACAAGGTGATATGTTAATAATAATAATAATAATAAATGTATTTAAAGAATCGAAAATTGTCATCGGAACCTTCGAAGGTAACTTTTAAAGGTTTGACAGCGCAGTTCAAATGTGATTAACGGTCAAAATTGTGAACATAAATTTTGTGAAGAAAACAAAAAATAAAAACGTAATCAGGTGGAAAAAATGTCGCCGATTTTACGAAAAAAAAAACAAATTTTAAACGTCGAAAGGCACGCATTTAAATATTTGAGACCTCCACTCGGAATTACGCATTTGTTCAATTTTCGAACCCGGAACATATTTGGGCGTTAGTTCAAAATAGACTTGAAAATCTATTTATTTATTATTTTTTCGAATAAATAAATTAAATATATAAAAAAATTAAGGATGACGGAAAAAGGAAGATTATAGTATTAAAGCTAAACACACACTTAATGAATGGAATATAAACAAGAACGATAATTTGAATAATCGATGGACATATAAAATTTAATAAAAATATTTTTGTATGACAATTACAATAAGGAATGTGTACTCAGATTAATTGTTTATTATTATTATTATTATTATTTACCTTTTTTTTTTTTTTTGGTTAATTTACTAAAACCAGTTACCGCACCCATTATATGGGTAATTTATAAAAAAAATGGTACACGCACATTTTTGCGATATATGCTTGTCATATATATATATATATATCTATTTTAGTTAATATTAATCACAAGTTAAAATTATATATATATATTTATATTTTTTTTATCATATTATATTATATACCTAAGATTTCTAATTTTTTTTTTACTATAAGTATAAACAATTTTATTTCATTACCCCTGAAAAATAAAATAATGAATGTAATATATATAGGGAAAACGTTTTATAAATAACTTTTTTTTTCCATATATTATATGCAAAATTTAAAATAAGAGTAAATTTATTGCCAATTATTGATTTAAAATGAAGCAAAATGACGTCATTTGAAAAATTCAAGTTTCACACTCAACTTTAATCGGTTTTTTTATTATTTTTTTTTTACGTTTCATATTAAACTCAATTTTTATGTTTTGTTGTGATTACAGTATTTTATGTAAAAAAAAATAGAACGAAGGCGTAATTTTATTTTTGTCGGAATGAGGTAATTAATCTTGAACTGCCTCCTTTTCAAGGTTTCACTTTGGATCGAAGAATTAATTGTAATTTATTCAAAGAACAATATAAAAAAAACTAGTAAATTTTTAAATAATTATACTGGTATAGTATGATTATTCTGGTACCATTATAAATATTGTAATTACAATTAGCATTAATGTAATATTAATTATTTTCTTTCTTTAATATAAACGGATTATTGTTTGAATTTGTGATAATCTCGTATATCTTATATATTTAGACATAATATTTATTGCATGTTTAATATAGGTATTATCAATACATTATGATAATATAATATATGTATGTAGCCGTTTAATACATTGTCTTATAAATAAGATTAAATAAATTTATAGACAAAACTTTGACCTTAAAATAAAGATTCTTCTTTGATTTTTCTATATGTTATAATTAAACATTATTCAAACAATATAACTACAATATGTTATAATTAAACATTATTCAAACAATACAACTACAATATGTTATAATTAAACATTATTCAAACAATATAACTACAATAACATATAAATGTAGTTTTTCAATTTTTAATTGGGCTTAAAGTCGAATATTCAATACAATGAAAAATAATAACAATTATTTTATTCGAAATATTATTTTAAAATACATTCATAAATAGCTAAAGATGGGTTTTAGATTTAGAAATATGAAGTAATTTTATACAAATATTTTTTAGTGCCTATAAGTATATATTTTTTTTTATAAATACTTAATTACCAATTATTTATTCATTCTCACAAATATGTTGAAATTGTTTTAAGGAAAATCGCAATCACGTGATATCCTCAAAGCGGTGAGTGGAAAATTTCATGCTGGACAATTATCTGCAATCATGGGACCATCTGGTGCTGGAAAAAGCAGTTTGCTCAATGCAATATCAGGATTTAGGTATGCGTAAATTACAATTTTAAAATTTATATAGCAATATATATATATATATATATATATATATATATATATATATATATATATATATATATTCATTTATAAAATATCTAACTATTGGTAATTGTTAACACTTATAACGAAGCCTGTTAAAAGTATGAAATTTAATATTTATTGATGTTTGTTAGATCTGCTGGCGTTACCGGAGAATTCCTGGTGGGCGGAAGACCTAGAAATAATCGCGAGTTCCACAAATCCTCGTGTTACATAACTCAAGACGACCTTCATCAGCCGCTGATGACCGTCGGCGAACTGATGAACGTGGCTGCGTCTCTGAAACTTCCGTCATCGTTGACTTCGGCAAATAGGAAGTCAACGGTGGAAGACATCTTAAAAAATCTGGGTTTAATCGAACAGGTGAACACAAGAACGGAGAATCTGTCCGGTGGACAACGGAAAAGGTTAATATCATAATATGTTCGTTTTATTTAAATGTGACCTGTTATCGCCCTTAAAATGTGACCTCTTATGTGTTATTCATATTTTAAAATAAAATGCGGAAATTATGTTATTACCAAAAAAATAATAAGAAAACTATTTAATTATGTTAATATAGCTAAATTAATGATAATTATTGAGTATTTCATAATTATGATAAAAAAAATGCGACAAAGTGATAAAAATATATTAAATGAGACGTTTTCTAAAATATTATTTTCATAAAATTAAGATTTATTTTATACACTAATATTTATTATAATACTTTGTGAGTTTTGTTTCGTTTTAAAATAATTATATTATCAAAAAATCGAATGTTGTAAATTAATTTTCTTAGATCATTAAAAAAAACATAATCAGTCTATATAAACATTACAAGTTGAAATATCGATATTAATAAAAAAATATTTTGATTTGTTTTAGATTATCAATTGCATTGGAATTAGTAAATAATCCGCCAATATTTTTCTTGGATGAACCGACAAGTGGTTTGGATCAGGTCACAACAGTACAATGTGTTAAATTATTACGCAGCCTGGCAAAACAAGGTAGAACTGTTGTTTGTACAATTCATCAGCCTTCCGCAACAATATTTGAGCAATTTGATCAGGTTCTTATATCATCTTAAATATAAAAAAAAATCGTATAAATATTATTTCATATAAACATAGTAAATATTATGATTTTTGTCATTTTTTTCTAGGTTTATATTATTGCTCAAGGAATGTGTATATATCAGGGTAAAACTTCAGCATTAATTTCATTTTTATCATCGGTCGGATTTTCCTGTCCTCGCTATTATAATCCTGCAGATTATGGTATAAATTATGATATATATTTGATAACAGTTGAATGTATTATATTAAATAATATTTTTTTCTTATTATAATAGTAATAGAAATAACAGAAAATTTGAATAATGTGGAGAGGCTATCTGCTATTGCGCAAAATGGTAAAACGTTTCACACGTTGCCAACGGAAGAAAATTTTAAAAATTTAAATATGGTGTCTGATTTAGGCATAGAAGTGAAAAAATATGAGATTAATCCACTGGAAAATTTAAAATTTCAAAGAAGAAATTCAAGTACTTCTGTTATATCGCAAATTTCAAATATTAGTTCAACAAAGGCATGGATCAAAATGAGAAGATTTTCAGTAGGATCTGGAATTGAGTATGCTACATCAGGATTCGTCCAATTCCGTGTTTTACTTTGGAGAATGTTACTACAAATTTGCAGAAATACTTTAGGTGAATTATATATATATATATATATTAAACTATTTAATATTAATTTTTTAACATCAGAATTTATTGGTTTAAATAGGTATTCAAATACAAATTGTTCATCATGTGATGTGTGGCGTTTTAATTGGACTTTGTTTTTATGGTACTGCTAATGATGGAATTCAAATGTTTAATCATCTTAAATTTTGTATAGGAGTTACAATTTTTTTTGCATACACTCAAACAATGGTTCCAGTACTTGTATGTAAGGACCAAATCTTCAATATATTTGATATATTATACTTTCTAAACATATATAAATATGGTGTTTTTATAGATCCTCAAGAAGTGAAATTGGTGAAAAAAGAATATTTTAATCGATGGTACGGTCTAATACCGTATTATGCAGCGATGACAGTATCAAAATTACCATTGCAAATTGCATTGAATATTGTATTCTGCGCATTAGTATACTTTATGGCAGGATTACCAAATGAATTTTATAGGTTTTTTATATTTTGCATAGTTGGTAATGCAGTGTCCTTAGCAGGAGAAGGATTGGGTTTAGCAATAGGATCAGTGTTTAGTATAACGGTACAAATAAATATCAAGATAAATTAGTATTTTTCGACACTTTCATTGTCTGTAAATAGTGTAAATATATATTTGAACATATATTAATAAATAAAAATTAGTCAGTGAAAGAGCCGAATTATACAATATTATTATTTTTTTTATAATTAATTTTAAAGAAACTTCATATATTAAAAGCAGTAAAATTCTGTTTAAGAATGGATGCGCCATTGGACCATTATGTATTGCACCATTTCTAGGACTGGCTATATATGGTTTTGATTTTGCCAAAAGTATTCCCTTGTTGATGAACATAGTAATGAAGTTATCATTTGTAAGATGCGGAGTAGTCGCGTTGGTGTTAACAGTTTTTGGATTCAATAGAAAACCATTGGAATGTGACGATTTGTATTGTCATTTCGCGAAGCCGAACGTTCTTCTAAATTATTTAGATATTCAAAAGACTTCTGTATGGTTCGAAATATTTTTGATGTTTGTAATTATGTTCACCTTCAGAACATTGTGTTTTATTGCTTTAAAACGAAGACTTGCTACGTGATTTTATAATTCATAAAACAGTATGAGAAATTAAAATATGTTTTATAAATTAAATTTCGAATTCTATATAAAGACTGATGTTTGAATATGTATATGAATTATTTACTCTAATAAATAAGTATGTACAAATATATATAATATTAGAACATTTTCTTTTGATATTAGAGAGTTAATCTTGAATAATAATGATGATAATAGTAAACCAAATATTTGCATATTTAAAATCATGTGATTTAAGGATGTAGGATATATGTTAAGCAAATTTGTTATGTATAGTTTGTAAAACAATATATTATATCAGTATTTTTATAAAAAAGTAATATTTTTGAAACCACGCATTTTATATTTTCTAAACAAAATAAATATTATTTTTTGGTTTGTTTTTCTTTTCGTTTTTTAATGTGTTTTTTGACTTTAGTTTTGCGTTTTTCAGCTTGAGCAGCTTTAACTTCTTTTTTTCTCAATTTTCGACTTTCAGGCGATTCATCACGAGGTCGTCCACCTTTGTCATGTTTTTTAGCTAAAAAATTAGATAGCGTAAATTAAACTAAAGAAGGAACAATTAAAAATAAATAAATGCTAATAAATAGAAAAATTACAAGTTTCATAATTACACTCTTCGGAACTATTGGAATTACTATCGTCATCAGTTTCATCACTTTTACTTTCATGTTCTATTAATAATTCTGGAGTTTGTACAGCACCAGAAAGATCTGACTTCAACCCTGTTATTGTTTTATAAATCAATTCATCACCAGTTCCCGTTTTTGCTAATTTAATATCTCGTTCAATATCAATAACCTAATAAAAGGTAAACATTTGTGTTATATCACAAAAATATAATAATTACAAATATAAAAATACTATATTTACCTCATCTAGACGTTTAGGTATATAAGCATTTTTAAAAACTTCTTCCTCAATTTTTTCCTGAGCAGTCATATCATTATAATTTCTTTCACCAGTTTTTTCTGAGATTTTTTCTAAATAAGCTTCCATATTATCACTAGTGACAGATGGATCAGTAATAAAATCAAATAATTCCTTTACAGTCATAGTAGCAACTCCCTTTTTTCTAAAGAATTCAGATACATTGGTGCAATCTGTTCTAAGGAATAGAAGGGCTTGTGGATGATCGTGTTCAACAGATTGCGAGACATCTATTACAACAATTTTTCCTTCATGATAAAGCATGTTAAATTCAGAAAGATCAGCATGAACAAGTTTGCATTTATTATACATTGTCCACATCATAATTATACAATCTCTATATAGAGAACAAGCTTTTTCAGAAGTTATTTCAACGTCTTTTAATTTTGGAGCTGGCCAGCCAGATTTTCCAATAAATCTCATAACTAACACATGACTTCTGAGAATTATGGGTTCAGGTACGTTTAACCCTTCTCCGTACATTCGTACTAAATTTCGCATCTCTTTTTCGGCCCACGTTCTAACCATTTTTCTAGGATTGGATTTGCAATAACCGTGTCTGAATCTATATTCACCTGTAACATATTTATCTCTATCTTTGAAAACTAGAATTGAGGTTTTATAAATTTTAATTGCAATATCATTTCCATCTTTTGAAGCGGCATGATAAACATTAGCTTCTTTGCCAGTCGATATGCAGCCATTTATTTCAGTAATTGTACCTCTTGTTAATAATTTGAAAATAATCATTCTAGTTCGAGGGTCGAGCACTTGTTCAACTGTGGCTCTATCATATTTATCTCTAAATCTCATTTTTTCATTATCTGTTTTTTTAGAGTTTTCCAACAAATGATTTGTAATATGATTTGGTAAATGATTCGCTTCATATTTATCGAGGTTAATTTTATTAGAAAACTTTTTGAATAAATTTTCCTTAGGTTGATAAGACGACACTTTACTCGAACTGTTTTGAATATTAAGACCGGGATAATTAGTTGTTAGCTGTTTACATTTACCACTGCTGTTGATTGCATTTATGTCCCATTCGTATAAACTATCATCAGATATTTCTTCTTCATCATCGTCATAAAATTGATCATTTATATTTAGTTGGTCAACCACTTTTGATAAGTCAGTACCATTTGCAACTGTTGGCTAAATTAAATAAATAATTAAAATTAGAAAATATAACAATAAATTTGACAACATTTTTAATAAAATTACTGTATCAGGATCTTCTTCTGCATCACTAAATTGTCCTTCTTCAAATTCACTACTATTGGGGAGTACTAAAGGCATGCTTAAACGTCAACGTCTATAACTTATTTCACCATAAACACGTGGGGTACTGTCAGTATTATAAACAAATCATAACATTGGTAATATTGAGCATGATCAGAAATTAAAAACTTCTTTTTACAATTCTAAAAAACAAATGCAATATGGCTCTCTCTTTCTCTCATATACATACATACATATATATATATATATATATATATATGTGTGTGTGTGTGTGTGTGTGTGTATCTTCAATTAATAATTTAATTTAGTCCTGCTTTAGAATATTAATATAAATATTATTATGGTATATCTATTATTTTTCACTGCATATTGTGCGCTAAAAAGATATAAATGAATTAGAAAAATTGCATTGAAATTTATAAATATATTTATTTTGAATTTTCAAAATTTATTTTCAAATTTAAAATAAGATATTTATTAAATATATAACAAACTTTTTCAGAATAATTAAATAAAACTGTATATAATAATTTAAATACATAATTATATGTATATATGTTTTAATATCATTGTTGAAAAAAGTTTCGTTAAGGCCAACTGTTCGCGTACCGGCGTATGTCAATTTGGGGCGCGGTCGCTCGTGTTGACGGCCCAGAGTCCGCGAGCGAATTCGTGCCCTTTCCTTCAGTTACTTAATAAATCCTTTTGTTTTTTTTTAATTATATTCATTAGCATCAGTTTCGTTATTTGATCATTATCGGCTCTTTTACGAAGTTTTTCTTCTAAATAGGTAATTTAATCTTGTGTTTGTTCAATTTCCTATGATTCATCTGTGATATTTTTTCTCTTTTAATGCAAATGTTACCATCAATTTTTTTTTTATTAAGGTTTAATATTTTTGTTTAATTACCAACTTAATATTTGTATATTACGTTCTAATTCTGTAATTTTCAGATTTTTTTTGATATGATGTTTGAAAGTAGTGATATTACCTTAAAATATAATTGTAAATTTATAATACATAGGGAAATAATATTTCTCTGAAATATTTTTTCTTCTCAATTAGTTTGTACAAATTTAAAATGTTTATCTAATTCTTACACAACTTTTTATTGATAATGCTTTATCTTGATTATATATAATTCAAATTGTAAATCTGAATATATTATAGTTTTTATATGTTTGTGATGAATTTAAACTTCTAATTACTCATAGATTAAATATGGCACAAGTGCACACGTTTGGAGATTCCTGCAGCCCCATTACATGCCACGCCTGGAATAAAGATCGATCTCGTAAATATAGCTTTTTACTTTTTTTAAAAATAAAATATTTATTAATATGTTTATTAATATTTCATGACTACTTTTTGACAGAAATTGCAATTTCTCCAAATAATCATGAGGTACATATTTATCAGAAAGAAGGTTCAGATTGGAAACTCATTGATAATTTAAATCAGCATGATCTTCGCGTGATGGGAATAGATTGGGCTCCCAATACGAACAGAATTGTAACATGCGCCGTGGACCGTAACGCTTACGTCTGGACTCAAGGTGAAGACGGTAAATGGTCTCCCACACTTGTATTGCTACGTATTAATCGGGCTGCAACTTGCGTAAAATGGTCTCCATTGGAGAACAAGTTCGCCGTTGGATCTGGAGCTCGTTTGATTTCTGTTTGTTATTTTGAAAAGGAAAACAATTGGTGGGTGTCTAAACATATTAAAAAGCCCATCAGGTCTACAGTCATGACTTTGGATTGGCATCCTAATAATACACTTCTGGTTGCCGGTTCTGCCGATTTTAAAGTTCGAATATTCTCTGCTTATATTAAAGATATCGAAGATCAACCCGAACCAACAGTATGGGGTAACAAAGTACCTCTTGGCCAAATGCTTGCAGAATTTCCCAATTCACCTAGTGGCGGCGGTTGGGTTCACAGCGTATCTTTTTCAGCTGATGGTAATAAAATCGTTTGGGTTGGACATGACAGCTCAATTAATATTGCCGATGCAACTAAATCCAATGCAAGAGGTGCCGTTTGCACAAAACTGAAGACTGAGTTTTTGCCATTCCTTGGATGTACATGGATCTCTCCCAATTCTTTAGTAGTCGCAGGGCATAGTTACATACCTCTTTTATATTATGTTGGCGATAATCAAATCCAATTTGGAGCAAAGCTTGATAATACGCAAAAGAAAGAAGCAGGTGGCTTATCGGCAATGAGAAAGTTTCAGTCTTTGGATAGACAGGCAAGAATTGAATCCAACGACACAAATTTGGATTCTATTCACCAAAATGCTATAACTTGTCTTTGCCTTTACAAAGGATCCAAAGCGAATGCAACCAAATTTAGTACATCTGGTTTGGATGGTCAGCTTGTAATTTGGGATCTCCAAACGTTGGAGAATTCCATACAAGGATTAAAAATTATGTAAATTTAATCTAAAATATTAAATATATTATACATGTTTTATTAAAAATTTAATAATAATAATACATTTATATCTTTTATTAAATTGGTATATTTCAATATAAAGAGAACAAAGCTAATTGTTAATTTCAAAATAATAATTGATATCTGAATTATATTGAAATTCAATAATTTATATAATGGTGTTTTATTAAATACACAATATAATAATAATAATAATATAATTTCTAATTGCACATAAAATCTAAATCTTAATTTATTGTTAAAGTGTTGTATATCACTTTCGAAATAAATATTTTAAAACATAAAGATATATAACAAACTATCAGGTATACTCTATATAACAATTTGTATTTTTTTTCTCAAAAAGAATGTTACAGTTAAAATTTTGCTTACAATATTTAAAATGTGGTATGTTGAAATAGTGTTTTAGTACAACTAATATTATAAAACTATTTGAAAGGCCAAATACGCTATGTGCTAGGTACAATCCTAAATACAGGTCCAATTCGAATAAATACTCTGCGTAGCACAGATCTTAATTCCGGCTTGAGATCGAAACATGTGATTTCACAAAGTAGGGGGTAGTAATTTGATACATGAGCAGCGAACTGAAAATTTAAAAAATGACATTAATATAACATTTTAAACACGTTTGTTTTGTTAGTAAAGAATATTTTAATAAACGTGTTGAGTAAAAAAACATTCAAAATTAAAAAAACAATGTATGAATATATCAATTGTAATTGTTAGCATTGCTTAATGTCAATGTTTAAGTCATTTAAAATTCTAGAAATATATTATAGATAAAAATAAATAAACGAAAAATTGATGTATTGTTGACTTTCTCATATTGATATTAGTAAAAAATATTAATTACAGTTTTATCGATAAGAGGTTTTCAAAATTTCATATCAAATGGTATTTTAAATTAGTATTGTATAAATAACTATTACTTACCCTGTCATCTGGCATCTTTAGAATTCTTGTTAGCACCAATAATAACAGGGAAGTCCAGGAATCTCTGTGGGCTTCACTACCCAAACTTATAAAGTATTCCAAGGCTTCTTTGCTTACAGATATCAGTCTCTGTTCAATTCTTGGCCAATCTGATCGACGAGATTCGTCGCTATACATTTTGAATAAAATTCTAAGAACACAAGCTAAAGATTGTGATTCTTGTTTAAGAAGGTTTGGCTTCACAGAACCTTTAAAATTAGCTTTCCATAATACGTTTCGTTGGTCACTATTGGAATTAAAAGCTTTAGCAAATCTATGGCTTTGTAACAAACAATCCGTAAGTTGAAACAAATGTGGTGAACTTAGCAATCTATACATTCCCTGTTCTTCACGTTGGCATTCTGTAGTGCTTCCAACACTACCTGCCATATCAGCAACCGCCAAAGCCAATGTCTCTGCATCTTCTTTACGCGAAGTTGCAGGGAAAAATACTATATTATCAATTGTTTGAATCAATTCTAATTGCACTACGCATTTAATAAGTAATCCATTGAAAAGAGCATTTCCACTTTTTATGTCATCGGACGTTATTGAACCTTGATTGCTTGGTCGTTTTAATATGCCTTGTTTAACTGATGGGACGTCGCCATTTTCTGAATGACTTTGACTAACATTCTTATTTGGCTCTGGTTTCCAAGTTAGTAAAGTATTTGGAATAGTACTATTGAATATATCTAACATGCATTGGCATGTCTTGTCCCAAGTTTCTTCGTTAAATTTAGAACCATTTGATATAACTAAATTTTCCAAACAATTAGTACCCGAACGAGCTAGTTGTTCATTATCTTGTTGAACACACCAATGTAGTTGTGCATACAGTTGTTCTAATAAAAGAGATCCTAAGATATCAAAATATTGTGTAAAAACATCGACTATAGCATAAAGAGCATGGTTACAAGTCGTTGTCATCCATTCATTTTTTTCAAGTTGATGTTCAGGGAGTTTCATATTGTCGAAAATTCTAAATAATATATTGAATAAATCTCTCCACCAGTGCGGCCTGAATGAATCACCATGAGTTTTTACTATTTCAAATAAAACCGTTAAACCGCGAGTTCTTACATCTAATTTACAACGCGATACAACGCAAGATAAAGAAAATAGTAATGGGAACCATCCTCTTAACCAAACACGATCTTCTTCTGGAGCACCTGCCTCAATTTCCATACCAGCATGCTCAGCAAATAACTGTGGTGATGCACTAACGCTTAATGCGCAAGTTCTAACCAAACGAATAGCTTCCATAGATGTATCAGGAAATCTGGCATTGCAAGCGAATTCCGATAAACATTTAACAGCATCTTGGAATGAATCAATCATTGCTGGAAATTGTTTTTCATATAATTCTGTAATGATTTTTCCAGTAGTTTGGAAAGCCAAATCCACAATAGCTTCATCGTGATCGCCAGCAGCGAGATGAAAGACAGAGAATATATTCTTCCACCCAGATCTAATATTATGTGCTTGAGAATTGACCATTTGCGCTACGCATCTTACAACCATGTCTCTAATAGTAGGCGACATATTTTTTTTCATTATATGTTCAAATGGTCGTAAAAAGTCTTTCTGAAATCTGAAATTAGCAAATTCTCCTTTTTCTATAAATTTCATAGATAGTTGTCTCAGAGAATCGACTGCAAAAAATGAGATATCTTCATTAGGATTACAACCAACAGCATTAAAATGGTCACCTAAAACTTGCCATATTCTAGACCATTGCAACCTAATTCTTCCCATATTATAATATGAAATTTCCACAATTTTTTGCAAAGAAAACATTCTAGGATTGACTGGGTGATTTAATTCATCCAGGGACACTTGACAGAGAGCTTTTACAAAATCAACAATAGCATCACCATCGAGACGTGTGGACCCTGTAAATATGCGATCAACAGCAACAACTACACTCTGAGAACTCGTTTCTCCTATATGCTCTTTAACACTAGGATCAAGAGTTAATAAATTTAATTTTAGAGGATCAGGTTGTGGCTTATTATTTGTACTAGATAAAAATTGAGGTCTTACTCCAGTTCCAATTAATTGTGCCAATTCTAATTGTGAAATACATTTAATTATATCGAGCCAACTGCTACCTAAATAATTTCCATCTGTATGCGCAACTGTAATAAGTGTTTTTATTGTATCAATATTTTTAGCTTTCATTTCAGTAATAGGAGAATTAGCTGTTAAAAGAGTAAATCTAGCTAGAGCTTGAACATATGCATCACGTTCCAAAGTCATATGGAAAATACAAGCAATTCGAATAGCACAACGTATACCATCTAAACATAGTGATGCTATTTCAGGATCATCACAATCTTGTAAACCGACAGAAAAAGCTGCTAAAAATGGTGTCCAAGCCATTTTAAACATAGGACGCACATGTTCTAAATGCTTAGCTGTTGTAAATGGTGTTTGAACATGGGAAACGGATTCCATTAAATTTTTAGCTGCAGTTGAAATTACTTCCATTTCCATATTCCAAATAAATTTTCGTTTCTTTTCATTTGCTATCATCTGTTTACCCGGTTTGTTGATAGTAGACTTCATTTTTATTTCATTGCCAGCTATTTCGTCATATATTTGAGAAAGATATTCTCTTGGTAAATCATTATTGTCACTTATACCGCTATTTAATTTAATATATTGTTCTTTTGTAATTTTATTTTTTACTTGAGGTGAATGTAAATCTGTAGTAAGCATTATAACTGAAAATGCAAGGACGTAAACAGTATCAGCGCTTGTGAAGAGAGCGTTGTTTGGATTACATTCGCAGTATCTTGCTGCAAATTTTTCCATAAGTCTATCAATTTTTTGGGCTTCACCAGGTAAACGAAAACCTTCTAAAAAGTATCGTAAAGCAGCTACTATATCTAAGTCTGTAAAATTCATGGCATCAACGTAGGCATACATAACTTCTTTACTAGTATCCTCATTTTCTCCCAGAAATTCTCCAATGAATGTCTTATCTAAACGATCATCTGTATGCAACCAATCTGCTACTTCTTTATTTGTTTTGCCCAATAAACCTTGCTCTTGAAGAAATATAATACCTTTTTTAGGTTTACGATTGAACATATCTATGCCCGATTCCCAAACTTCTTTCTGCTGTTTTAAAACCTCAAATTGTTCTGGTGAATCTAAAACTTCACGATTTCCAACCGAACTTGATTCCGTGGAATGTAAACTAACACTAGATCCGCCATGTGATTTTAAACTTTGATGATCTGCTTCATCTTTTGGCACTCTTTCTCCTAGAGTAGTTTGTGAATTAGGATTTACGTATAAATCTTTACTCCATTCTACCATACATTTTAAAATAGAAACTAAACATTCTAAGCCTCTTATTCTCATTGATTTTTCTTGATTTGGTGTGGCACCTAGTTCAAGAGCTTGTCTACCTTGGGCAATTTTAGACAAATCGTTTACTAATCTCTGAAACAAATTAGCAGCGGATAAATCACAATCATAATTAACATATATATCTACCACACTCTGAGCATCACCACAAATTCGCGTCAGTGCTTGTATTACCATCCATTTATGTTCAAAAGTAGAACTAGAAGTTTCCAATATATTCATAAATATTTCTTTAAAAAAGACTTCAATTTGCATTTTCAAATGCATTTTAAAGTTAGATAATAAAGCTAAAAATATAGCTAAAGAAAGTTCAAACACTTCTGGTATCGAACTGACACCATTTTTAGAAAGAGCCACACATAAATATTGTTTTATAGCTGTTATAAACATGTCATTGCCGCGAAAAACGGGTCCAGCGTTTTGTAGTATTGAAAGTAATAAATGGAGTGAAAGAATTTTAGATCGTAATTCATGAGATTTTGGATCAGGTGTACCATCTGGTAAAGGTTTCATAGAAAGTTTACACAAGGCACGAAACACTAAGAAAGCATCTTTTTGAAGAATATGGGTGAATTTTGCAGTAACAGAATTATCATTTTCAGAATGTGTTTCAACACTCTCTTGTGATGGCATTCTAGGAATCACTTGATCGTTACTATTCTGTTCAATATTACTGTTATCAGAAATTTCATTGTGTGCAGAACCATTTTGTGATGGAATTTCATCTTCAGCAATTTGATTAATAGTATTTTCAATTATAGTTTCTACAATTTCTCGAGCGATGCTATCTGCAGAATTCTTTCTTTCCTTTTCAAGTGTTTCATTTCTCTGTTCTTCTGTTGTGCTTACTTCATTTACTAAATTGGTGGTTTTATCTTCAATGCTTTTTTCTTCAATAACCTTCGGTTTATTGTCTGGTGGAACAACAATAACTTCTGCATTTTCCATTTTAGTGAATATGACATTAAGCATTTGAGTCAATGTTGCACGAGCTGTTGTCTGGTTAATAAGATTTTTACTTGCGAGATATATATTATAACATGTTCGAACAGCTAATAGGACTGTTCCTTCATGAACTTCAACATGCTGGCTCGTGACAACAGTTAACAAAGCTTTTATAATTTGTAATTGAACACCTTCATCTGTTTGAGGTCCTGAAAAACAGCCACATATTGATTCGACTATTCGATCGATTAATAATTTGCCAGGTGTTGTGGAATCAGGAATGTTTCCAGTTAAATGTCCATAAGCAATTAATTTTTGGAGGCAATCCAATGCAGTGACAACAATTCGAGAAGCTTTGCTTTGACATGCCAATTCAAATGGTAGAAAATATTTTTCAGCAGTTATAATATTTGTTTCATCATTTTTAGGTAATGGTAGAGTGCCTGATGATTGATTATCTCCATCTTCTTTTTGACCACTATCTTTTAATTCATTTTTTATGTCCTCTGAAAATAAATGAAAAAACGTATTTAAATAAGTTGTCAATAAAATAAATACAAATAAGTATTATATATTATTTATATATAACTTTTTATATATGATAAAACGACAAAATACAACTGTTTACACACACACACATCTATATATATATATATATATATATATATATATATATATATATATATATATATATATATATTAGTTGTACAGAATGTAATAATGATGGTCATATAGCTTTAAATGGATTAAGATAGTGTGATCTAGGGATCGTATTATGAAAAGCAATTTATATTTTCATCAGAAGAAAATACATGTTAAAAATAATTATTTAAGAATGTTCCAATGAATTTATAAAAAAAATGAAATAAGAATTAAAACTAATAATAGGCATTTATTAAATAATAAAACAAAAAAAATCGTTTAAAACTTTGTAATGACCAATATTGACATTATTTGAAAAATAATCACTGACTAAATCAATAGCGCGCGTGCATACACACACACATTTACATATGTATGGTGTGTAAATATTTTAGATGTTGGATGTGTTATTTACTTATAAAATTAAAAAAATTAAATCTCATTGAACACTAAAATCTATCTTGTTGATAATTAATAGTAATATAGTCTATGGAGTACCAACGTTGAAGAAACCTCCATATATATAAACTCTTCCGTAAAAGATTAGAAATAAAAAATAAAATGTTAATTAATATTAATTATACAAATTAAAAAAATAATATCAATTAATATATCATCAATAATGGCACGATATTAAATAATAGCTGATTTTGAATGCAATCAACTTTCACAAAATTTACAAAGCGGAAAAAAAATCGAAATGTGACACGAGTCTATATTGTTGCATAAAATAACATATTTTTGAGCGTTTACTTTTTAATGAGAAACGTGAAAATACAGACATTGACATATTCGTAATGGAAAAAGTCAATATGTATACGCTTTGCATTATACTGATAATTTTAATATTTATAAGAAGCGTGGCATGTAAAAATATTTCAAACTGATGCGTTAATTGTTATTATAAATTTGCAGCAGATGTATAAAAATTTTACATCAAAATAAAAATGAAAAAACTTGGTAGAAAAACCTAAAATGTGAGGGATGTAAAGCCATAAAAATACGACGAAGTCTTAAAAGTTTTTAAAGTGTGACTAATAATAATAATATAAAATAATAAAAATAACACATTATGTTTATCAGAAATGTAATATTAAATATTGCAGGGAATTAAAAGAGATGTTATTTATGAATTATACATTTTCGGTCTACATTTCACTAAATATTTATTAACGTAAAATAAAAGTAGTTTCAGTTAATTTTCAGTTATCGATCAGTTTATTTTTTTTTTACTTCTATTATGCTGATATTTCATTATCAAAATTAGTCATATATGCAAAGTTGATATTTGCCATGTTATATAAATCTTCAAATTTAATGCATTATGGTGAAACTTCTTATTTTACACTGTTATTTTCATATTTAAATTACATAAATATATATATATATATATATATATATATATATATATATATATATATATATATATATATATATATATGTATATATGCATATTTTGACTTTTTATATAAAAAGTAATTTATATTTATGCAATAAATTCTGGATATTTGTACATAGTATTAAATTGATTTTTTTTAAGTTATAATTTAAATAAAGATTAAAATGATTTTTTTTAAATATTACTTACTTTTTTTTTTAACAATTTATAACTTGACGTGAATTGTAAGATAATAATTAAAATTTCTACATTAATTAGCAATGTGACGTTAAGAACAAAATATTTTTATAATTCTTAATTTAGAACGTTGACAAATTTTTATTAATATTTTTTTATTAAAAAAATCCACGACAAACGTTTAAATATGAATACATTTACTATATTAAACAACTATAATTTATGTAACCGCATAAATAAGGTTCGAAAGTCCAACGAGTAAAATGTTTATAGAAACGTACTTTTAGAATCGAATAAAATAATTTATAAATTCCACACAATAATTATAGAAACGATCTAACATCAAAAAAGCAATCTCGGTCTGTTTGTAACGTTTTAACGTAATTATGAAATACAGTGTAAAAATAAAATACCTTGTTCAAACATATAATCACAAGAAGAATGATTTTAGTTTTGGTCAAAATTTATACATGCGTCATTTTATAATAGTTTGACGTTTAAAGATGAGATTTGTTATGACCGTATTCTACTACTAAGGATAACCTGAAATATTGTTTAAATTGCGAAATGATGAAAAATGAGCAAATTGGTTCAATATTTTTATAATCTATAATATTTTCATATTATTAGGGAAACGTGCGAAAAAGTATGTGAACCTAGGGCGACTTCGCAGGCCTTCTTGAGCTGCGAGTGATGGGACCTCTTGATGTCCTTGTCGTTGAGGATCCTGTCGAGGGCTCGCACGATGAACATCTCTTTAGTTTTAGGGTTGGTTTGCATGTTGAGGCATCGGAGCTACCAGTCGAACGGTCCCGTCATCGCGTCACCGCATTCTCGTCAATTCGCATCCGCGTCACAACTGTCAACGATCGGCCGCCGCGATACTGCAATACTTATCGACGACACCAACCGGACGAACCCTCGCCCGCAAGAGCTGCCAACCGTTCACTGACGTGTCGAACGCAGTGCTGACAACCTTTTCACTACACTTTTTTTTAACATAATTTTATTATTATACGCTTTAACAATTTCCTGGCAGAATTAAAGTTAAATGTATTTTAAGTGTTAAGTGTATTTTTAAGTATACAGAGAATTTTCATATTTATTTTTATTTTTTCTTGCAATACATAAAAAAAATATAAAGGAGACGTCATATGGAATCATTAGCCTGTCATCACTATATATCAATGGAAAGTATTAGTATGGTTGGATTATATTTCTAAATACGGCATTACATTTTTACCAATAAGATTCAAACTAATAAATCAAATCTTCGATTTATATATAAATATTTAATGCCTAAAACTCGACATAACAAACTCGAGGCCATATATATATATATATATATATATATATATATATATATATATATATATATATATATATATATATATATATATATATATATATATATTAAAATCATTTTAAAATAACCAGAATATTCTTCTTTGCTGACGTAAACAAATATGACTTTGCACGGTATCAATAGTCAGGAAAGGGTTAATTTACACTGACGGTTAGTTTGTCGGAGTAGAATCATATATTCGATTTTTCGACTACTTCCCAATATCCAATTGAGTTAAAATTTTGCATATTTGTTCATTAACAAATAATTGTGAATTTTAATTTCGCGTATTTGTTTACAATAATGACTGATTCGTTTAAAAGTCCAAATACATTTATCTTACAAATACCAAATATATAAATTTATTTTTATATTTAAGAATATTTATTTAAAATAGAATTTCACACACAATACTTTAAATAAAAATAAATTATTATGTACTTTTTCAAACAAATACCACAATTAAGATAAATATTTTCACTAATTTATTATTTAGGTGTCTTATTTACTTTCAAAATATATTATTAACTTTTGAAATATTTTTATTTAAAATATAAATTATGAATTTTCTTTTGATTTATTTATAATTTTTAACGTATTTCGTATATCAAAAAATAAAATCAATTACATTATTATTGTTAGTTATTTATTGATGTTTATATAGTATAACAGTTATATAGATGTAAAATTTTGCATATAAATTATAATATATGTTAATATTTTTAAAATTAACCATAATAAAATAGAACACTTTCAAGTTTTCATTAAATGGAAAATTGAAACTATAAATATGATAAAATAATCACAATTAGGGAAATATAAGTATGAATAAAGTGATAAACACAAAATATATTTCGCCATATATCAACTTAATATTAAGAAAAATGTAGTCTACAATTGGAACATCGTTTTTCAGTTAACAAGAAACAACACAAGATTCCAAGAGGAAAGAAGAAAACCGCACAAAATATCCCCAAGCAAGTGAAATGATCAGTCAAGACTCCAACTCTACAAGCAGGACATCTTCCAACTGCAATTATTGTTGGTGATGTAACAATAACAGTATTCGGTTGAGGAGGGGCAACAGTAACTTGAATCGGTTGATTAGTTGGATATGCTACATATTGTTGTGCTATTTGAAAAAAAAATACATATTATAATAAGGAAAAAAGAACATTTATATTTAAAACGCACAATTACAAAAACAATTTGTGAAACTTTATTACAGTGAGTCATAAATAGTAAATACGCCTTTTTTTTTATTACTGATAAAATTATATTATACAACGCAATTTTTCCGACTTACTTGGAGGTGGTGGATTAGGGTCATATGGTGGAGGTAATCCTTTTCTATCTTCCATATTTTATGGTTTTTATAATCAATTAAATGGCGTCTTTCTAAACCTGAATCTCAACCAATTCTTTTCGATTGTTTGGAGCAATAACGGATATAGTTTATCAAGTACAATATTATCGCAATTATCTTATCTTATCGTATTTGACTGTAGGGTGAAATTCGAATATCGAAAATATAACGAATATAACAATTAAATGTATCCTCAGGTAAACGTATATAAATACTGACATTTTTTAGCGATAAACTATGTACGTGGTACGTTAGGCTATAAGAAAACAAAGGATTACAGTGCAATTTATTGAAAGAGCGAGTCAGATAAAAAGATAATTCTCTATGAGTAATATTTTTTAGAATTTGCCGAATATATCACAAGGAGCAAAAAGTAAATTGATTGAAAAAATATAAAATAAAATTATGCGATAAACAGGTCAAAGGAAATATGAATTAAAAATTAAAAATAAATAATAAATTTTAAAAATTAACGTCACATTAATATTTGAGAAATTTTATATGACATTAATATATTTTGTTAATATTTTTTATTTGTATTAATTATATTTTACAATTTGAAATATTTTTCAACAAATTCAATCATATATATTCTTTTTACTTTTAACGCTTTTGTGATGATTCTTTAAATAATTATATTTGATTACGTTATGTGTAAAATAATATGTAATTTATGTATTTGGATTGATACCTCTGTTTATTATATGAATATGTAGAATATTATGTAAAATTAAAAAAAAGTACTTAATGAAGATTTTTTCACAAATTTATTTTAAATGTTTTCATTTATTAATTTTTTTTTAAATTATAAAATAAAATAATTTTCTTTTCCATTTTGTCAATATAGCAAACAATCATATATGTAAGATCTAAATTTTCTTTAAATAATTTTATTTTATTTTATCTTTCAATTACATCGTTTTTTATTAATTTTTATATTTCTCAATTGAAAATAGAGAAGTAATTATTTTTCCTCTTGTTATTTGAATAGTAATTGTTTTGTCCAGTATTAGTATATATTATATATTAATTAAAAAGTTCCTTTACAGTGATTACATTTTTTATCTGCTAATAAGAAACAGAAAAGAATTCCTATTGGAAAGAAAATAATAGCCAACAGTACTCCACAACATGTAAAACTATAGCGTAATGATCCAGTTCGACATCCAGGACAATTACCAGTGACAACAACAACTGAATTTGTTACAACTACTGTAGTCGGTCCAGATTGTGCTTGAGTTGGCACTGAAATATAATGAAAAAGTTATTTCAATATTATATAATATACTATATATTTCTATGTATATAATACAATTTAAATCAAATGATTTTTAATTATAACATAGTAATATACAAACAACACTGTGAGAAATGAAATTACTACCTTTTTCTATCTAAATGATTAATTGATACATTTGAATATGATCAAATAGCATAAAACTTATTATGTAATGTTTTATTTTATATTTTAGATGTTTTTTTTTGTAATTTTGTATTTTAATTATTATTAAAAAGAAAGATATATATATATATATATATACATACCTGATGAATAAGCCGGAGGTGGAGCGGACATATTGCTATTGATATAGAATGTGAAAATGTAACGTTTTCGTTGTAATGTAAGGTGTGTTTTATCAATTCAGATAATAATACCAAAAAAAAATCTAAATTCAAATAGATTGTAAATATAAGTTTTATATGTATTCTGTAGTTTTCAAAGAAAAAATAATATTTTTGATACTATAAATATATATAAATGTATTGGTAAAATTATTTTAATTTATCGTTTTTTTTATATATGTAAATATATTATATATGGAAGTCAAATAATTATTAAATTTATTATAATAATATATACAAGAAAAACATATAAATAAAAGATAATAAATTTTGTTATTTTGCAACAAATTAAAATTAATTGCTAATTAATTTTAATAATACCCCTTTTTTGTATTATAATTTTGTACTTATATATATATATATATATATATATATATATATATATATATATATATATATATATATATATATATATATATATATATATATATATATAAATCCCTCAATTTACGCGGTAGATACGTTCCAGGAAAAAAGTTCATACAAAATAGGGGGATAGGTTCCAGAAAAAACTGCGTAAAAGGAATCCATTTTATATACACATATATTACTTAAAAATAATAGTTACTTTGAAATAAAAGATTAAAAATGCCAATCAAAAGTAGGTTAATTAATATTAATTTCACATAAGTAAAAAATAATGTAACTTATAAAGAATGAAAAATTCATATAAAAATAAATTTAAATAATTATAATTTTAATATTCCGCCTCCCTACTGTTATATTGCAACGCCACCAATAATTTCTTTTTGATCAGCAGCAGGCTCTTCTTCACGTCTTATTAAATGTCTGTAACTAATTTTTGTGATTTTTTTTAAATCTTTGTACATTTTACTGTATTGCACACAAAGGCTTTTAAGATCTCGTTGAAATTTAATGGAATCGTTTGCTATATTGTGGAAATTATATATTTTTGACATCATTTATTATGAATTTTTGTGAATTTATAATTTTTATTCAATTCACACAAAATGAAAAGTCAATTAACAATGGATAATATTAATGCGGTAATATACGCGTTTTTGTTACGAGAGCCATAAAATATGTTTGATTTAAAAACCGCGTAAAACGGGTACCGCATAAATCGAGAGATAGGTATATATAGATATACATACATACATACATATATATATATATATATATATATATATATATATATATATATACCTATAGGGATAGGTATATATATATTTTTTTCAATAAATTTTATATATATATTGAATGGATTTTATGTAATTGTTGTAATTATGAAATAGAAAAAAAATATGATTATAATATCAATGTATGTTTTCCTTACTTTTTTTATATTAAATTATATAGGTCATGTATTGATGTTGTGATATTGTCAATCGTTGTTATAAAAAGCTAGGTAACTTTATAATTGTATATTGGTAAATATTTTTTAATGATAATAATAAAATATTTTTTTTGTTCAATAAAAAATTTAAATTTAATCTATGATTATGTTTCAAATTGGATATATATATATATATATATATATATATATATATATATATATATATATTTAGGTTGCTAGGGTATTTCATTTAGTTGGCTGGAAATAAATTTAAATAAAGCTGTCATCATTCATACTGTCATAGTGACGTTTATGAGTAGAAATTTCGTTTCCGATGGATAAAACGGGAGTACAGGATCAGCCACCTCCGTATACTCCTTACACGAGTGTTCCAGGTTTTTATTCGTTATTTTTTTTCTGTATACATATTTTAAGATGACATATTGAACTTATGCTATTTTTTTGTGTATGCATCTGCGTCGGTTTTTGTTTGTATGTGTGTATATATATATATATATATATATATATATATATATATATATATATCGTTTTATAAAATGAAATTTGATATTATACATACTTGTGTAATTTGTTTATTATATTATTATCATTTATATAGTTGTTATATTTTGAGTTGCAATGAGATAAATGATTCATGTTTGTGTTAAGTGTTTGCTTGGATGATTAGTTTTTTACATTTTTTTTTGTAGATGATATTTATGAAGGCTTAATTATTCGTTTTTTATTTTGATATTTTATTGATTACGAATTATTTACATGTGTTGTAAGAGTATGAAACTAGTAATATTGACTATATTTAATTATATTTCTTAATATATAATGTATATTATTATACTTATATGGCGTAGTTTTCTTAATACATTTTAAAACTATAAATATACAAAGATTTCTTTAATTTTATATTTTGTAATAGTCATTATTGTTGATTACTTAAGTAGATATTTTTTTTCAATAAATTTTATATATATTGAATGGATTTTATGTAATTATTGTAATTATGAAGCAGAAAAAAATATGATTATAATATTAATGTATGTTTTCCTTACTTTTTTATATTAAATTATATTTTATTATTTTAGGGGTACATCAGTCTCCAAATGCACCTCCACCATATAATCATCCACCTCCGGGATATCAACCTTATCAAAACATTGCTCCCGTTGGTTTCGTTCCATCATATGGAGCTACACAACCGACAACCACAACAAATATATTAATTACGCCACCCATTATTGCTGTTGGAGCTTGTCCAGCTTGTCGTATTGGAGTGCTTGAAGATGATTTCACGTGCCTTGGAATATTATGTGCTATATTATTTTTCCCATTTGGTATACTTTGCTGTTTAGCGCTTAAAAATAGGCGCTGTTCTAATTGCGGAGCTTACTTTGGCTAACCAAAATCTATTGATATCAAAACAAGTATATTATTATACATAATCATATATTTTATATCTTATATACATATTGCATATTCATCATATGTCCAAGTATGGTGTTCATATTTCTGACGAGCATTATTCATTTTTCAATTCATAAGCGTGTCCAGATTTTTGTTGTTTGAGGATGTGTTTGAAATTTTTTAAGGGCGAAATGTGAGAAAATAATAATCTGGATTTTTATATATTAGTAGTATTGTTTATTTTTCTTTTTTATTTTTAACATATTTATTTTGTTTCTATTCTTTATATTATTTTTCAATCTTCCTTTTTTTCATAAAATGAATAATATGTATTTCCAATATTTATTAATTGATATTATTTTTGGAAAGTTAGTTTTAATTATAAAAGATAAATTGAAGCAATAATATTTTATATGGCATGTATATTTGAAAATATCTTGGAATTTTTTATTATTTCGTTTAATGTGATTATAAATTTAAGTTTTTGTTAATACATTAAAAATTTTATTGTTTTCCACTGTTGAATATAATGAATACGAGGATTGTTTCTGTCGTTGGTAGATATATTACAATTATTTTTGATAATGAAACATTTAATGTTATAAATATTAATAAGTAAATAAAATTTAATGTATGATATATGTATATATATATATATATATATATATATATATATATATATATATATATATATATATATATACATATATATATATATACATATATATATATATATATATATATATATATATATATATATATATATATATATATAATGAAGAGTTTTGGAATTCATTATTCTTATTCATTTGAATATGTGTTATTTTATCTTATAAATTATTTAATCCTTGAACGTCAAACTTGAAAATTTTAATACATTTATGAACGAGCTTCCAACTATTTCAAAAGACTAGAAAAATATGTTTTTTAAACTATTTTTTGTATGCAGGGTAAAGATAATAATCAGTCAAGTCGATTAATAGCAGTTGAGTAAATATATTTCTTGTTTTTGTCAATTTAATTATCAACGGAGTTCAAGGAGTTCACATTTGTAACGAAAAAAAAGGCTTCCGAATTTCCTAAAAAAAATTGTTATATGGGTGTGAGATTTATTTTGTTGATCAGCATTAAAATAAAATTTATCTAATATTTTTATATTTTGATTTTTTTTACTTTTTTTTTGCTTATTATTATAATTCTAAATTAAATATCAATAAATAATTTGTGCATCATTATTTTATGTGTTTATTTTTTTTAGCATTCGAATATATTATAATCTTTGATGATATTAGGAATAAATCTAGTAACGTTAATATCTAGTATTATTAAAGATATAATAAAATTAATGAAATTTATTTGCTGTGTATTAGAGTGCTGGTGTATACATTTTTTTTATAGTTTGATGGATATTTGTCGAACAAAGTTTATTTGTTATAGAATTTACACAGTATATAATTTTATATCACTCATTTCGATATTCATAATTCATTTTGCTTTTATTACATATGTATATGATTGTTAGTTATCTAAACATGCAATTAATTATAGTGTATTTTATATGATTAATAATATGTATACATTTTTTATGATGGCGTGTATTAGTTACGCTGTATAGATTTTCATAAAATATAACTGATTTATTATATATGAATTTTATTTCACATTAAACGTTTAGTAATATTCTTTTTCCGCAACTTTTTGTCCCACTGTATCGTATTGTTAGTATTTTTCTTGCAATCAAATCAATATGAGGAAAAATTTAATAATTATCAGTGACTATGCACTTTACTAATGAATTTAATGTCAGTTTCCTTAAAAAATGTTTTACACAAATACTAAAAAGATCATTAATTAATCATATTTATATAGTCGCATTTGTGTTAATATAAAATTTATTCTCTCAATGAGTAGTTTTCCTTGTGGTATTTGCATCAGGGTTAAAAGACTAAATTATAGTTTTATTTTAATTTTACTTTTTAATATAAAATAAAGAGTTCTTTGATCTTTTCTAAAAATACAAAATGTTTAACAGGTTTTGCATCCTTATAATTTCGAGTTTAATATAGCACAGGAAATTGTTTGTAATAAAGATTTTTTTGGTTATAAATATACAAACAATATGTATATAATATTGAATGCATGATATTTGGTTTTAAAGTTTTTTTTACGATATGAAAGTAGTATAAATAGTCTTCAAAGCTTGAAAAATAAAATAATTTAGAGATTTACAGTAATATTGCAGAAAAATGATTTTTATATACTAAATACGTAAATACGATTTATTATATTTATCATTTTACCACTTATTCAATTAAATTTTCTTTTATTATCCTGTTTACATCGACGAATTGAAACATTTTTCTACGTATAAAAAATTATCGCTGAATCAATATTTTTTTTATCATTTTATATACTATTAGATATTTTTAATAAAAGTGTTTACTTTCAATTTTTAATTAAATCGAATATTATTTATTTTTATACAATTTTCAAATTAAAAATAATGTTCCAAATATTTAGTTTTTATTTTATTTTATATTATTTTCCGAAAATAATATAAAATAAATTTATTTAACGAATTTTGAAATCAGTAATAAACATCTTTATAGTATATTTTTTATGTATTATTGTTACTTTTTTGCATTGATTAAATAAAATCCAATGGTTTATTTTAACGGATTTTAAATATTTTTTAATGTTATATATATATATATATATATATATATATATATATATATATATATATATATACATATATATATATATATCTTTGTTGTCATTATATATGTAATAGTTATCGATAACCTCCATGATATAAATAAAGAAATGAAATTTTTGTAAAATTGAAAGTGATCGTTCCGGTGTGAACGCCATTGCAGATGTCTAGATAAAACTGGTTACAGAAAATTAAAATTATACTTCGATTCAAGTCAAGGTGATAAAAAAATGTTGATTCGCAAAAACGGCACCCAGTGAGTAGATTTGTTCGTCCTCGATAATAATAAGGGCACACTGTAAATAAAATTTTGTTTTTTTTTATTATTATTAAAAAAAAGTAGTAAAAACTAAAAAAAAATATGGCGAAAATGGTAAAAAAATAATTATTTTCCGGTATGATCTGATGGAAAAGAGCGTTTCGCAACATTCGATGGTGACATGTATGAAGGTTTTCTTCTTTGGTAAAGTGATAGGACGTTCACCGCTGGAGGAACCAAAACACAGGATATAAAAATTATTATAAACGTTATACAGGTAGTTTCTGATTTTCGTCAAGATCACGAAATTATATAGCGAACTGACAATTACATTTTTTTTTAGTGTTGTACTGTTATTACAATTAACTTATATACACATTTGTTTATGCAATAAAATACAATAATATTTTTATATGATTTATATTGAATTTACAAATATATTTGGTTATGGTGATTTGTATACAAAAGATTAAATTTAAATTCGTATATATGGGTTAACATCATATTGAATATATTATACTATTTATATAGTAAGTAAAATCTGTTAAGTTAGTTAACATAAAGTTTTACTCAGTTTTTATTTACATAAAACTGAGCACATTATAATAGTTTAAAACAATATTGTTAATAAATTTATTTAACAGTTACGTTTAATTTTTTTATACTAAAAACAATATTTGTAAGTAATCATAAAGTATTTTATTTATATTCAACGCATATTTTTCAGTAAAATAAATTTTAATGATTCGACTTGTATTGTATTTAGAGTTTACAAGAAGTCAATAAATAAGTAATGTAACTGTCGGAAGAATCTATATTCATCGATGCATAGAAATAAACGGATATTTTTTTTATGTAAATTGTTAATTTTTATTATAGGATATATGGTAGAACGATTTGTATACAATATTTCGATAAATCGGTATCGACCTGTATATTATATAAGTGCGAATAAATAAATTAACAGCTGATTGGTAGACGTTTAAACTATAGCCATGAAGTTGCTCGATACGGTCTATTAATGCACAATGTTAATTTTGTTGAGGTCTCTGCTATTTTTTTTCTTCTTTTAGCTTAAACGTTATTTTCTAATAGTATGCATTTATAACGTAAATTTTTAAAATGGTCTTCGAAAATTAAGAATAATTATCGTTTAATGGTGAAAGGAACTAAAACCTATCATTGATCAAAATATTGTACATAAATCTCCTTGACGAATGGTGTCCGGTAGAATGTCTTGAGTTTTTTTTTTGTTGTTGTCACATTTTGTGATAACATTACGAAATGTCGATGGATATTTAATGAATTCGATCACTTCCGATGTGTTTATTTATTTTTTAAATATGTATTGATTTTATATATGTAAAATAAAGTGATGATTTAGAAAACGTCCTCCGTTTTGCCACTTTAAGAACTTGTTTTGAATGATGATAATGTTTTCGCTTTAATGGTGTTTTTCCGCATTTTTATGTTGTTTTATAAAATAATTAACGTATGTTTAGAGGAAATTAATATTTTATAAATGAAAAAGTAAAAATCTTCTTGACCATTTTAATTGATGTTTTCTATTGTTTTTTATATTAACATACACACATACACATACACACACACACACACACACACACACATATATATATATATATATATATATATATATATATATATATATATAATTTTACACATGTAAATTTTATTTTTGCTTTTAGTTATATATATTTAATAAAGAAAAATAAAAAAAATATTTGTATTTATTGAATTGAAATAAGTGTAAGTTTCAATAATTTATAATGTTGTATTACTACAATATAATACATAACATAATTATGAATAAAGTATATGCTGTAAATTTTATTTCAAATTTTGGAAGTCTGTATAGTTGAACATGTAATTATATGTTGTTACTTAAAATAAATCAAAGTAAAATTTTACTATTAATTTTTCTTTTTTGATACGTTTCCATTTTTTATATAGCTCTTAAAAACATAATTATTTTTTTTTTAATTTAGCATTGCTGTTGGTACAATTAATGCATTTTAATTATAACTAAAGTTTCAAAATATAATTTAATAATAATATTAATTTTTTATTCAGTGATTTCAATGTTTAACATATAATAAATTTGGATTTCATAATACAGTTTTTTATAATAAGTGGATTTCCACTTGAAGTGTTACAGAATCATATTTCTTTATACGAATATAAAAAATATATATTTATAAAAATGTGTATATTTTGAGTCTTGATTTCTTTACATTCACATTAAACGAAAATATTTTTTTACTAATTATTATCATTAGAAAGGAATTATATTAATATAATTTAACGTTGAAGTATTTTCTTTACCGCATTTCCGGAAATTATTTGGGATTTTCCTTGAGTAAGGGGTTTTCTTATAGCAAGAAAATATTTGTGATTGGCCTTTCAACAGTAAAGAGGAAACTGAATTGAACATATTTAATTTTGCTTCGGCGTGTATTTAAGTAGCTTGAAGGTTGTAAGTTGCTTCAGTTGATAGAGTTCGGTGTTGGTGTGCAGATAGATTTACAGTTTATTTCCGATTTTGAATTGAATGAAAAATGCCAGCTAATACTCCAGATTTCTTAGATTCTAGGTCGGAAGAGACTGTAGTTGACAATGGATATTATGGAGCGACTTCTTCAGAAGACGAATCGTGGGTGAAACCAAAACTTCAAAATGAACCTGAAGAGAGATCTAATCCTCCTGCATGGTATGCTAGTTTGCCCCACAAATCTCGTCATGAAGAATTCATTAGGGAAGCTGCTGATATTCTTATAAATCAGGCAGTTTTTCAAAGCACTAATAGATCAAATCGTGTTACTGAATGGAGAGACCCGGAAGATTTAAAGAAAATTTTACAATTGGAACCTACTTCGACTCCAGAAAATCAAGAAAAGTTATTGAAACGACTTGAAGATGTTATAAAATATTCTGTGAAAACAGGACATCCATATTTCGTAAATCAACTGTTTTCAGCCGTGGATCCATATGCATTAGTGGGACAGTGGTTAGGTGATGCTTTAAATCCAAGCGTGTATACATATGAAGTTGCTCCTGTTTTTGTATTAATGGAAGAAGCTGTTTTGAAAGAAATGAGAACTATTGTCGGATTTCCTTCAGGATGTGGAGATGGAATATTTTGTCCTGGTGGATCAATGGCAAATGGATATGCGATCAGCTGTGCTCGTTATAAATTTAATCCTGATGTTAAGGTAAAATATATAAAATTATGTAATTTTTAAATTATTTTCTTTAATAATTAACTATTTAAATGTATTTTAGACAAAAGGGTTGAATCCATCAGCTCGAATGGTTTTATTTACTTCAGCCGATGCTCATTATTCAGTAAAAAAACTCGCATGTTTCATGGGAATTGGATCAGATAATGTGTATTTGATTAAAACTGATAAATTAGGAAAGATGGATGCTGATCATTTAGAAAGTGAAGTACAAAGAGCTTTGTCTGAAGGTGCAGCTCCTTTTATGGTTTCAGCAACAGCTGGAACAACTGTTCTCGGTGCATTTGATCCACTTGAAAAGATAGCTGATATTTGCCAAAAACATAATTTATGGATGCATGTTGATGCTGCATGGGGAGGAGGAGCACTTGTGTCAAAAAAATACAAAAAATTACTTGCAGGAATTGAAAGGTAATATTTATATTTATTAAAAAAAACTTTAAATATTTTAATTGCTTTAGAATTATAATTGCATATGGAAATATATAGGCAATTGCAAGAATGGATATAGTTTTATGTCCGTTTTGTAGTTTTCTATATTTGGAAATTTGATTTCAAGGTTTTTTAGTAATAGAAGGTTTATCATAAATTACATAGAGTTCAACAATTTTAACTTTGTTTCAAATTAAAACACAGATTGATTTATAAATAAATGAAGTATTTTTAAATTTGAATAAAGATATCAGTGATATAGTTAAGTACATTCACTATCATCAAGCAAAGATTATCATTTGCATTGTTATTTAATTGTTGTTGAAAATATAATATTTATTTAATATTACTTTTTATTTTTTAGTATTTATATATTTCAACTTAAAACTTCTTTAAATTTTTAAAAAGAAAACAAAGTTTGAAATTTAAACTGAGTTATTTTAAAATATAGATAAAGACTTTTTTTAAGTCTGTAATACTATTGATTTATGTATATATATACTTTTATGTTATTTTTTCATATAGGGCGGATTCTGTTACATGGAACCCTCATAAATTACTTACCGCTCCACAACAATGTTCAACGCTTTTGGTGCGTCACGAAGGAATTTTATCTGAAGTTCATTCATCAAATGCCCAATATTTGTTCCAAAAAGACAAATTTTATGATACCAAATATGATACTGGCGATAAACATATTCAATGCGGTAGAAGAGTAGATGTTTTGAAGTTCTGGTATATGTGGAAGGCAAAAGGAACAAGTGGATTTGAACAGCACGTTGATAAAGTGTTTGAAAATGCAGAATTTTTCACAGAAAACATTCGCAATAGAGAAGGTTTTGAAATGGTTTTAGAAAAACCTGAATGTACCAACGTTTGCTTTTGGTATATTCCTCCCAGTTTAAGAAATAAACAGCAGGATCTCGATTTTAAAGAAAAATTACACGCTGTAGCGCCTAAAATAAAGGAAAGAATGATGAAGGAAGGAACCATGATGGTGACTTATCAACCCCAGAACGATTTGCCAAATTTCTTCAGAATTGTTTTCCAAAATTCCGGTCTCGAAAAGTCAGATATGTTATATTTTATAAATGAAATAGAAAGATTAGGCTCAGATTTGTAAGCGCTATTGTTTTATTTTATTTATAAATAGTAATGTAAGGTTTATTTATGTGATATTATGTATATAACATTGTGGGAAATAATAAAATAAAATATAAAGACAATCGTATTATAATTTATAACTATATAATTATTATAAATGAATATGTTTTCATATATGTGTTTTTTTTAATTGAAAAAGTAAAAAAAGATTGTTATTAAATAAGGAAATTATGGTGTGTTCAAGTGGGTAATTGTAATCTCTTATGGCATATATAATATAATAGGGTAAAGTTCCATGAAACTGGTGTTGTGGCTATCCATACCCAGACGCTTTGAAGGTGAAAAAGGAAAGGACAGGGAGAAAAACTGAGTCATATCAATTTTAGTTTATATATTTTCGTTTTGGCCATAATGATACTGATAGTCGCTACATTAAAAAATATTTTTTATAAGGTCGAAAATTATGATGTTATGATTAAGAAAAAGTAAGAGGATAATGTAAGGGAGCGGTAAATTAGAAAATGGCGTCTAACAGTGGTGTTGGTTTGCAGCGTATTCAATTACGATCCTTAAGAGCGGATGCTGGGGGTTGCATGATAATCGCCGTAATCATCGCTAAAAGCAGCGCCCGTATATTCAAAAAGAATACAATAGGGACAACATCGGGAATATCCACAACCGAATCGAAAGGGGTGTTTTCGTTTACGATAAGAGATTCACCTTTGGACACGGCCAACTGTTCAGTATGGGGCTCTTCTAATTATGTCATCACGTTAGATCAAATGTTTCATGTTGGAGATGTTGGTATGTAACTTCTTAACATTTTAATAAAAAAATATTTACATTAAATATTAGTATTTCAATTTTATTTTTTTTCATGATGAAGTTAATATATTGAGTCCGCAAATTAAAACTCGACAGTTGGAAGATCGCAATGAACAATATGTGCCTCAGGTAGTGTTATATACTATTTTTTTAGTTAAATGATATGTGTAAAAAATAATAAATAAAACATGAAATATTAGGTATCTTCACCATTTCGGCTTGTGCTCAATGAAAGACAATCAGATATAACGATACACGAAGCGGATAATTATGTTGAATATATATCACTTTTGCATATACCAACTAAATCGGCCGCCGGTTACTTTACATTAATGGATATTCAGACTAGATGTGAATATTTCTATATTTTAAATATTATTTGAATTTCCATTTTATCTATTAAGTAAATTATGAATATATAGCGCAAGATATTAGTGAAGAAACCATCGATATTTTAGTAGCCGTAAGAATGGTCTTACCCATTCGTAATGTCAAAAATAAACTCGGTAAATATTTTTTATTGAAAACATTATAATTCTATAAATATATATAATCCTTTAAAGTTTTTTTTTCACGGTTTACATTTTGAATACATTTGCTGAAATGTTTTTTATATTTCATAAAAATTCATATAAAGTAATGTTTTCATTGTAACTATTTTACAATTTTATTTGGACGTTATGTATAAAAATTATTTTATGTAGGAGAAGAATTTCAAACCCGTGAAGTATCAGTTATGGATCAATCAACAACAAATTATTTTAAAATAATTATTTGGGAACCTGAAACTATTAAAAGGTAGTAAATGGGTCAAACAAGTACTATTTTATTTAAAAGTAGTAAATTTATTTATTTTTTAATGATATTTTTATATAGAGCATCATCGTGGACACCTCGAGAAACAATTTTGTTTATATCTGATATAAAATTAGAATGGAGTAGTTTTAACAAAGCTATTGTAGGACGTGTTATTAGTCGTTCAGTAATAACTGAAGATCCGCATACGGCGGAAGCTGAAGCTTTGAGAGTATATGCAAGACATGCTCCAATACTAAGAAATGCTGTTTTAGATCACGCTTCTTTGAATATTCCTGATCGTAAAATAATATTTATTGTACATAATTATTTTATAATTGATTCGAAAAGTTGACAGTTATTGTTTTAATTGGTAATCTTATAGCAAGCAGCATTCGAAGTGTAATGACAGTGCAGCAAGTTTTAGATAGAGCAGATTCAGAAGTCGATGTTCAATTTACTGCATTGATGTATGTTACTGTAACGCATATGGATATAGATGGCTGCCAAAATGTAACATTAATAAGATGGTAATAATTTATTATTGATAGGTATTAAAACGAATTAAGAGAAATTATAGTATTTCATAAATTTCAGTGGAAGTTGTTCAACAATTTTAAAAGGTCCAATTCTGAAATGTGAAAATCTTGAATGTCCATCTGTTATTTCGGGCGAATTCGTTGAACATGAGATTTCGTTTAATATATATGTAACTCTAAGCGATCATACAGGCTCACTTCGTAATTGCAAATTATTTGGAAAATTTGCTGAAGCTGTACTTGGCTGTCAGGTTGTAAATAAACAATATGAAAGAACAATAATATGATAAATGTTTTTGATATATTTAGGTAAATTTTATTTGCACAATTTTTAGGTACAAGAATTTTTAAATATGGATATCGATACTAAAGGTCAAATTAAGTGGCGTTTTCTACTAGAAAGATGTGCAGTTAGAGTACTAGTAATGAAAGGGCCTCTAGTATCTATTTTGACCTGTACCGTTTGTCATCCAAATGAAGCAGTAAGTAAATTGCCTGTTTATTGAAAAAAAATGTTAACAATATGTTTCCATAATTATGTGTAATAAAATAATTATTAAGTTAAACATTAGATTTAAATTAGAACAATAAATTTTAAACAGAAAATATAATGTATGTTAATTACAAATTTTATGTTAATACTATATAAATATTTAATAATTTAATTAATTTAAACTAGAATTTGTGTTAAATTTATTTTAATTTTCTGTTAAATATTATAAACTTGATTAAATGTTGATGAATAAAAGTTTTTTTTGCATATAATAAATATAAAAGTATTTTGTATTTATTTCAATAATGAATTTAATACAAATAATAAAGATATACTATAATAATCTTCTTATATAGCAGTTAAGAGAAATTTAGATTTTTAAAATCCACCTTTAATGTTATTTTTTTTAATTTAATATATTTTTATAAATATAATGAGAAATAAAATAAATAAATTTTATTGCCATTTTCATATTTCGTTAAATATATTTAATTAATAAATTGAATATTGAATGATTAAAAAAGATATACTTTATTATGATAGCAAAAAAATAATAATTTTATAAACTTTATGAAAATGTTTTTTTTTGTTAATATTTATTTTTAATATGAATAAAGATAAAACTTTGAAAAGATAACTAATAAGTGTTATCGAGGAGCGGTTTCATAGATAAGCGTTTATCCTATTTATGACGTTTGGCGCCATTGTAACTGTCAAACGAATTAGTGCAATTGTTGGTGCGCGGGAACGTAAGAAATGCTGATCGAGGAAAGTGGTAAAATCAACATCGAAGAGGATAACGATTTCACGAAGAAGTTTGACGTCGAGAGGCAAATTTGTCATTATGACAACAAATCGGAACGCTTTACGAAAGCGTCAAAAGATTTCACCAAACAGTATTCTCATATATATGCGGCTCGTCTCAACTCAATGCAATCGATTCTACGCATTAAAATTAAACTGAAATGGAATGATAAATATCCGATCAAAGAATTATACGAGCTGAAGGAGGGCGAAGAAGACACATGCGTTGTTATTGGAACTCTGTTTAAGCATCAAGATTTAAAACCCAGTATTCTAAAAGAGTTGTCTGATGAATTAGAAGTAATACCTCAACCTCGAAGAACAAATTTTGTACACGAAACAGATAAATTAATATTGGAAGATAAATTACAAAGAATAAAATTGATTGGAGATAAAATAAACGTTAACGAGGTCGTCACCGGTGTTGTTTGTGCCGTATTAGGTGAGTTAGTATAATTAATAATATGAGATCGAATTATTATTCTACTAATATTTAACGTGATTTTCTCTTTTTCTATACGCGCTTTTGCCATCAATATATTTTGGTAATAATGTAAAGGAACGACCAGTAAGTTAGAAATTAATATAAATATCTTGTACACTTTGTACTTGATATATTTTAATGTGTTTTTTTTTGTTTTTCAATTACATTCATTTTTATTGGTTACCACATGAAAGTATTAGGAAAACGTATTACATGTGTCTTATTTTCATATTATTTAAATGTTGTTCATATATTTTAGAATTTATGCTTTTATATTTGCGATAAATTTTTAATGCAACATAAGAGTGCAACTCATTCATTTGGTGATTTTTAAATAACGCCTATTTTTTGCTTTATATGTTCTGAATTTATTTTCTATATGTTTTATCGTATTAATAAATTTCTCATATATATCATTTTGTAAATAATCTTATATTTATACTACATATTCTTATTGTGTTTTTGTTTCTCTACGAATATTGTTTCCATATTTTTTTTAATTTGGTGTTCTTGTTTATATATTTGTGTTTTTTTGTTACTTTCTTTTTATGTTTGTCAATTTTAAAACTTTAATTAACGATTTCAGGCTATGAAGAAACTAATGGTAACTTTAAAATGCTCGATTATTGTTGGGCAGAATCGGGACCCCAAAGACCAATTCCAACTTTTGATGATGATAGGTTTGTTTTATTCGTTTTTATTTTAATTATAAATCACATCTAATAATAATATTCTGGATATTACCATAGATATATAGTATTAGTTTCTGGATTAAATATGTCTTCAACAAAAGACAATACTTTTCCAATACAATTGATGGCTGATTGTTTATGTGGACTTGTTGGAGGACATCAGCAACGTAGAGATATGTCTAAAGTTGTGAGACTTATTATTGCTGGTATTTATTTTTATTCTCAAATATTTCTTAAATTTATACACTTGTTATATTGTTTTTTTTTGTATATATATTATAGGAAATTCAGTTAGCGGTTTACCTAGTGATTCTGCTGATTGTGGACCAATTATAAATACAGTTAGCAATTTTTCTACCACCGAATTTGATTCAATTGATGCTTTAAAACGATTAGATGATATATTATTTCAAATATGCAATAGCCTTTTTGTTGATATAATGCCTGGAGAATTTGATCCAACTAATATTATGTTACCTCAAAATCCAATGCATTATTGTATGTATTATATTGCTGTATTCATTTTTATAATATTATTTCTTTGAATTAAAAAAATGTGGTGTTTCTATTTCTAGGTATGTTTCCAAAATCAGTAGAAATGAATTCTTTTAATGGTGTTACTAATCCTTATGAATGTGAAGTGGGAGGTTATTGTTTTTTTCATTTTGTAATGGAATTATGTGTTTATATTGAAAATTATATTTTACAATATTTTTTTAACTGCTAGAGATTTTACCTATTTTTAAACACATTATTGCTATTTAATAGAATAAAATATTGTAATTGTAAACAACAAACTTATTTTTAGGGAGGGTAATCTGTGGCACTTCAGGTCAACCAATAGCAGATATTATTAGATATAGTAATATTACTTCTCAATTAGAAGCTTTAAGATTTACTTTAAAATGGGGTCATATGGCTCCAACAGCGCCTGACACTTTGCCATGTTCTCCAGTTGAAGATTTAGATCCATTTATAATTGAACATTTTCCAGATATTTATTTTACAGGAAATTCTGAAAAATTTGAGACCGATATGTATGAAGGTAATTTCATTCATTTCATGCAGTCACATTTTTTGTATTATATTATTTATTTTATATTGTTATTTGTTACAGATTCTGTAGGGAATAAAACGAGATTAGTTTGTGTGCCATCATTTGCTGCTACTCAAACCATAGTAGTTGTAAATTTAAGAAATTTAGATTGTTTTCCAATGACTTTTGTTTCTGATGGTGATAAAATTTTCAACAATATTTAGTATTAATTTAAACAATAAAATATTTAATAAACTATATCATTCAGTATTATTATTATCATCATTATATGTATAAGCTTTATTTTTATTTATTATTTTATTATTTACTCTATTCTTGCGTAAGCGAATATTGAATTAGTGATGAAACATAATTATTTTTAAATTCATATTTATTTCAACATGAAATATACATTTATCAGTTCAATTGTTCTATTTACATAAAGCTATATTGATAACATTCATTTTACAACTATTTTACATATAGCTATATATTTTTAATAGCTGCCAGGTTAAGATTAATATTTATTAAACTTAATATTACTATTATCTATTTTTTTTTAAAATTTTATGTATATAAACAAATATTATAAATATGAATTCCCACGATTTTTCTAGTGGACGTTTTCTAGATCAATTCTTATGAAAGGATGGATACTTTTCTTATCAACATTTTTTTGTAGTGAAATTAACATTAAGCATTTTTTTATTTATAATTGAAATATATATTTGTTTATAGCAGAAGATGTGTGTTTCTTTCTGTGAATAAATATTGTTTTTTTTTCATGGTTTTAAATTTTAGTTCGCATGTAAGCAAATACACACATTATCGAATAATTTTAATTGATATTCTAATTGACTAGTTATTAAAAAAGCGGTGAAAAATAAGTTTGTTAATTTCGCTGTGTAACTATTATATATTTTTTATAGTATATATATATATATATATATATATATATATATATATATATATATATATAATTTTATTATAAAATAATAGCGTAATTAATGCGAAAGTTATATTATTTTTATAGCAATATTTTTATATTAAAATATTTTAAACCGTTAACGACTAACGGTATGAAATATACATGATTAAAAAAAAATGAAATAAGTATATTGTTACATTTAGTTGGTGATAAATAATAGTTATGATCTATATTTTAGTTATTATTAAAAAAACATCTATTTTTGTTTCAAACGACTAAATCTCACACATAAGAACATAAAATTCCATATATGTTTTGCATTACAAATATTTCTATAAAATCATGTCAATCGTTATTTTTATTATTATTTTATTTTCAAGAAATAAACAAAAAATGATATCAACGTTAACCAAATTAGTGCCAGATGTGTTTGTAAAAGTTAAATATAAATAACATTCGTTTTTCACTACTTAAGCAAATTTTTTGGTATATAATTTGTATGTTGACATTTATACTTTATATTTTTTTGGCTTCTTTATATTTGTAATTGCAAAATTCTTTCATTTTACACAGCGAATTGTACATTTCACAATCATCTTTACATTTATTTACTTTAATATTTTATATTTATTACTATAGTGTAATTAAATTATTATATTTACGTAATTAATATATCTAGGCAATATACTTCATTATTAAGCACATCATTTTTATTATCATTATCTGCTATGCGAAGTAATTTTATTTTTTTATTTTTTTTTGAAATGTGCATTATTTTATTTTTGCACATTTCATTTTATTCCACGAAGCGGCAATAATAAGCATATCTATACAGTCACAAATATTTGTCATATATTTTAATACTTCATTTTAATATGAATATTAAACAATTATCTCAATTTATTTCGCAAAATACTGTTATTTTTGGCATCAACATTGATACTAAGCGTTCACATTTTCATTTAAGTATCTTAACTCACATAATAAAGTACACGTATTTTTTTTTAAATATCTTATGTCACAATTTATACAATATAATTTTTCTACTTTTTTCTTTTAATTGATATTTTCTACAATTAGGCCAATTTTTCTTCCTTTTTTTTAAATATAAATTTTGTATACAGTAATAATAACAAAATAAATATTTTTTCACAGTTCTTATATCTAATATTTCGATTCTGCGTTTCTCTTTTTTTAAAAAAAATAATTTTGTATTCAGAACATATTTAATGATTTTAATTAGTATGTGTTTCGGTTTTTTCACAAGAAAACAATTTAATTGTTGATATACACACATTTTTCAACCAATAATTTTGATTGTCAAATCAACGCAAAAAATAATCAAAGTTATAAATTATCTAATGTTTTTTTCAGATAGATACGATATATTAAAATAATTTAAGTGTATTTTTATATGGGATTAATGTTTATGACTAATAGTTTATATTATAATATTACATTCAGGTTATTATGAAAAATTTATATGCATAAAAATATATTTTGGTTTCTACAAATTTATATCAAAGACAATCATATATTTTTATTATATTAACATTTGATTAGGCAAAAAGTCCCAAGGACCCATTTTTTTATTATTAAATTGTTTATTAAACTGATATGAAATTTCCTGTATTTTTAAACAATATTCAATTATTTTTGATTAAGATAATGATTTTAATCATTTATTTTTTATTTTTGTTAACGAAATAGAAAAGCTAATGAAAATTTAAGTCAAATTTTGGTATAAATTTGTAAAATGCCATTTAGGATTGGCATTTTAATAAATTGTATATATAATCTCATATATTATAAATATATTCTATTTACAGATATTTCTTTCGAAAAAGTTTTAATAACATAAAATATATCCAGCTTAAAATACAAATAAATAAATATATATCTAATATTTCAATTATGACTGAAAGGAAAAAAATACAGAATATCTTGTGCACGATGAAAAATTATAGCAATCGAAATTCTTCATAAAAACTTCCTTCGTCGATTTCTAGACCAGGTGTCTCCAGTGTCATTTGTTCCACTTTGCAACTGTCGCAATCTTCTGTCTTTTCCTTGACGTCTTCTTTGATTTGCACCTGATCGACCGTCACATTGCCCCATATAACCGATGTTAATGCTATGATATAATTTTTTGCCAATGTTAGAGTTTCGATTTTTGATAAGCGTCTCGTCTTTTCGATGTGCGGTATGGCTTCGCGCAATGACTAAAATAATGTCAATTTATACATTTATGATATACAGTGTATATCATATTAATAATATTAACCCTTTGCACGTGAGAGACGCCGTTTGGTCGCTACTTAGATTAATGCGAAAATTTGATGCGCGGCAATGACTATATTAATTTCTTTGTAACGAATTTCCATACTTTTTTTGTAAATATTATGAAGTTTAAAATGACATTTTTAAATAGTGGGACGATATTTGTATCTTAAATTAGTCTGTAACTACGAAATCACAAATTGAACTGCATTTTTGGTATAGAAACTGAAACTTTTTTCGGTTCAAATTTGACACTTGCCAAAAGGATTACTAAAGTTAAAATTTTAATCTTTATGAACACAGAATAGTAAAACAATTGTGTAGATCAGTATGCCTAAATATATTGTTTTTAAGATAATTTCTGAAGTAATGGCGAAAATTGTTTCTTTTTTTTAGGTATATAAAATGTTGAAATATAAATGCATATATTATTTTTTATATAACAATTTTAAGTTTGGTTTAAAAAATTCGCCAATAACGCTGCTAAACGTCTCGAGTTCAAAGGGTTAACAATCATCAGATAATATTCACCTGAAAAGCATCGTTGAGACTGTGCATTCGCATTCTTTCGCGTTCGTTGCTTTCGAGTCTTCTCAAATTTCTTTCTCTGGCTGTCAGCGCTGGTTTGCGTTTTCTTCCTACGAGACTTGGGGTCTGTTGCTGTTGTCGTCGTCGTCTACGATGTTTTCTTCGACTTCCTGACGGTTCATCACTGAATGATGACCAATCAGACTGTTCAGCTTCAGACGTATCTAACTATTATACAGTTAAAAATTATTTTGGAATCTACAGTATAATATACAATATATATTATTTTATTTTATCATATATTAAATAATTAGATTAATAATTATTTGAAGGAAGTGAATTGTTGGTTTACCATTGGTACTTTAGTTGAAGTTGTTTTGGATCTTGAACGTAATCTTCCCATCATGTCTTCAGTACCTGTCTTCATCCAGAGTTGGTTTTCAAGATCAGGCAATTTGACTTCGATGGCAACCCTATCGCCTTCTTCGCATGGCTCTGAACGCATTTCTTTTCAAACGGGAAATTCTTCAATATTGTTTGGTTTACGGTAAAAATTATTCAAAACAGCCCGTCGCGATTTCTTTTCAATTAATTAATATTTATAAGAAACATGTTTTACTACACCTGAAACAAACAACGTTTATTTGTTATATTTTTACATATTTAAATGTTGATGAATTAATAATTTTTAATTCTATTCATTGATATTCTTTCGATTAATTTGTGTTTTTGTATGAGAAAAAAAATCATAAATATCCATGTTTGCTTAATGCAAACTCTATAAATTTTCCAGTTACTTATTCGAAATCGTGTGCATATTGTTCAATGTAAACATTGAATTATAAAAGCAGAAAATTTTTAATTTCCCCATTTATCTAATGTGCCTATTTGAAATTTTCTCGTCGATTAATCGAACCGTTTTAGATTGCAATTATTTTTTAATTACATCGAACAACTCGTCGATGTTTTTGTTCGATCTGTTAATCAACGAGGTAATTTGTTTGAAATTGAAAAATAAAAAGTAATTTTGCAATTTTGTTAATAGCGCGTTAGATATGGTCGAAAAGCGCGGTGTTATAATCAACAGCAATTAATCTTTATAAGATTGTCATCATTGATTTGGATTTACAAATATGAAGTTATATAGCATTATTAGATATAATAAGTTTTATTAAATATAGTTTAGTAACGGTTCTGAATTTATTTTCGATTTTTTTCCATTTTGAAATTTGTCAATATTTCATATATTTTCAGTATCACATATATTATAATATTATACAACACACATCAAACATCAAATAAGACCATTTTATTAGCGATCTGAGTATTTTTTTTAATAACGTTTTTCCACGAAAACAGATCGACGTGTGGTCATTTTTTTTCACTTTGAAAATAAATCGATGTCTTTCGAGTAATAAATAAATAGACGTAAAGAGAAAAAAAAAAGACAAAATATTATGAAAGAAAGAACGCAGACCGAAAGCATGCATTTCAAAACCTTCGTCTATAACAAAAGAGTGACATATATTGTTTATATCAGGGTTGTGCCAATTTTGATTTCAGGGTTGCTACGAATCTTTTCAGTCAAATTTATTTCTTTATTTTGCAGATAAATAATATTATATTGTAATTATTAATTATTTGTATTTATATATTTAGATTCAATTTTTTAAAGATTTTTTTTATAAATCAGTAATATAAGATTTTTTTAATATTAATATTATTAAATAATGTTAATAATAGCGTTACAAAATGTGTATATAATTCAAGATTATTTTTTCTCATTTTATTAATTAAATTCTATTGACATTAATTTCATATTATATATATATATATATATATATATATATATATATATATATATATATATATATATATATATATATATATATAGGCATATACGATAACGAGATCCGAAAGGTGTTGCATTTTCTTTTTTTTTTGAAGGAATAATTTATGTTTTGAAACGAAATCGAAGTATAAAACCGTACAATTCACTTTGAAAACATTCAATATTGGTTATCAGCGTCATGTTTCATTCGCAAATAATAATAATAAAAATCAATTTATTTTTTCGAAATGTACAACGATGCAATATTGCGTTCAAAACGTACGCTTTCATATATATATATATATATATATATATATATATTTCGCTAAAATATCATCGGTGGAAATTTTCCACATACGTTCATTGTTGGAAAAATCAAATGAAAATACACGATAGATAAGCAAAAAAAAAAAAAAGAAAATAAAATCGAATCAAGTGAGCTATGTTCGCATGAAAGGGACACCTTTTTATTTGTCTTTTATAACTAAGGGACGTTTCGTCGAATTTTGCACGTTTTAGCGATTAAATTAAAAAAATATTTCAATATATGAAATGTAAATTTATACATTTTATATTCGTTATTTGGATGTTTGATTATTGTATTCGATTAATTATATAAAAAAAATAACTGAAATTTATATTAATACTAATATTTTTATCATAAATTATAACTAATTTTCACTACAGTACTACATTTATTCAATAACATTTTATATATATTTTATTGCTTTGATACATTTTTTAAATAAACACATAAACATATAGTTTTCCATATTTTGTAATTATTTTTCATCAATGCCCTTTTTCAATTGTTCAATTTAAAATTTTCATTAATCATTCCTTTCTTTCTACTGTAGTTTTCTCTTTATGTTTGGTCAATTTGTCGCTTTTGTTCTAGCAGATGTCTCGAATAATTTAATTGTCTATTCTCTATTATCTTTTTTTTTCAGTCTACCTTTTTGGTCGATTTATTTATTTTTTCGTTCGATTTCTATCTCATTCTATTTTCTAAATTTATCTTCTATTACTGAAGATATATATATATATATATATATATATATATATATATATATATATATATATATATATATATATATATATATATATATATATATATATTAAAAATGTAATGTTAATCAATATTAATTTAAGTAATAATATTTTATACGGAATTTGCAAATCGGAATGTTTTAAGTATAAAAAATTAAAATATTACTAATTATTTTTTTTTTAAATCATCATTTTAGTTTAAACGCAACAATTGATTATATTTTCAACTTTTAATCGTTACTTTTACTGAAAGATTCATTTAATTTTGACTCACTTAGTTCAAATATAATAAATAAAAGTATTTTACTACAAAACTAACATAGGCGTCTCATATAACACGATTATTGCATTCTCATACAAACAAATAATATTTGTACGTGAAATGAAAATTAATTCTAAAATATATTTTAAATAATATTATATTAAAAAATATATATTTTCAAAAAATAAAATAAGGATGCCTTATTGCAGCTTCAACTTTTCTATTTTTTAAAATTAATTCATATATATTTTTTTATTTTAACGATATTTCAGTTATGTAACTAATATTATACATTTATCAAAAATGTTTTTATTTTTTTTTCAAACAATGTATTTTATTAAAATAAAAATTTGCTCGATATATTAAATATATATATATATATATATATATATATATATATATATATATATATATATATATATATATATATATATATATATATATTAGTATGTTTTCATTGGGCTTTAAAAATCGTGCAACCGGCCTCTTGACAAAAGGGCTGCACGAGACGTTACACAATGGCGGGTTCTTCGCAGCCGATTGTAGACAAAGTAAACAGGAACTGAAGAGAATGAGAAGTTTTCCATTCAAGGAAACATAATACGCCTCTTCTATTTTTCCGCGGCTCGAGCAGTGCTTCTCAAAATGTGTGTGCGTTTTTCCGACGCGCACCAATAACACTTCTGCTCTCAACACATATATTATTGCCCCCCTATATTGCTCTTTTTATTATATAAACATATATATATATATATATATATATATATATATATATATATATATATATATATATATATATATATATATATGTATATATATAAATATAACGGTTTAATATAAATAACGTCACAGATTAAAAATATCCTCTTTTTATATGCGTTTTATTTAAATGAGCATTAGAATGTGTTGTGTAAAATTAGAATTTATTTAATTTTAAAAGTCACATGTTTATTCGTATTATTATAAGATTTTTATTTTTAGCTCGCGTCGAAAAATCAGGTTTTTCCAGTGTTTTTATTTATATTATATAATATATAAAAAGAAACGATTGTATTATATATTGTTTTGAAAATCGATTTTTTTCCAATAGCGGTTTTTTAAATCAGAATTCTGGTAATTAAAATTTTTTTTTAATATAAAATTACATTTATTATTTATGGTCGAATGAACATTTTCAATTTATAAACTTATTCTTTAGTTTTCATTTTATAAAAGAATTTTGCAATTGAAATAAATAACGAGTTTTCCTTCAACGACAGAAATATAAAAATAAATAATATAATAATTAAATATATTAATTTGTCGAGTCGGTTTTATTAGAAAAATGGCGAAATAATTTCATTTGCGCTTTATAAGTTATTAGAATTTTATTGAAGATTAAAAAAAAAAACATTAAAATATATCATTATCAGCAGTAAATTTATACATATTATTTTACCCTAAAGGCATTAATTAACACGGATGTGTGATTTGTTCCAGGAAAAACCACTCGCAAGATAATTCCAATTTTACAAATTAATATTTTCACTATTATATTGTAAATTATAATATAAATTATTTTTTATTGAAACATAATTTTATGATCAAATAACATATGAAGAATGATTTTATTATCAGACACTTTCATTTTAGAACAAGTAAAAATAGTATATTTAATATACGTAAGTCGTAATAAATTATTTATATTTTTAATAAATTAGAAAATTGTTTTTATCAAATTTTAACGTTCTCTAGATTTATATATATATATATATATATATATATATATATATATATATATATATATATATATATATATATATATATATAATTATGAAATTGTATTATATGATAGAATTAAACTTTGATTCATAATATTATAAATAAATATTATATTAATTATATCAAAATTCATGACCTCAAATACGACTAGAATAATAGATATTTATCATGTTTAAACTCAAATAGAATATTGTATTCGGTTTAATGTGAAAGCAGATATGACAGACAATATTTCTCATCAAACAAAATCATCGGTTTAAGCATACACTTTTCGATAGATTTTCCACGTATTTTCCATATATAAATATATTTTATTATATATATATATATATATATATATATATGTATGTGTGTTTGTATGTACAAAAGTTTTATTTTTCTTTATTGTCGTCATTTTGGGGCCAAGTAAATAAAGTCGACGACAATAATCGTCAAACCGACGATCGTGTGAAACCTTAGCAAAACGCGTCTAGGAAAAATAGATCGAAGATTGCCACGTTTATTTCCCTTACGATTTTTCCTCCGGTTCGCCACCCGTTCATACCCATCGCTCGATTTTTCCGCACCCCATATCACGTTTTTCTCTCTGATGCGTGGAAAAATCACGATTTATTAACGCGCAGTACGAGAAAAAAAAACCTTCGATATTATTGCAGAACAAGCATACAGTTGATGAAAATGATCGAATTACATAAACATGCACGTGTATATATATATATATATATATAAATGTGTGTGTATGATATTATATATTATATAAACTGTTATATAAATCGACGAGAGATTTTTCCGAGTATCACGTAAATGATTTTATTATATTATAACGTCGTCTATTATTCGTTTCATTGTCGTTATTTTTCTTTTCCAATGAACGGCATCATCTTTGTCGCAATTTCATATATTTCGATTCAATCTAGAATCGATTTAATTACAGATATGTTATATTAAAAAAAAAATTCGATATACGTATACCGGTAATTCTCGTTTTACGAACGAGCTTTTCTCATTTAAAATTTAATTAGTCGAACAAATGAGTATAATAGTATATTTTTATACGTATAAAGTTTTTTTTTATTAATAATGATAATATTTATTTTTTTTAAATATATAATTGATATATATAATTGATATATATATATATATATATATATATATATATATATATATATATATATATTTAGAGTATTTTTACGTTTTTTTTATATAATTTTTGAAGCTAGACATATACGCGATCGGTTTCAAATATTTGCGTGTTTCGCAATCGACGCTTTTCGAGTCAAATGTATTTCTTTCAAAAAATGTTGATTAAAAACAAACATTTGTCGTTTGATCCAATAGAAACATGTGTCGACATCGTTTTCGAAAAGTAAAAGCAAAAAAATAAAAAATAAATAAAAATAAAATAAAACGAAATAAGTCGACGTGTTAGAAGTCTAATAAACGATTGTTACTGAGATTTTTTTTCTTGTGCCACTTTATGACATTTTTTAATTGTTCTCATATAAAATATTACAATAGTGAAATTAATAAGTGTATTACATGTTGATAATTTTAGTATTAAAATATGAATAATATATTATTATATATCTAAAATGAAATGAGTTAAATGGTGTTTTTTTTTTAAATTCGCTAGAATTGTTTTCGTCGAAAAACGAGATAAATAATTAATTTACACGTTAATGCTTCGGAATTAAAGTAATAAATTATTAAAATGTTTTTCGTATATAATTTTCGATACGTGCACGTTTAATTTGCACTCAGTTTACTGTAAAAAATTTTTGCTTCATTAGAAAACGAATCAAATTAATTCGTCAAGGGCAACAGGGAAAATTTATATTAATAAGTGATGAAATCACATCATAATAAAGCTATTGATTTCTCTTTATAATGTATAAATATTCGTATGTAAATGTGTTTATATATATATAGTATGTGTGTGTTTGTGTGAACACTTTATATAAATACTTGATACGGATAATCTGCGAAAACGGTTCAAACCCTAATCAGCTTAACACCCGCAAATGTTTATATGAACCGACTATTATGTATGTGTGTGTGTGTGCATAATTAGTAATTAATTTATACTGAAAAAATTATATAGTATTAAAAAATTTTAATCGATCGATTAATAGTTAACGTATTTATATTTTGGTCAAAAATTAAAAACATTGAAAAAACGTCGTTAAAATATTCAAAAATATTACGTTATTATTATTATTATTATTATTAAAAGACTGAACAAAATAAAAAAAATATTGATTTATTAATGTATTTTATTTTTAATATATAATAAATGCGTTGCATTTGCGCTGAATACGGAACACGCCGCACACATTTTTGTTCATGATATCGTATTGTTTTTGTCTGCGGGGAGTTTTTCCATAGCTTTTTGCGTAAAATTTCACCGACGGTCATCAAAATGGTGGACCATTAGGATTTTTCCGATTTCCGGACGGAACACCGCCCACGGACTTTTCTTTTGATTTTCTTTTTTTTTTTTTTTTTTGATGGTGTTTTTCCTATCGCATAAACGTTAATACGTCGGTTCAAATCTCGTGGCGATTCAACACTTTTATACGCGTAAAAATGCACGTATACCGAAAAAAAACAACAACAACAACAAAACAACAAATCCTTTCTAAATAATAATAATAATAATAATAATAATAATAATAATAATAATAATATACAGAAACTGATTTCACTTAACTTGATTGTCGAACATTGTTTTAGCGGTAAACCGTAACAGCTTTTCCGGCGCGAGCTTTTAAAAGCTACCTTCGTTGGTGTTATTATCGCAAAAATTCGAAACGAAAGCTTCTAAATATATATATATATATATATATATATATATATATATATATATATATATGTACCATATAAATGTTAAACGAATTGATACCGTTTCACACATTTCACGTTGATTAGTGCGGATTTTTATTTTATTTCATTTTATCCTATTCGAACGGCAATCGTATATAATCGGTGCGATTAAAAAGTTTCGATACTTATCGCTGTAAATATTGCAGTTTGAAAGATTATTAATTATTAATTATGTATAGATCGCGTAAATATGGCTTAAAGTTTAAATCCTGCATTTTTTGTCGTCGTCAATTGTGTACTAATGAAGTTATTGTAAACACGGAGAGCTTTTAATGAATATAACTCGTGATGTATATATATATTTTTTTCATTTAAAAATTTATAATTAAATTAGAAAATATTTTTTTATATTAATTTTTTTATATATGTATTATTTTAATAATGATAAATTATGATTATATATAAAATATATATACACATTTATTGTTCTATATAAAAGATTTCATACGTAATCGTATTATACAATAAATATAATAATATAAAATGCACAGTATTAATGTTTATTTTTAGATATTTATTACTTTAAAAGATTTTCGTTGTAAGTATTATAATATTAAAAATAATAATGCAATACAAAATGACGTTTTTTAACCTTTAGCCTGCCAGATATGAGGAAACTTAGATTTAGTATATGTAGTCTTATTTTACGGTTCATAATGTAGTTCTTAACCCATATTATGAATAATATAATATAATACAACATTATAATATTTATAATAATTTTCAATATTTTTTGGTTTAGCTCTAATTTAATTATATTTCTGAATTTTTAAAGCTTTAAATATATAAAATGAACAATTATATATTAGTATAAATATTATTTATATATATATATATATATATATATATATATATATATATATATATATATATATATATATATATATAATATTTCTAATAGGACGTCGTTTAACAGTCTTTGTTAATATTTTGTGACCATATTTTTCTGTACAAAGATTTTATAATATTTTTGTGCAGCATACTTTAAGGTTAACACGTCAATATAATAAGCAAATTTCATGTTAATTTTGATCCGTTCATCGAATGAATATTTTGGATTATAAATTAAAAAATTTACGTATTAACGATAAGCAAAATTTAATTTATTCCGTAAATAATTTGAATAAATACCAAAAATATAGAAAAAAAAATAATACAAAGATATCGATCTTTTTGAAGTTTAATTAGAAAATTCAAAAATAATCTCAATCATATACCATATTTATATTTATATTTATATATATATATATATATATATATATATATATATATAATATATATATAAAGGGAACCGATCGATTATACTGTATCAAGATTATTGAAAACTCTCCGAGTATATATTACTTCAAGCACAGTTTTCTTTTAAAGTTACTAAACTTTCAAAACTGATTACGTCTCGGAAAAGCTATTTACACATAAATATCTATATATTCTTACGCACATAAATTTTCCGGGAAAACTTAAGAAAATGCACACTTTTACGAGCGTAGCATAGTTTTTATAGAATTATCGTTTCTTATCGATCATTTTTTTTTAAATTAATTTATAACATGCGACACTTTTCCAATATGATTAATTGATTATATTGAAAATATTAATAATACACAGTGGACGTGATAAATCTTCATAAAGGTAGATTTTGATGAATTTAAATGTAATATAATAATTTATAATACAGATATATTGAACAGTATAAAGTTTGGTCGGTTTTAACGATAATCCTGTCGTGTCGAATTATTAAATTCTATTAATATAATACATATTTTAGTACACTAAAAGCGTATTAAAGTTATTTTTGACTTCGGTGATTTTTTTTTTATGGTAAAAAGTTAATAATATATACAATATAACTTATTGTTTTAATGGTTTCGTACTTTTTATTTTAAATGGAATATGATATATTTCAGGATATGAAGATGAACTTTTAAGGTTGTTTTCAAATTTAATTTTCCACCATATACTTGACAAGTTTGTATTTTTATTTTATTTACAAATTTAATATATTCTTGAAGCATTTTTTATTATTATATATTGTGTATAAAATATATAAAAGTTTATATAAAATCAATATAACTAATATTTTTTTTAATGAATTTAATCTGTTTTGTATGAAAAAAAATTTTTTTTCATAAATAATAAAAAAAAAATTAAGTCAATAAAATTACTTGATTTAACCGCTAAATTTTACCGCAATAAATTACCGCAAAAACCGAAAGAACATCCGCTGCTAAAGAAGACAAGAAAACAAAACAAAAAAAAAAAAAACAAAAACGACACAACAATAGAAAACAAGAAAGAATAGAAAGAAAAGTGAGGTAGAATGGCTTCGTTAAAGAAGAACGGCAAAGCTCGATTCCTGAAGCAGGCGTGTAAACGTTTGCAAGTGCAAACATTCTTTCAGTCTTAAGTAAGACAAATGACAAAGTTTCAGCTGAAGCGATTTGCTGAAAAAATCCACGTACCGATAAGTAATCCAGTATTTAGGTTACGATAATCCAATGCCTTTACGGTTGTCGACATACGACGTTAAATGCACGTGCGTTGCACATAATTTTCATTTATTATATAGACGTATATCGAACATGCGCCGTATTTAATTTATATTAATTAAGCTATCGTTAAAATACAATATCATTAAATCGATCTGAATATTATAATATAAATATTTATTTAACATAGTTACAATCATTTTAGAAGATTGATTTTGATCAAAATCTATATAGTATATAATATAATATTAACTCGTATATTTAAGTTATATAACATTTTAATTAAAGTTTAATATTATAATATATAATCGTAAAATGATACGTTTTACCGTGTATAGTTTGTATAATTTCTTATTTATGAATTAATTCAATCAGGTTGTTTTTTTTTTTTTTTGAAAAATATAATACGATGAAATTCGGATATATGAATTGAAAAGTGGAAAATTGTCCGCGTAACAAACAAACAAAGATTTGTGTTTGTGTTAGTTAATTGTCTAAATTGTCTTTGAACACTATGAAGCGACGACAATTACTCCCCGCGTCGAAGCAAATAAATTGGATACATATAATAAAATAAATAATAATAATAGACTTAACCTATTTATGACGCTTTATATTATTGTTATCGTTGCGATTTATTTAAACCGTATTTTAACGGGATTTCCTCGATTTTAACGGATGAAAACTTGGATTTTGAGATTCATTATTAATCTTGAAGGAATTCCAAAATTTTCATATTCAACATATATAAATCAGAGATGAATAAAATAAAACAAACTTCGATATTTAACATTTTTTATATATTTTTATATATTATTGACGTTTGTTTATTTTTATAAAAATAGAAAATATTTTTTTTTATAGAAAATTATTTTTAATTTATACATTATTAAATAAAACTAATATAATTTTATATATAATATAATATTTTTGTAATTCTTTGAAGAAACAGAAGATTAGAAAAGAAAACTCTTTCAATTGTTCACCATAAAAATTTATATTAAATCGCCTTTCATGCGTTTTTGAAATATTGAAAACGTTTTCAGGCGAATCGTTTCAGGTTTATCATCATAAAATATTTCAGCATGAATGATTTTATAAGTTGTAAAAAAAAAATTGACACATTTTGATAAACGCTGTTTATATAAATTATGTAAGATAAATCAATATAATAAAAATATTTTTAGAGTGCGATATTATTCATATATTTGTGTGATATTTATTTTAACCTTTTGCATTCGAGAAGTGCTATTTGTTCACCGCTTGGATTAATGCAAAAAAACTATATTTATGTTATTTTTTTTTATATTAATTAATTTTAAGTGTAAAATTACATTATTTTAAAGAGAGAGAAGATATTCTTATTTTAAACTAGTTCGCAATTACACAATCACAAATTGAATTTTCAATATTGAAATTGAATTTTTTTTTAGTTCAAACTTAACAATCTGGCCAGAAGGATTATTAAAGTTAATTTTTTAAACACGGAATGATAAAACGACTGTGTAGATTAAATATTTCAGAATACTGTTTTTTTAAGAAAATTTCTGAAATGATGATAAAAATTATATATATATATATTTTTTTTTTTTTTTTGAGTTTAGAAAATAGTTTAATAAATTAATATATTCAATATAAAATCATTAAACAGTTGAAATATATAAAATAAATAAATAAAATAAATTTGTTTCGAGTGCAAAGGGTCAATATGCAAATATACGAAATTGGAATCGTTTCGTCGAAATATGAGACGTATTTGTAGTTTAGTCGTTTTCCGTATTAACGGACAATAACGAAATTATCCGTTCGCAATTGATCGAACGTTCGCACAAATAATCCGGCTCAGGTGGGTATCACATTAGCGAAGGCTGTTTATGCAGAAAATTCAAATGGATACGAGCCTTGCGAACAGGTAACACAATTTATCTACAAATTGAAAACCAATGTGAAATGACGAGAACAACGAGATCGGTTCGTTTAAAGGGCGAAAACGCGAAACGAATCGGTGGATGGATTTCGCATCTAAAAATAAATAAATAAATAAGCGAATATATATATATATATATATATATATATATATATATATATATATATATATATATATATGTTTAATGTGGAAATAAAACACGATTACATACACACGGTATCAAAATGTAAAACCGACGATCGCTTCTTACATATTAAATAGAACGGGTTTGGGGTCGGTCTTATTAAAAAAGTTGCGCGAAACCTTTGAAGGGAAAAATACCTTTCGCAATTAATAATACTGAGGTCGGCGGTTGGGTGACGTGTCGAAGTTTGCTCTCCCTTATTCCGTTGACTGACGCGCCCCACAGTTTGAGCAGAATAATAATTTGCAACGCGCCGACTCATGTGCATACGCTTTTCCGATGTTGGAAATTTAATTGGAAATTTTTAAGTGGCAATTCGTGTATTGCAATTTTTATATATTAAACATATAAATATATTAAGTTCATTCTTTTTATATTTATATACAATTGGAATTGTATGCGAATTTGTACACGGGTTCATCCGTGTCTGTTAAATCATTAGAAATCTACACGTTTTTTTTTTAAATATATATTAGATTTTTCAGAAATCAATTTATAAATAAAAATAATATTAAATTTAAAAATCACATGTAAAAATAATAAAATTATGGTCACGAAAAGTATTGTTATGTTGTATAAAAGCAGTACGATGTTTGCTTTTATTAAGCCAACTGTCAAAATCGAAGTAAAATATATTAATGAATTAAAAAAATACTTTAATAAACTAAGGATCGACATGATGATGATGATGATGAGGTATATTTTGAATTGTAAAGATGATTTAATATTACATTGTAAAAATAAGGTAGCATTTGAGTGTGATTTCGTCGGTGCGCGGTGGCTGCGCTAGCATTTTAAATATATAATTGTTCAATTTTGACATAAAATAGATTGTGTTTTTAATGAAAAAAAATATATATATATATATATAAATAAATTGTAAAACGTCGCTCTAAAGTGTCTGCGATCGATCGATAATACGACGAAACGGTTACAACGACATAATACGAGATCCGCCCTTTAATCCGAAGTATTCGAAGGCAGATCGTTCGAATTAGTGAAATAAACTCGTTGGGGGGGGAGACGGAGGGGGACAGAGGGACGGGGACGGACGGGGGACGGATTAGGGAAATTTTGTATAATAGACGTAAAAGTTAATGAAATAGATAGTTGTTACGTATATACACGATGGGACAGTGAATTAAACGTTCTCGGATCCCCTTAGACGGTTTTTGAGAAGGGCAAAGTTTGAAGAAAGTGTCCGTCTTCATTTGTTCAATTGCGGGGGTTGTTGTTTTCACTATTATTAGACCCTAACCTGAGTATATATATATATATATATATATATATATATATATATATATTTATTTGTTGATGTTGTTGAGATGACGTTTCGTATATATATATATATATATATATATATATATTTTATAATTATATTTATTATAAAATTATTTTAATTAATAAAAATATATTAAAAAATAAAAATAAAAGTTAATTAGTGATTTAATTCGATATTTTGTTATTAATTGAAAAGGGGATGAAGAATTTGGGCCGTTTCGACGGTATCGAATGTTTTAATGGGAATATTGGTTATTAGTGAGATTGATCAATCGACGATTTATTTCTATAAATAAAGTTATCTACAGATTGGTGATAAAATTGCCAGATTTATATTTAAATTATATATAATATATAAAATATTTCAGATTATTTTATAACTCTTTTTTTTTTGTTTTTTAGAAATTTACAAATCATTACATTAAGGAAAGCACTAATGTGATTAACGATCGTCAAAAGGTTCGTAATCGTAAATTAGATATATTTTTTTGTCGTTGTTGTTGTTGTCGATTGTTTTGTTATTGTTTGTTCTCTGCGTTCAAAGCTATTTCTGTAGATAGAAATTCGCGATCTTTAAATAGATAGTTTTTCGTTGTTCGCGGAAAACTCAACGTGACTTTTCCTATTCTTCGACGATGGCCGTTATCGAATCGAGTTTTGCGTTTTTTCTTCCCTATATAAATATATATATATATATATATATATATATATATATATATATATATATTCTATGCTTTTCTTTTAATATTTTATTATATACGCAAGTAGCGGATTTTTTTTATATATTTATTTTTGTAACGATTGTGTTTATTTTAGTTATTATCGACTCGTATTACTGAAAAAATATATATAAATGTTTGAATATTGCAAAGAGTTTTATATATATATTTTTTTGCACTAGATTATTCAGTTATATGAATAAACTTTTCAATATGTACATAATTAAATCGAAATTATAAGAATTTGTATCTTTTAATAGAATATTTTATGTACGATAAAAAATAAAATCGTATATGAAAAAAAAATAAAAGTATTACGTTCGATGAATAATATGATAGGATTTTATTCATGCGCATAATTTTTCATCTAGTTTTCATCATGATAAAAAAAAAACTATATTTTATCGATAAATTTCTGCATTATGTTGATAGTTTTCTATACATATTTTCGACTTGTTTATTATTTTTTCGACGTATTATAAATATATATTATAATATATCATTATTTTTCTATTATTACTTATTCAAAATGTTTTTTTTTTCCACAATGGATGATTGTAAAATTATTGTAGACGTATTTCGATGAGATTCGGTTAAGATAAGATTTCAGTATTATGTTCTATGTAATTAACATTTATATATTAATTAATTATAAAACAGTTTTTTTTGGCATTGAAGTTGAATCAAACGTTCTATAAATATATTCATAATATCAAATTTCAAATAAAAATAAAGTATTTTTTTTACAATAAAAATGAAAAATGTATAAATAATATCTCATTTTTTTAAAATAAATCATCTATTGACAGCAAGTAAATGAAAAATTCTATTTATTTTAATTCATCTGTGTGAAAGTTTATTAATATAGTTTTATATTAAAATTTTTGTTTTTTTTTTATATAATAAAGTTGTGTTTTATTGATAAAATTATTTTGAACTATGAATGTAATTTATTAATCATTCATAGATTTTTCAAAAATTCATTGTTTTATATATTTATATTGAAAATAAAAATTCTGTATAATTATTAGTTTACATTTTAATTATTCTTATTAAATATTTATTATGATATTTACATCCATACATTCGAGATATTAATATTTTAAATCTCTTATAAGTATTTGTATTTTTATGAATATTTTTTTTATTACAATGTATATATATATATATATATATATATATATATATATATATATATATATATATATATCATGATAAAATCGGTCTAAAGAAAACAAAGATAAATCCGAAAAAAACTTTCTTCTAAAAAATTAATAATTCATACGAGTTGATCTAAAGAGGGTACGAAAAAAGAAGAGAAAAAAAATAAAAATAGGGGGTTGAGGGATGAACAAGCTTATCGGATCGGCTCGCTTGATTTTCAACCCCCCTTCCCCGTCTTCGCTGGAGAGGGGGGAGGGGGATGGGGTTCGTTTTTGCCGTCGCGAATGATAATTTACTATTATATATAGACTTTTTAATTAAGGCATCGCGTCGGTTTTTCGGATTCGGGGGTCCCCTTTTATGTAGTTAATTAAAATATTCATGGAAATTTCCGCGAGACCAGGTGCGGTTGATTAATAAATCGTATTATGCGCCGAAATTCGAACCGTAGTGTGCCGTTAACACGACGAACCATCCGCCGCACACCTGAGTCCTGTACAATTTTCATCGTGTTGCACACAATACATTTCCACAAATAATAATAATAATAATAACATCATCGATTATTAAATTGTATTTGTAAGGCTTTTATAAATTGATTCCGTTTCGATTTTGCTAATTGCGCAATCGTATCAATCGGTTTTTCATAATAATTCGTCCACTCGATAGCGATTCGGATCGTTTCTATTCGATTTTTCGATTGCTTTTACTTCATTGTGTGCTACGTGTCTTTTTAATATTATTATTATTATTATTATTATTCAATTTCATTCATCCTTTTTTCAATGTTGAAGCGTAATTACAATTTGACATTGTGCCATTGTTGATTAGCACAATGATAACAATGATGTTATTATCGTAATAAAGCGATACACAAAATGGGGCTTTTTAAAATTTTCAACGATAAAATTAATATAGTATCATTGTATGGAAAGGATTTTCGTGAAAGAAGCGTTAAATTTACATTTTGATACAATAAATGTAATAATTGTATGAAAGGATGCGATTAATATATATATATTTTTTTAATAATAGACGTTTACAACGATCTTGTATTTTAAGTGTTTTTATTTTCAATTTTCTATAAAATTAAATTAATGTGTAAAATTGTTTTGATTACAAATTGAAGTGTGTTTGGTTTATTCACTCAAATTCGCTCTTTTCATTAATGAATTTTAAACACAGTAAAATTATATAATATTATTTAATAATAATAAAAAGACATTAAAATAGTGTTTCTCAATTTTTTCTGATTTATATGCTATAAAAAAAAGATTTAATTTAATCTATCGTTGTTTTAGCGTGAATTATTAAAGTGAAACAAATATTTTAATAGAAAATAAAATAAAATTTTATTTATGAGATGAATTTTTATATATAAAAAGAAATACAATACATCAATTAAATTATTGAGAATTGAAAAAAAATATATGTATATATATATATATATAAGTGGTGATACTTGATTGTTATAATATTATTAACATTGTAACATTATATATATCATATATGATACATAATATATAATTAATTATATTTATATATGATGTTTTTTTATGAATTAAAATTTATAATGAGTTTGAAAACTAAATAAATGCGATTATACTATTTAATGCTTTAAATACGTAGAATAATCTAAACAGTCTACTAATGAAAAAAAAATATTTTATATAATATGTATTTTTATAAAAGATTAAAATATACATTTGTAAATGTATATCGTAATATTGCATGTAAATGGCACATTAAATTTTTGTATTGTGTTTGTTTTTCATTAGTAATATGAGTTGAGTGTTTTGTATAGAAAATTAAAACTGTAATTAATCTCTTCTTCTCTTCTATTTACTTATAAAAAAATGCACTAATTATTTTGCATTTATAATTTGAGAAATATACGTTAAATTACATATATTATGTTTTCATTTTATCCGAGAATTTATTTATATTATTAATACACTTAAAAAATAAAAGCGGTAATATTTCATATATAATAAAAATGAAAGTCGTCTCTTTACTAAAGAATCAAATTTATCATGTGAATCTGAATAAATATTTCAGTAAACTAGCATAAAACTTTGTACGAGAAAACTTTGTAAATTAGAAAATTTTCCATCGCATAATTGTATTTTTTTCGCATTTTCCGTTTTAATATATATATATATATATATATTTAAATTAATTTAAAAATGAATTAGATTCAATATTTTTTTGTAAATTTAGTTCATAATTGCTTCTGTTAGATATTGTTTTGAGTAATTTTAATCTGTATATAATGGTATAAAGAAGATGAAGTATATTTATTTTAATTAATTAACGATATTGAAAATGTGTCATATTAAATATTTTTAAACACCAAAACTTGACCTTTATTCTAAATAAACTATTATCATTTTCATTTAAGGTCGAGAGTAATTAGGCTTAGATTAAATTTAGCTTTTAATTATTTATCTCATAATCTTGAATAATAAAGATAAGAATGTAAAGTGAATCTTTCGATTCTGCTAACAATTGGGGTCATAAATGTCTTTCTTTAAGAATCATTATTTTTAGAGTTAAAAATCAATGCAGTCTTTTATAATATTGTTTTTTTTTCTTATAAATAATTCATAATTATGAAAAACATAATAATCGATCGGTGAGATGTTTGGCGAAAATGGAGCGTGTACTAAAAGTTCATATTTTAGAGAATTTAACTTGTCAACAGTGATTGAAGCTTTAAGTCGATCGAGCAACATTAGAATTAAAATTGTTTTATAATATATTGAATATAAAAAAGGGGTAAATTGTGTTAAAAAAAAAGATGGCAAGCGCATTTAATGGGATTCGTGCGAATTTTATCGGACGGGTTGTGTTCAGAGCAACCAACTGTTGCGATGTCGATAGGTTAAGGGTGAGAAATTGACCGAGTTCAACCCTATCTCGAAGCGAACCTCCTTCACCGCCCATTTAAGCGAGGACAGAGGGCCGTTAGGGCGGAGTATAAAATTGGGGTAAGGGGTGTAATCGAGGGGGTCACATAGTGGAGGTCTAAAACGGGGGCGAATCGTCTGAGGACGACGGCGCCGAACTGTCGCCTGCCCACGCAGCCTCCGCAACGGACCATACCCCCTTTTTACCCCTCGTTACCCCCGAACGACCCTCTTATAAATAATATTAATCTCGTCGGGTGACCGTTAACACTTGGCAAACACTGAGTAAAAATGTAAAATAAATAAATAAAAAAAAACTTCCTCAATATCTTTGTCGTCATACTTACAAATTGTGATAATGAGCATATATATATATATATATATATATATATATATATATATATATAATGATGATATTATGTGTTAATCTACGAGTGGTTCTTGTCAGTTTAATTCTTTATACTTAAAGATAATTACTATTTTTTTTTTGCAATTGTAGTCTACTCTTGAATGATAAGAATTTCTTTCCTATTGAATGATAACGCAACATTTTCAACGATTACATAATTATTTTAAAATCTCTTATTATTTTTTTTCATTTAATATATTGTTTTTTATTTGTAAATGTGTAGTTTAAAATAATGATTTTTTTTTGTATAATCGTTATTTTATTACATTATTTTGATGTTGAATGAAGAATATTCAATTGATAACAAATATTATTTTGTGATTAAAATGTTTATATATAATATATTAAAATATAATTTTGTTATTAATTTTTAACTGATGTTCACTTTTTTTACAATTTTCTATATTTAATTCAATTTTAAAACAATATTTTTGTTTTAATTATGTAAAATATATTCTTCATCTTATAATATTAGTTTTTCTTAGAAAATGTACTACAAAATGTCATTATTTTAAAAATTTATACGTAATCGATTCATATCTAAATATAATAATTAATTGATTGCAATATTTATAATATTATTATAATTTTTTAATTAATATAATGGCGAATAGAAATTTCTAAAAAAACTATATTTATATATATTTTTTTCTCGTTTCAAACATTCTCGATACTTTTCTTGATTGTATTTGAAATCATACTTTATGAAATGACCAAATTATAATATCTCGTTAATTTATATGCATAGTTTAATACGTAGTAGTTAAATTTTGTAATCTAATGTCGGTGACGGTTAACTATTGGTTGTTGTCCAATTAACTTCTTTAGTATAACGGACACCTCAATTAATACAACACCCATAGGAACCGATGAGAATATGACGCTATTTACACACACACACACACACACACATACATAATTTATATATTGTGTATATATTATGTATTTTTTTTTGGTGAATATTGACATTTTATTAATTTTCAATATGAATAAAATCAATAAAAATATCGATTTTTCACGCTAATTGTTATATTATTACGGTATTGAAAATTTTCTGTTGATATTATTTTTGAATATTTCCATGGAAATATTTTATTACATAATCGTAGTTATGTTACATAATTTTAATGTTATGTAACAATTCAATCAACTTATTGTTCGTTAAAAATATCTCGTCAATTAATTGTAATTTAATAATATTGAATGAATTCATAGTATTTTTATTAATAATTTATTTTGATCCTATTGTAATTGATATGATTTTTTTTTATAATTCATTGTCTAATATTTTAATCTGAAATATTGAAGAAAATTATTTCAAAATTTAAACACAAACGTATATATAGATAATTTTGTAAATTTTGCATAATATTTTTGTAAACACTATAGACGATTCCGATGCTAAAATTAAAGGGTTGAAACGGTTCAAATTGGTCGTGTTTTCGTGTATTTGTAAAGATCGGGGTTGTTTTGTTAGTGTAAAATACGTCATGGACTTATATTAGATTAGCGCGCCCGGTTAATCTGCAAAGTTACCGCCGAGTAAAAGTTAGCGAAGCCTAGCGCCGGCCCTGATTCCATTACCGAAGGAGTCTCCGTCGTAATCCAGAGGCTTTGAATGTGTTTCACATAATTTGCGATCTAATTTGACGGTTGCCACATATACATACACACACACATATATAAATTATCATTATTATCAATACAACTTTATAAAGGTCCGATTTTATGAGGTCTTTTTGTTTTTGTATGATGAAACAATCTTGGTCGATGAAGTGAAATTATTTGAATGTAGCTTTGTGCGTATCGAATATATAATAAAAATAATATACGTTTAAAGTAATAAAAGTGACCGTATTAATGTCTTTTTTTGGTATATTGCGATTTTTTTCGTATTGTGGAAAAGCGCGGAAAACTCTAAACGAACGCTTCGTTAATTAATTGTTCTGTCGTCTAGACGGCGGTTAATCGACTAAAAAGGGGAAAAAAACGCGAAGAAAAATAAAGCAAAATAAAATATAAATAAATATATATATATATATATATATATATATATATATATATATATATATATATATATATATATATATAAAGCGTGGAAAATAAAGAAAGAGAAAATATACTAAGAGAACGATGATTCGAGTGAGTTGAAAAAAAAAGTTCTAGGACACTAAAAAAAAAGTCATTAAGTAGAGAACGAGTGTAAGAACAATGCGAACAAGCGAAATAAACAGACGACAGAATAAGACGGACAGATGGAAAAGTGGAAAATTCTAGGGACGAGAAAATGAGAAAAGGAAAATACAGCGAATGTGAGAAAAATTACTAAGATGTGAACAGTTTTTTTTATGCTATGTATCCGTTGAATTTTTTTTTCTAAACGTTCGAGTTTTACGATTAACAATAATGAGATTGATTAAAAATAATTTTTATTTATGTGATAAATCTTTTATATATATATATATATATATATATATATATATATATATATATATATATCATGTATATTTAAAGGCAATTATTAAATAGGATCATGAATATCGATTTCGCATAATTACGGAATTATTTTCTATAGTAATTTCGGAATAATAATAGTATGTTATTATCTGAGAAACAATATTCAAGCTCTTTCATCAAACAATAATAGTGAATTAATGCATAGAATGCATGGAAATTCCATAAACACATCTTATTCCTAAAGTGTTACTGTATATATAATTTTATATGAAAATTCCGAATTTTTATATAATATTCATTATACGTGTTAATAATAAATTCGATTCTATATATAAAATGAAAAAAAAAATATTATAAAAATGTAAATATAAAATTACAAAATATGAATAAGAGGGTAAAAAATGTATTTAAATATAATGAATATTCTATTTATATTATATTTTGAATATCGAAACGGAAAACTGTCATTTACAAAATTTCTATATTGTCTGAACATAGAAAAAAATGGTATATCCTTTTTTTATATTTTTTTTCGTGTATTTTATAATATAAATACTTTTATTGTAAAAAAATGATCAATATAAACTTAAATAATATAAAAAAAGTAATATTTTCGAGTACATTCAATGAACTCTATGTGTTGTAATTGTATATTTATATAAGAAACGTTTTCCATTTATTTTTTAATATAGAATAAATTAATTTGGAAAAAACAAACCATTTATAAAGATTATTTTATTATATTAATAATTTATTTTTACATTAAAATTTTGATTATTTAAAAAAATATTATATATGAAAATAAGCAATAATTAATCAGTATATTTGGAATAACCTGATTTAATTAAGCGGGCTTTTATTGGACGTGTTTAATGAATGATTTTTGTAAATATTTACCATCAATATTAGATAATAATCGATTATATTGGATATAAAGTTTGCCACCGAAGATTGATTAAATACTAAATTATGTCACGCGAAATATATCCGAGCTAACTACATATATAAACTTTATAGAAATAAATAGTTAATATAATTTAGAACGATTTTTTTTTAATATTTTATATATTGTATATAGATTGCTTTTAATATATATATATATAGTTAAAAATATATGTAAATATTTTCAGAACCAGAGAAGGGTTTTTATTAAAAGAACACTCGAAAATATTTGCTTATTCATTGCGATAAAACAATGATAACGTATTTAGATAATACAATTCCAAATATCGAACGTTTATTTTACAATAAGATTATTATCTATATGTATAAAATTTTATATAAAAATTTAATTTATTATAGTAATATAGTATAATTTTCCAAAAAAAAAAATATGATCACAGTATTTATACTGTGACACAAGAATAAAACAAAAAAATCGCACACATTATACATAATAAATAACACGTATTTATTTTCAGATGAAAATCTTACGGCTTCATTTGCGCTAAAATATGAAGATTAAAAAAAAATATTTTTTTTTATACAAAAATACGCGTATCCTTATAGTGATTTATATACAATATTTTATATAGAAAAAAAAAATAGCGTAATATTACATATTGAGATCCCTTGGCTTTTGACCATCCCGTATAATTTAATTTATATCTAAATTCCGTTTAATGGAGAATGTATACGTATATGTATATTATGGGGATAATTTTGATATATATATATATGTGTGTGTGTATATTGTAGATGGATATAGTAGCAAAATTGGATTATCTGTCGTTACGTGGCCCGTTTGAATGAGAAATGTTCGCGCCGTGGAATTGACAGCATTTTGAATGGAGAAAAATCGTTCGGCTATGAAAATATTCACAGCTTATTTATAGACGTCGCAATAATCGCAAAACATGCTCGTTTACCTTACATCGTTAACGACATATATATATATATATATATATATATATATATATATATATATTAAAGGTTCTGAGGGTCATTTTTTTCGTTCAATATGTTTTTATACGTTTATAAATGTGAGCGGTTAACTACACTCATTTAGTTAGTCGTTGTTTGTATTATATATAATATAATTTAGCATCAGTGGCGTTTCGTGAAATGAAAATTGTTACGTATTTTATTATCGGTGTATATTTATGACGTTTTTTTTTGCTATATATATATTAAAAATATTTAATAAGTAATAAAAATTTTCATTTTATGAAAAGAATTTTAGAATAGTCCCATTAGATATTATTATATTTATCATTTAATCCATAAAATAGTTCATTATCTTTCGGCGATTCATTATTAATTTAATTTATGTCTATAAAACAATGTCTTATCAAGGTAATATTTATTTTTGGAAACTGAAAAAAAGTCACACAAAATCATAAATGGCGAATCATTACGGTGTTTTTTTTTTTTGCTTTGATAGAAATAAATTGGTATTTAATTTGAAAATTTTTATAAAATATAAATATTATAAAATAATTATTTTCGTTTCATTCCGTTGCAACCTTTCAATTTAATTAAATATTATTAATTTTATTAATACGAATGTTTATTATACAATATTAGTTTCAATAGATGTTATTGAAATATAAATTTTTAAAGCTTCGAAACTTTGATTCGATTCGGTCTCTTTTCAAACGACTTTTAATTACTTGCGGTAATGTTATTAAGTCGTTATAATGTACTTATATTTTCTTGTTCATTAAACGCGGTAATTGATTCGAAAAAGTTATGAAACACGCATTTTTGTCGTAATATGCGGTCTATTTTTTTATTATGTAACACATTTTAATTTTAACGCATATTATTGAATATATTATATGGTTCTAAATTTTTATTCAACATTATTTCTAGATTGCTTTTGTATATATCTAATCGGTATAACAGTTCGATTACATTTTTTTTGTCATACAATAAAGTTTTTTTTTCAATTAATATTTAATTTTAAACCAGACGCTTACTTTAGAATTCGTAATGCGTTTTTTTAATGTAAACATTAAAAAAAATTTTTTTTAATGTTGAACGACAAATAAAAACCTTCGTTTCCAATTAATGAAAGATCAAAGGACTGTATATATAATTAAGAAATTTACGCAATTTGCATAGTATAACATTTCGAATACTTCAATGAAAGTACGCTAATTTACATTTATTATTCGAAAATCAAACCGCGGCTCAATTAAATTACAAAATATACTCGAATCTATATGATAATAATAATACATGTGAATTATTACGAATCTATGTCTGATTTATTTTCGTTAATTGGTATTAAATATTGTAATTAATTCTATTATTATAGATAAGATTCACAGATAAAAAAATAATGTATAATATTTATAGCCGAATATATTGTGATTTTTTTCTCTTAAAATAGAACGTTTATCTGTGTTTAAAATATAACATAAATAATAATGCAAAAATAAGATAGTGTAATAATATATAGGAAAAGTGGAAAATGCGGAAGATGTATTAATTTCTTTCATTTCCTTTGCTGGATGATAATTATTTCCTTTCAGAGAATTGCTTTTCTGCTGCGTTAATATAGTGGTGAATATGAAATAATATTTCAGTTTTGTTCGGTTTACTGAAATGCTTCGCTATTATAAAAGTTAAATTAAAGTTAATTGAATTAAATATCGTGCACGTTTTTATACTACACACACACACACACACACACACACACACACACACACATATATATATATATATGTGTGTGTGTGTGTGTGTGCGTGTTTTGTGTGCAAAATTGCAATATCGAATGTCGTATAATTCTCCGAAGTGAAACTTATTGGAAGCTTTTGATGTAACTTTTGCAAAAGTTGTCGACGAGTTGTCGCTGTGATGATGTAAAATTTTATCGAATTTAATTTTCTTATATATTCATGAAAATATTACGGCATACATATTATGAATTTTAATAATATTTATAATAAAAAAAAATAATAATGCCACATAAATAAGTTTATAAAAATGTGTGTCTATTTTTTATAAGGTAATCCTAAAAAATGTAAAAAGATTATATTTGATATTTAATTAAAACTCAAAATAAATCGTATAAAAAAATTAAAATAAATTATAAATGCTTTTATGTACATCTTCAACATTTTTTTTATGAATATTGCACTCTTAACTATTTTGGAACGTTGCATTTGCTTTTATGATATTTGCTATATATAAAACATGAAAGTTGACATTGTTTACAACTATTTTAATAAAGTCATATTGGATATTATTTTCTACAAATATTTTATCAGACTTTTATATTTATACTTCTTAAATTATTTCGTCTAACGAAATGTTTAAATTATTAATATTTATTTTTGTAAAAAAATGTTAATTTATATATATATTATAAAAAATGAAAAAATTGTATTTTATATGCACGATTGAACTATTTTCGTGGAATCAAAAACGATTTTTCGCATATTTTTCATATTTCATAGAATCACGACTGAGTATTTTGCAATATTTAGTCATGAAAATAATAAAAAAAATATTTTTTTCATAACTATTATAACGCACTATAGATGAACGATTTTATTTTTTTATTCCTATAAACTTTGAACAGTTTCGATACGATTTTTGTGTCTTGAGAAAAAGAATGTGAAAAAAAAAGAATTAAAAACGTGGCGAAAAAAAAAAATGGGGAAAATCGTTTGTGGACACAGCGATTTCGCAGCGGCGAAAAACGGCGGAAAAATTCGACTTTCGCCCGGCGGTAAATAAGCACACATTTTCCGGTCGAAACTTTTCCGCGCCGGAAATAAGAAGAAAAAAAAAATATATGAAAAAAAAGCGTTTTTTTGGACGCGCAAAAACGCGAACTTTACGCCTCTCAAATATTTATTTTTAAATTACCTCTTTTTAAAAAGCACCCTCCCCCCTCTTTCTCCCTCCCTCAGTCGACCCCTTGCCCCTCTGTTGAAAGTAATAATATTCTTTTCGGTGTAATCCGTTTTTTCTTTCGCGTTTCGTCAAAGATACACTCTGTGTGAGCGACTAACGTCGTTACATTTTCTTTTCTTTCGCGTTTATTCTCCTTTTTCCTTTTCTATATTATATATATATATATATGCCTTTTCTTCCTTCATTTTTTATGCTGCTTCCGGTATGTTTTTGGGCTGGGAATACACTAACGATTCGTGAAAATGCCGAAACGAAAATAAATACGGTTAAATAGTCACAGTGTGTCATGCGTAGAAAAAAATATATAGTATTTTTTTTTTATCAAATAGTTTATATATATATAAACGAAATTTTCATATAATAAATCTAATATTTTTCATTTCATCAATATATTATATAATATTTATTAAAATATAATGTTTTATTATTATATATAAATAAAGTGAACAACTTTATTAGTCAAACATATTTTCAAATTGTAAAGAAAATGTCGTAAAAACACAAAGAAAATTCTATTATCAATTTGAAAGTCATTGAATCGATTATTTTTACAAACAATTATTTTTTAAATAAGGACGTTTCTCTTCAATTTGTCACAATAATATAATAATAATTTGACACAAATTATCGATTCAATATTTTATAATTGCATTCAAATTCGAATTATATAATGTGCGTTCGGCTTAATATTTTCGAACTAACCGCACGTTAAACGTTTCAATAGATGAATGAATATAAATGGCCTCACGGTACGTATTGTTGTAAGTTGCTCGTTGGAAACGTATGACGGGGTTCTTTGTTATAGTGGCATTTTAAATATTTATTTTGGCCCCCAACCCTTAACTCCGGTTTCGGTTTGCGAACGATAGTTAAGAGCCTTGTAGTTCGCACTTTTGGCCGTAAAGGCAAACGTGCGGTTAAAACGTACGGTAAATACGGTCGGTTAGTTCAATGTTTCACTTTGTCGACTATGAATATATATATATATATATATATATATATATATATATATATATATATATATATATATATAAATTATAATTAAATTATACTAATGTGTGAATTTTACATTTGTACAATTCAATGTATTTCGAAAGTTTAGAACAATGTTTCAGTTGTCCGAAATCGAGATCGACTATATTGATAATAGTATATTTTTATTTTATTCTCAATATTGAACTATTTTTATAATGAACGAATAATTGTTATACAATTTTATAATAATATAAATAAATCGGCTTCATATTTAATTCATATCATTAATATGGAATAATAATGATTTTTTTTTCATTGCGATTTTTCATAATTTTCCACGGTAAGAAAATGAGGCGAAGGCTGTTTTAAAATAAAACGATCAAAGCGTATCAGGAAATTCGAGAATTCGCTTTATTTTGAAATGCGATCGCGTATTTTCTTCACAAGACAGATATATGTTTCCGTGAATTCACAACCGTTATGAATAAGCTAATATCATTGTAGAATTTATATATATATATATATATATATATATATATATATAAACGTATTTCAATATGAAGTATATTGCATTTATAATATTTTATTATATTTATTTTATTTAAGTCAATACATAAAATTAATATATAAAATTTGGTATGATTATAAAAAAATGTATGAAGTTTTATGTGGTCTTTCGAAAATTGAAACTCACATTATATTTACCATTAAAATCTTTGTTAAAAATCACTATATTATATAAATACACATACATACGCACACACATATATATAAAACGGTTAATATTTGTATATTTTTGACGGAATTTAATTATTTCTATGGAGTATTTTGAAGAGCAAAGCGTATTATGTTCACAAATACGCGACGCGTTTCGCAAGAAAAAAAAAAAGAAAACGGGTATACAAAAAAAAATTGCGCAAAAAAAAAAACCAGCGCTTCGACACGCAATTAAACGTTAAAAAGATACGCAAAATATAACCGGCTCGATCAACGTTACGGTAAAATCGTGCACAGCGAAATTGAACAAACAAAATGTTCTCATCATCATCATTATCATTATCATCATCAATTTTTTTTTTAGAATTAAAACGTATTCAAAGATATTTTTTTAATTTTCGTCTATTTAAAGATTGCTCGAAAAAAAAATCTGGACCATTGTTTATTATTATATATAGGCTTTCAAGTCTAAAGAAAAATTGTCTCATCATTTTTTTCTGTTATATATATATAACATATATTAAAATAATAATATATATAAAACGCACTTAATTATTTTGTATACGTTGTGTAAATAAAAATGTAGATTTTATATATAACATTAATTAACTTTCAAAATATCAGATTTTTCTATAAATAAATCGATATTATATAAACATTATATTTTATTAAATTAAAAAAATCATATATGTATCCAATGATAGATTAATTATTGCAGTATACAGCAAATTTTCAACTGTATAAAATTATATTTACGACGATAATTTGCTGATGTTTCAGATCGTAGATAATATTAATATGGTTCAAATGGAAAATCGATATTTAAAAGCTCTGATTATTTTTATATAGAGCGAATCAGTTCCGATCTTTAATTTTTATTATAGAGAATCGGATGAGAATCTCGTAAAACCACTTCGATATATTCTATTGTCGAGTGTCGATATCCGTTATAAATGACGGTATTAAATTCGAATTGATTATGTTTGCACTCAAATTCGTTTTATTTGCATGTAAATCTACATAGTTAATCTATAATGAATATATATTATATATATATAGGAAGGTATTAAATGTTGAGTATATTTTAAATCTTCATGTTGCTTAAAAGATTCGCAACAAATGTGCGATTTACAAAAGAGAATTTATATTTTAGACAAAATTGTGTTTAAAAGAGTATTTTAGATAATATTAAGATTTTTATTTGCTTCACAAAAAACAACTTCAATGTTCAAAATTTGGAATAAATTATTATATGAAAGTTCGTCTTATTAATGTGAAGAAAATTGTGAAAGATAACGACGATTATATATATATATATATATATATTCGTGTATTATTCTAACAAGACAAAAATAGTTTCAATTAAATTCTTCTCACTATAAATAGTTCAGGAGTAATTTGAATAGACACAAAATGAAGCCTTTATTATGTATAATTTGTTTGTACGTCATCGTTGTTTTTAGACGATCGTTAATTTACTATGCAAGAAAGTATTTTTGTGCATATATATACGTCATATCAGTGGTTTTTAGGTAGAGGTTTCCGATCTTTAATTAATTATTACTCGACGGAAAAACGATATGCAAAATTTACATGATTTAATGATGAAATTTATGTTCTAAAATAAATTTCATATATATATATATATATATATATATATATATATATATAATATTGAATATATTATTAATTATTATTTTACATATTTTTTATAAAATAATGTGTCTTGTTTAATATAAATATCTTTGTCGTTTCAGCTAATTGCAGAACAGAAATTTCAGAATTGAATTTTTTATTATCACTGAAAACGATCAAACTTTATTATGACAACACTTTATAAAAAAAATATCGAATTCACTTAGAAATATTTTATATATTAATAATGTAATCATCAAACGCTTTTATTGTTATTGTAAAGTTAATCATTTCTATGGTTAAAAATATATTATATATATATATATATATATATATATATATATATATATAAGGTTCAATTTGAAAATAAAACCGGATATGATTGTGAAAATACGATCGAATCGTATTTTTGATTAAGGTTATTTTATTATATATATTATAAGATATTTTTTTTCCAAACATGTTCACTTAGGTTCATTCCCCGGTGTATATTCGTTCTTTTTCAGGATAGAATATTTTGTATGAAAATATTTTGTATCATTTCCCGAAGGAATCCATTTCGAAAAGGTCCGACGAAATAATTATAAAATTTCACTAGGTTTATTAACATTTTATTTACACTTTCATCTTGGGGGGGGGGGGGTTATTTTTTTTAATATACTCCTCCTCCCTCCGTCTATTACTACGCGATTAATTTTTAATGGTGGATTTTTCTTAGAAATTGTTCATTTCGGACAACGAGTGGGCGTTGTAGAATATTATGTTTACTTATGAATTTCAATTATTACTACAAATACGAGTTATATAATATTAAAATATTAATTTAATATAAATATATATATATATATATATATATATATATATAAGAATATTGAAAATAAATATTTTCAATAACTATACACACACACACACACACACACACACACACACATATATATATATATATATATATATATATATATATATATATATATATATGTTATTCTAATATAATTGTGTTGAAATCCTCATAAATTGTCTAATCATTATTAATTTAATGATATGTGAAGTCATTTGTTATTATTTATGTAAATAAAATTATTCGTATAATATATGGTAAATTATCGTGTATTAAAAATTGATACAAATATGACTTGAATTTTATTTAGTTTTTATTTTATATAATCGAAAATTAAATTTTAAACGAAACCGATAAACTATTTTTAATCGTTCACAATGACTGGAAATATTTCATAATATATATAAAAAAATCAGCATTTAATTGAATTTGTAGCATTACTGGTTTTATTCCTCCAAAGATTCCAGGATTTGCTATCGGTATTTACTTTTTATAACTGGAAATCGAATTAAGCTTTACTATAATCCTTCCTTTGCTTCCGACTATAATAAATACTTGTTCTTTTTTTCTATTTTCTGTGGAGAAATTCAGGAAAAGCTTATTGTTTTAATATAGTTTTATCATCGTATTTCGATTTAAACACTGTCACAACTCAAAATATTTTTTTAATAAATATTACTTAAAATTATAATAGAATTATTATATTTAATATTTTTTTTATACGTTACTATTTTACGAGATCAAGTAGTTAAATTTCAGTTAGATATATTACAAATTAAAATATAGACGTTTTATTTATATATTTCTTATGTTAATTATATTATTTTTTTTAATAATTATATATGAACATAAATTATAAATGATAACTATAAACAGTTGTAGAAAATTAAGGTGACCAATCGTCCTCCTTTTGTAACTCGTATCCACATTTTCTTCCTACTTTTTAAATTGTGTCCTTTATTTGTAATTTTTTATGTTAAATAAATTATGAGAGTTTCTAAGTAGATAAAAAGTTTTTCGAAAACCTTTTGAAAATGGACAATTTTCATTTACAATCTGAAAATCTATTTAAATCAATCACGACGTATATATATATATATATATATATATATATATATATATATATATATATATATATATATATACCACTTTTTTTATTGTGAAAAAAAAAACCTATATTAAAATGTAATAATAAAACGTCACATATTTTCTAGATGAAAAAAAAAAAACAACAAAACATACAAATAGAAGACGAGTTTGTAGAAAAAAAAAGAAAGACAAAAAAAAGACAGGCGAGACAATGAAATTAAATGAAATAGAACGCGAAAAGCTCTTTTCGGATATTAGCATCGTCCATTACCGGCTGTACGTTCATTGTAAACACGATTCAGACTAAAGTATGCAAATAGGCATCTGGGCACGATCCCCGATACCCCGTGTCCAACCTCGTTTGTGTGTACGTGCTTTTTTTGACCCGTAACCTGTCTATTTGCCCACTCATCGCTATTATATATATATAGCGATATGTGTTCGAATCTTGTTTTTTAGGATTAGCACGCGTGCACTGCATAATCATTCGCTATAAAAATTATATATATATATATATATATATATATATATATATATATATATATAGATATTTTATATGAAACGTGTCGAGGATTATGCATTGTTCGTGTTTATTTTTCATAGTTTGAAAATCTCGTAAATTTTACATAGCGCACGTATGTGACGCGGTATGTTCGTTTTTATTACTTATATTGTATTATATTTTACGTGAAAATAACGGTTTAGTTATTGAGTTTTGAGACGGAAAAATAAATTTTTAGTATTATGAATATTCATGATATTTGGATATAGTGAATTTTGCACTATAAAAAATTGAAAAAGATAATTAATATTTACAAACACTATTTATTAACAATAGACGAATAATAATGAATAATTATCGAATTTATATATATATATATATATATATATATATATATATATATATATATATTTAGATCAAATACTAAAATATAAAATTATTATTATAATGGAAATTAATAGTAATTACGTCGACGATAATAAATTAACGTATTCAAGAATATTAGATTAATTATTAAACGAATACAGGATAATTATTTCTAACAAAAACAATATAGCGTCGAAAAGCACGATGTTTACATAATTTAAAAAATTCACATCGCTCTAAATTTTGGATTAGATAAAGGATTGAAACCCAAATATAATATATTAATTATATCGTAACAAAATTTATTCATTAGCTATCAATTACGACTTAAATTAATTTACACGGATTTTGTATTATATATTTGTGTAGATATAATATATATATATATATATATATATATATATATATATATATATATATATTGTTTATAATATACTTTTTGCAGACTCGGCGATAATGGAATACTGGTCTGCTTTGTCTTTTTTAGCGTTCGGTCAAAGGGTTGTTCTCGTTCAGAGGTTTCAGGGGTATTAAATCGTATAAGAAAGCCATTTACTATTTCTACCACCAGAGATAGTGTGTTATATAACAAAGTAAGAGAATTGCAAAAACAGTTCCAGCGGTGACGTAAAACGATAATCGAATAACGCCTTCCTTATACCGGTTCAAATCCCAACATATAAATATATGATAACTATATATCTAAATATATATATATATATATATATATATATATATATATATATATATATATATATATATATGTATGTAGGATTTGACAGTTTATAATAGTAAAAAATCAAACGTATACGCAATTAAAAGTATGCCTTATACGGGTGACCTTTTTATATATCCGGTTAATTAGAACGGATCACATATCAAATTACACATTTTAAAAGTCGATTCGAAATTGAAAGTCGTTCGGAAATTGAAGCTTTTTCAGTATATTTTTTTTTTTAAACGAAAACGGAATTTTTGTATGAAAAATTACAAAATACTCGTCGATTGGATTGAAAAAAAAATGATAAAATTAAATATGTTTACTGTGAGTTTTCTTTTAAATTTTACTTAAAAATATACTAAACGTTTATAATAGTAAAATATTATATTGGATGAATTTTTTTCTCAACGTATTGACAATTTTACCAGAACGTTGAATATTTATACTTTTGCCCACGACGAATCTATACTATAAAAACGTCCATATATTTGCTTAGAATAATAATTTGGTAAATTTGTTTTAGCATAATATTTATCTTTTCTAACTTCATCTATCGACTAGAAATTCGCGTTCAATTCGCTGTTTTACGTTTACTTTTTCTAACAAAACATGTTCCGCCAAACATTTTTATTTTATTTTTTTTCTATTTAAAATGTTCATATTTTTAAAGAAAATGATATTCATGAAAATCTTTTTTTTGATCTCTGAATTAAAAAGGATATTAATCTATATGCACGTTGATTTAATCTTTTTTTTCAGTATTTTCCCTGACATTTTTACTGTTTTTCTTAAAATTATTTACATTTTAACTATATAAACATCGATATCATTGTATTTTAACAATTATTTCATATATAATAATAAATTTCGTTTTACGTAGATGCGCAATTTTTAAAGTTGAAAGCTCCACTTTTGTAGCCGGAAATCTTACAATACTCAAAAGCAAAAATTGGCTTCGTCGATTTCCGGTTTATTTTTCTACTCTGTCAGAACTGTAATGAATACTTTTTCTTATCGACTAATACTAATTTTCGAATCTTTTTGAAGACGAAGCAAAAAAAAAAAATTAAATTATCCGAAACAAAATGATAAACGATTAAAGCTTTTCTCTTATATTAAACACACATACACACACACACACACAATATTAATATAAAAGAAACGTACTAATTTTGAGTTTGGTCCATTTTTTTTCATATTATATACATTTTTTTTCAGCCGGTGCGCCTTTTCATTCGTTCATTCATTTTTTACCAGTTCTTTCACCGGGATTTTTCTTCTATTCTTTTTATTCTTTTAACCCTCAACTCTACCGACGTCGCCGATTTTTTTCTATTCGCTCATTTTTTTCCTTTCTCGTATAGATATTCTCTTTTTATTTTTCCGTTTTTCCTCTACGCAGCCGTCGCAACAATGTTTATAAGAAAGCAATCTTTTCAAATGTAACGTTCAAGTGACTCGTCAATGTCTATGAGCTTTTCTTTCGCTTTTATTCCCCTTATTTTATGATAATCCTAGAATAATAAAAAAAAAATCTGACGTTGCGCGTGTGACTTGTCAACGTAATCTTTTCATGTATATGTTAAATAAATGTGCTCCCCCCCCATTTTTTTTCTATTATATAGTATATAGGACGGTTCGAAAATAATGATATCTATTTTTAAACATAGATTTTCTTTGAGAACTGCCCACGCTTTCTGGAATATCAAAACATAAAGGAAAAAAAATTGAAATATTTTCTTCACGAAAAGTTTTAAAATCTATTTCAAATATTTTATCGTTAAATATTTGGACATAATTTGAATTTAATATAAAAAAATATTAAATAGTTTCGAATTACATTAGTCTTTTTTGATTTATATATAATATATTTGAATGATAAATCTATTTAATGCCATTAAAATAAATTAAAAAAGAGAAGGATAATAAAGGTAAAAAAATAATTTTAAATTATAGAAATAAACTAAGTATGAATGTAATCAATTTTTGTTTAATATTATCCTATTTTAATACGCAATTATAATTTCAAATATACGTCACAGATCAAGCATTATTAGATAATAATGATTAAAAAACTATTAAAAAAATTGATTAATATAAGTTAATCACGTTGTTTTCAACCTTTCAATGACAAAATAAATAAAAAATAGTACATTTACATACACACACTTAGTACTTCTTATATAATACGTTCGCATGAAACAAACCCTCTTTTCACTAAATTGTACTGTTGTGTATATAAATATAATAATAACGTTGTTTATTTACAATATAGATTAAGAATATATACTATTTACAATATAATTTTATATTTTTTCCGTATTTACAAGTATATATATACGACATTAAAACTATAGGAAAATATATTAAAATTGTCGTTAGAATGCGTAATTTTAGAATCATAGTAAGGCATTACGCGGTTTCTTTTGATCTTTATATATATATATATATATATATATATATATATATATATATAATGTGCGCATAACAAATTAAGCAAACGATGAAGCAAAAAAAAAATAATAATATAAGTAGATTTATTTTAAATAATAAGGATTCTTACTTAAAATAACGTGAATCGAGACGAAAAGTAATATATTTCTATCTATTTATGTAGACAAAATCGAATTGTATTTTTTTTTCATCTCATAGAATACGTTAAATAAACAGCGTCGTCGGATTTATATATGTTTATGTTGAATTTTTCGAGTCGAATTTTATCTAATAGGCTTTGTTTAGTTCTTTGTATAATGTTTGATAATATATTCAGTTTGTTTTTAATATATATATATATATATATATATATATATATATATATATATATATATATAATGTTTTAGTTGAAATAATATGTGTATTAATTATTTAACTATTTATTGATTTTGTTCAATTTTTGAAATATAATATGTTTTATAATGATTTTTATTAGAAAGAGAATATTTCTATATTTTTTGTAAATTTTTGTATTCGAGCATTTTTGAAGTTTTTAAAATCGATAAAAAGGTCTTTTTTTTTAAATCGTCAGAGTTTTAACGGTTTTTTCTTTACAATTTGAAAATTTATTTGATTGATTTCATTTCTCTTCTGATTTGTGATCTGTGAAAATCAATGAGATATGAACTTGACGTATATGATATTTATTTTATAAGATATAAAATTATTTTTTTTTATTTTAAATTCATGTAATATTTGATATACAGAAAAGAGCAAGTATACAATTTCCTCTCATTTTTAACGTTTTATCGTGCAATTCGATTGATTCATAAAACGTACAATATTGTAGTACGAATTGATTTTTCAATTTCAGATGCTTTTTACTGTATGAAAAATATATAGACGATATAAGCTTGCATATATATATATATATATATATATATATATATATATATGTGTGTGTGTATGTATGTAGATGCGTATTTGCAAAAATATATGATTATATCCGGTGGAGGCAATATTGAATGTTTATTATGGAAACATGCGGGATTGAATTGTGAAATGAAGCTGAAACGATGCGGGATCTTCTGCCATTTTCAGATAAACCGACTTTATGTATCGTCAAAATAACGCTCGAACAAGCTGAAAAGCCTCGATAATAATATGAAAACAACTGAAAAGTGCATATCGTTGATATATTTTTATGCATTACGTATGTATATATATATATATATATATATATATATAATAAAAAATATGTTAAACGTTCGTAATTTATAGGACGTAAAACTCTAATGTTTCACAATATGCGAACAGAAGTGAGAAAACTTTTACGTTTTGTTCTTGTTAGTTGTTGTTGTTGTGTTGTTGTTGTTGAATTGAAACAAATTTTGTGTATGTCTTGCATATACAAGTTTCAAGGTGGAATTTATTCTTGGAAAGTCTAGGAGTATTCGTACGAAATTTCACTTTGCGTAATGAGAAGCATTATAGTTACGTTTACATCGTGGAAAATTACAAAATTCGGAACGTTAATTCGGAATAAAATATAAAGGATATATATATATATATATATATATATATATATATATATATATATATATATATAATGTTATAAATAAATTTATTTATTTTTTTGTTCGAGTTGTGACATTTTCGTAACGACGGTGCGATATGATTTTTATCACAGATAAAAGCGTAGTGTGTTTACATCCTTTCCAAAGCAAAAGTGAAAGCTCGTAAAAGCTCACGTGAAGTAAACTCAATAACTTCCACCCTTTCCGAACAACAGTACGGCCTTTTGTTTTTTGAACATTTTTATTTTTTTTTGTGTTATTCGTAACATTTTCTTTTTCTTCCAAAAAATTCGCGTATAAAGAAAATATCATTTTATTATTTTGCGACAAATATGTAAATTCTATCGATCGTCGAAGTCGCGAAAAGGATATTTTTAAATTCCTTGCGAATAATATAAATAAAATTGACGGAAATGTCGATGCTGTATAAATTTGGAAACGTATTCGTGTTGATATATATATATATATATATATATATATATATATATATATATATATATATATATATATATATATATATTTATATATATAATGTGAGTTGATAAAAAATATCGTACGTGTAAAATAAAAAATAATTATAATTTTTAATTTAATAATAATTATGAAAATTTTATATTGCTTTCATTGAACTTGTTCACCTTTCGTTGTTTGTCATCGTTTATATTAGCAACAATTAAATGTTATCATACGATTTTTTGTTGCAAACTGTATTTTTAAAATAATGTATAAATAATATATAAAAATGGATTAAGACAGTTCAAGGCTTTTGTCTTTGAAATTTATATAGGTCATAAAAACATTTATTATTTTTCATTTAGTATTTTTTTGTTAAAGTAATATTTGATATGACATATCAAATAAAAATATTTAGTATAAGATATTGTCAATAATATTTTATATTTTTATAAATAATTTTATATGCGGTGTTTTAATTAAATGTTCAAGTAAAAGTTAGTAATTTAAAATATAATTATTTTTTTGTTTTAACGATAAAAAAAATAATTTGATTATTATTTAAATTTTAAATGCGAAATAAAAATAACAACACAATATTTTATATACATATATTTTTTTCCTATTTATATATAAAAAACTTACTTGCATAAAATCATATAAAGAAGAAAAAAATTATTTATAAAAAAATTTTTTTTCGTGATCATTAAATATAAATATAGTAAGATGGTATATTTTCTAAAAATGAGGGGGGGTGGGTGGAGGGTTAAAATTAAATTAAAATATGAAGAAAGACGATACTGAACGTTGGGGGAATCAGTGGTGCTAACGAATCGGACTCGTGGGACTCCACTAAATCTTGAACCAACGTTTATGGGCCACCGTATACTGGCACGAAACGCAGATTGAGAGGCTCTGGTCTTGTTACACTGGTCGTTAAATGGCCGATTTCGACACCGATGTGGGTGGAAAATTCGCGAAAACAAATCGCACTTATTTCAGGGATAAGCTTATTTACCTATATATATATATATATATATATATATATATATATATATATATATATATATATATATATATATATATATATATATATATATATATATATATATATATATAATATATCGATAAAAAGTATGTGTTTTTTTATTGTGAATATTATATAATAAAAATGCATATTTTCAATATAAATTGTAATATATAATATTTAACCTTTAAGCGTACCTCTTTTCTATTTAAAAATATTTTTATCGGAATAAAGAAAAATATGAGGTTTCAAGATTTCTTTCAATTTTTTACACAGCACTTTGTAAACTCTATAGAATATTTACGTTTCAGAAATTGCCATATATATAGTGGACTGTTTAACGATATTATATAATAAATAAAATAGCAAAATTGTGAGTTTCGATATTAAAATACATATATTTATAAATTAGATTATATATATTTTTAAACTGTAAAAATATATATTTTATGTGTTATACTTTATACTCGAATTTACTGCAATCAAACAAATTATTTTAATTATAACATTACATCAATGTTATATTATATTTCATTGAAATGATCTACGTTTTTTTTCAAACTTCAATAAATATTTACTTTTTAAATATTTTATTATATAAAATAAAGACAGTAAATTCCGGGAATATATATTGTGAATTTAATTAAATATATCAAGCTTTTTCAGTGAATCTTTCACAAGCATTTTCCCGGAAGTATTATTAAAATTAATTAATTTTATAATCAAATATACTGTTGTAATTCCATTCGTATTTTTGGTTAAATAGAAATAACTTGTAAAATGGACAATGAAATTTGAAGAAATCTTTTAAATGTTACTATTGAAAAATCTTTAATACGAATTCATTATCCGTGTAATATTAAAATTATATTTTATCGATGACATTTTACGAAATGTCAACAGTATAATTTATTTATTACAGAATGTTTACTATTATTTTGAAAATTATACGAATTTAATATTTCTTTATTGCGAATGTGAGGTTGATGATTCAAAAACGAAAGTTAAAAAGCTTCGAAGAAAAGTTTGTGTTTATAAAGGACCGTATCTTCATTGATTTGAATTTCTGATAATCTTTATATAAAATGTTTTCTATGCAAAATCAATATAAAGCTTTTGATGAATGAAGTTTTTAGAAAGTTAAATCTATATTTATCATCCGGATATTAAATGTAAAATTGACGACTGGATTTTATCTAAAAATATTTCAAAATAAAAAAGAGAGTTCATCTTTGAAGATGTCGATATTTTTAAGATTTTAACACGGGAAATATATTTGTTTTTATAATAAAAAAAGTAATTAATCAATAAACAATTCCAAAATTATATAAATCTTTTTATAACTAATTTATTAAGAAGATTCGATTTAAAAAAAAACTGTTATATTTCTGATTTAAATTTATATAAAAATTTAATAATAATATATTATATATATATATATATATATATATATATATATATATATATATATATATAACATATTTTTTTCTATACGAATATAATAAAATTATTCACGACATGCTTCAAAAAATTTTCGTACCATTTGAAGACTGAAATTATACTACGAAAAACTTCATCTTGGCAGCACAATTTTCGTGCCATTCCCTTTCAGAAAAGCTTCTTTACTAAGGCGAGCTTTTCGCAGGTGAGAAAGAAAAACACGTGCGTGAACACGCGCGAGTTCTCTCTTTTTCACACATACACGCATACATATATATATATATATATATATATATATATATACAAATACGCGTGCTAACATTTCGTAATCGCTCTCTTATTTAACCGTTGATAGTTTGACCTTTTGCTGCGAAAGCGTGGGTTCACAGGCGGTGGTTTTTCGCCCCTTTTCGCTTCTTCACTGTTAATTTCGTCGCTTTATTTCGATGCGAAACGCTTAAAACGAGAGAAAATTGTTCGCCTTTCATATCCTGTACGACAGGCAACCCGTATAAACCTACTCTATTTATACATAGTATTTTTTTTTTACTATGAAAGTATATAGTATTTGTAATAATAGACGAAAAAAAATGTAAACGTTTACGTATAATAATAATAAAGTTCGTTGTAAATATTTTGATGGTAACACTTTTTAATGAATTTTTTTATTTAATTTATATGTATAAAAATATTTCAAATGTTATTAAGATAACTTACTGTTCTCCCTTTGATAGAACAGTTGATTTAAACTTTTAAAAATGTCCTCCATTTTGTATTTTTTTTTTTTTTTGAAATTTTCGTCTTAGTTTTTAAATCTATTGACCACTGATAACTTTTATATAGTCATCAATATTTCGACGATCTTCTATTTAAAAACCAAAAATCTATTAAACCGACCTCAATGTGTCCTTTTCATCGTTGAAAAGTTGGTCACCCTAACGTTACGAATATAACTGAATTAATTTTGATTATTGTTGATTAATAATGTTAAGGCGCATCTACACGAGCAGGTTTGTGTGTATGGTTTTGACATATAGACAAATATAAAGTACTTACATATATATATATATATATATATATATATATATATATATATATTGTTATGAAAATTAATCAGTATATATAATATGATAATGACATTAAATTCCTTTGGATTAAACAATTTTATTAACGAACAGATTTGAAGAGGAATTAAAATTTTATATATAAATAATAATTCATTGATTTTTTATGTATGGATCAGAAATATATTGATTCCATTGAGATTTTAAAATAATATAACAAATATGAATCAAAATATAAAGATTGGAATCATTTTTTTCATACCTACATTGTTGAATTTTTAAATCTAAAAAGAATATTGTAAAAAATAATTAATTTTAAATGTATTTTAATTAAGTGTATTATGAAAATATGATATATTCAGTGACGCCGCGGGATTCAAATCCAAGTTAAGCAGTATAAGAAGTTTGGTTCGTTTATTATAAACCGCGGGTGACTTTTTCATTATAATATTATATAATACTAATATTATTTGAATATGATTAACTTAAATTTTATTTGTAATAATTTATTTTGTCATAAATAATTAAAAATACTATATTTATATTTAGAATATATTGAAATAATATTTGAACTCATGATTCGTGGTTCATTAATTATAATGATAATATGATATACTGTTTTAATATTCAATGATAAATTTAATTAACACTATTATAATATGGTGAATATTTATATGGTAAATTATTTTTTTTTTCAAAAAAAAAAAAATTTATATATACATTAATTAATTGCGATAAATAACGACTGATTGATAATTTTTGACGTTGCCGAATTCGAAATGCGACGGGCAACAAGATAAATAAATTAATTAAAATGCGGCTAAATTAAGTCGTTCGGGCGCCCGAAATAGATGGAAAATTTTATAATGAGAGAAGCTCGCGAAAGACTTTTGATAAGAATTCGTTATTAAGCTCGCAAAAGTGAAATTTTGTTACGGACGAATAAATTATTTATTTCGCATAATGCATAAAGCTTAAAACCATTTCCGAAATTTAACTATATTAAAAAGAAACGTCAACATTTCCTATACAAAATAACGAAAGCGAGATATTTTTCATAGATGAATATAAACAATAAAAAAAAAGTAGTAAACGAATTATATATAATATATAAAAATTTATTTTTATTATATAGACTGACATTTTTAATATGCAATTAAATGTATTAAAATACATTTTATCTAAGAAAATAATTGAGAAAAAAATATATTCGTCGTTTTAACCTATTTAATGATGATAGCATATTACAATATAAATCTTATATCATATCTTTTATCATAGAGGCGGTGGTTTGATAGTGAAATTAATATTTACCATCGACGTAGACGATTTTTTTTTCATTATAATTAATTTAAAATACCGAAGAATATACATTAAATTTGATTTTATAGACAGACTTCTTAAGTAAATTTATTTTCAACGAAATTCGATCGGTTTTTATAATAGTTTAAAAAAAATATGTATATAATGAAATTTTACTTAATTGCTTATATAATAGTTTAACAGTGTATTAAAAAAAAACATTTTTTTAGTTTTATTTCATGTAAATATGTTATAAATTAATTATTATTTTAATATATATATTTAAAAAAAATGTTGATATTTTTTTTAAGAATTTTTTAATTAAAAATATTATTAATGATATTTATTAATGTGAAACATGAAATAAAGATTTCGATCTTAAAAGCAATATATATTTATTGAAAAACATCATAATATTATTTAATTAGTAAAAATAAATAAATTTACAATGTTGCTAGTTTATTTATATAATGTAATAGAAATAGAGTAATCGAATATGAATTAAAAAAATGTATTTTTTGGCTTATATAAATTATTCTGATTTTTCAATTGCGTATATAATTTCAATCTCTTGAAAAAAAAGAAACGAATGTTGAAGTTTTATTGGTATTGAAAAATTTTTCATAACACGGAAGTGGCGATACTCGAAATAATATAACATATAGTATATATTTTTTTCCGTAATATAAAAATAAAAATGCACATATTCGTTAATCAAATCACTTTTCAATATTTCCACGACGTCGCATTGAAATAATAAGGGCATTTCAAATCAATTTATTTCGTGCGAGTAAACACTCGGTATATATATATATATATATATTTAAGAAATAGAAAATTGGAGACGGTCTCTCAAGACTTTTCCGTTCATAACACATTTTCGCCCTTTCGTCCCGTATATTTTTATACATGTGTGTGTGTGTGTGCGTGTGCTGGGTTGACCCTTTGAGGTCGCCGACAGAAAAATGTTATTATTATTTGGACATTTATTGTTTACGGGGCGAACAGGAGTGATTCCCGCGAGGAAAGACCCCTAGGATCTACCTCCATCATCTGAAACGGCAACTTCATCCCATGATTCGATCAAGGAAAGGGAACGCTCGTATGAATGAAATTTACCTTCGTATTAAGACGCATTTTTTTTTTTTGTCTAGATAGGACAAGCTTCTATTGAGTGTCTTTTGATTCGATTTAATACACCAAAGTGTCGTATGAAATTTATTTGATCGAAAACGATAATCGTTTTTAATTTAATTGTATTGTATTTTTTTGTCATGAATTTTATTTATAAGATAATTTTATACCATGTTAGTTGAATGTGATTTTTTGATATATGGCTACCTTAGTTAGTTTGAAAGAAGTCTAGACGGGTAGTCCAATTTTCGATCACTTTTTGCAACTTGTCTTTCAATATGTCAATTGTTTATGGTACAGATTATCAGAGTAATCTAGAAACTTTATATAGTTTTAGAAAAAAATAGTTCAGCGGTGTTCGATTGCACGATCTTGAAGATCAATTCACATGTCTATTTTTACCAAAAACTTTGTTTTGAATCTATTAACAAAATGTACGATGTTTAGATGGTTATGTGGCAATTCAATTCTTGTACGAATTTAATTTTTAATTTTTTTTTTTTATAAAATAGATGGACAGCTCTAATTGTCGAGCATTAATTTGGGTCTTCATCAATACTACGATCAATAATGGTAATAGCTTCATTGGTTCGCACTGTATGACATCTCTCACGACGCCAATATTATTCAATAAATTAAAATTGATGCACAATTGATCTATAGTTATTAGAATTAATTGTTGTTACGGACGATTGTTTCGAATCAACAAAGAGTGCGATGAGTTTTTTGAACTGAATCATGATTTGAACTGTTCAGGTGTAAATCAATCAACTTTCACATTAAATATGTAATAAAACACATATTAAAAAAAAGTTTTGTTAATATAAAGTTTTATATCAATATAAAGAAAAAAACACCAAATATATTAATAAGCCAAGACGACGATAAAACACATCGTACACGAATTTACTCGATCGTATAATTTTATTGCGGATGCAAAAAAAAAATATATATATTAATTACACGCATCCACCATTTTCTCATTTTGTATATCGATTTTGATTTTTGCTCGTACTGTCCCAAAAAAAAAAAAAAAAAAAACACCCCCGTCGAGTTACACGACAAGTCACTCGGTGCAACAATATCGCTAAAAATTTCGGATCGACATTCATTTTAACATAAACGAACAATAAACGTGTAGTACAACAATATTTCTATATACATATATACATATATATATATATATATATATATATATATATATATATATTTATATATAAATATATATATATATATATATTTATATATAAATATATATATATATATAAATATATATATATATATATATATATATATATATATATATATATATTTATATATAAATATAAATATATATATATATATATATATATATATATATATATATAATAAGTAAACATGTAAGTGAACACGTTTACTTTAACTTGTATTCTTACTTGTGCGCTTACTTACCCACCTACCTACTTATTATTACCTATTATGCTCACTTGGTGTGTGGATAAATTTACACGGTTCGCAGTTTAATCCTCGTTTGCCGGTTGCGAATATCGTGTTCATAAGCAAATATGCGCTCGCCTCATATATATATATATATATATATATATATATATATATATATATATATATATATATATATATATATATATATATATATATATATATATATATATATATAAGCGTTATTAATGCGATTATTTTGTGTGAGAAAAAAAAATAACGATATAATTCAAATTTTCGGCGACAAAAAAAAATGGCTAACATACATATTTTATAAAGCTAATTTTGTTTTACACGGTCACTATAAAATTGTATTAAAATAATTTCATTCTAAATCGGATCTAATTCGAAATTAAAAATATTATAGTGAATATTTAGTATAAATCAAAATGTTAAATATATATATATATATATATAGTGTCAATTGGACTAATGTAATCATTAAAATTGTAATATTGTCTCAGCCTGCATATTCGCCAAACGTTGCGCCGTGCGTAAAATAAAGGAAACCCTATTGGGTCGTCGAGTCGAGTTCTTGAAATATTTCAGATATAGGATGAATAACTAATGTTTTTTTTTGTAGAAGATTTTTCCAGATATCTATCAAAATTAAAAATCTGGATGGATTTAAAAAAAAAAAGGTTTTAAAATATGGCAGTTCTAATATTTGGAGTATTTGAATTTCAAGCAAAAAAAATTGATGCATATGAATCAAAAGGTTGACTACCTCTTATGTAGACGGATAAATAAATTAGAAAAAAATTCTGTTACTTCTTGAAAACTTTATATATATATATATATATATATATATATATATATATATATATATATATATATATATATATATATATATATATATAAATCAAAATATATACAAGTTATATAGAATGAATATTTTGAGTGAGCGATAATTGTGCACAAATTAACGTCACCGTCGACCGAAACCGTACGAAAAGTTTTAACAGTTTACAGTGTTGAAGTTAACTTTAACAACTATAAATCGACAAGCGTTTCAACTTTTTCTATCCGCAATAAATTGATGGCGAAATCAATTTGAGTTTACTTTGAATTTGCGTTCAAGTAATAAACACCGAAAACGGATCGACTCTCGCAATTTCGCTTCGGAAACATTTTACGCTCATTATTTTTTTTTTAATCTATCGTTTTCCGGTTTAATTATATATATATATATATATATATATATATATATATATATATATATATATATATATATATATTGAGATATTTTGTTTTTGTTGTCGTTACTGTTGTTAAATATATTTTTTTCTCATTTGTGTTTTATTGTAAGCGCGCATTAAATAGAAAGCTTGTAACGAATGTCGAAATAATATTCGACATATTCGCAACACGTTCGTCGTGTTTCTATTGTTTTATTATATATACATATATATATATATATATATATATATATATATATATATATATATATATATATATATATGAATATATATATTATTTTTTCAGTCATGAAACATGATATGAATTGTAAACGTTGGCTACATGAAAAAAAATTGATGAATAAAGAAGGTTTTTCCATGTTATTATTCTTTCTCATATGAAGATATGTATTTGTTATGTGGAAATCCTCGATTTTCATATCCATTTTTCGAATCATCTACGGTCATTGCATATTATTATTTAAATCATAATTATTAATTTCATATAATATAAAATATATTTCAGCATGAAATGTATTAAATTTATGGCAGTAATAAGGAAAAAAATATTTTTTAAATTCAATTCGACGTAACGTTTATGATTTTTTAAGTATATTATAAGCATAATATATATATATATATATAAATTTCTATAATAAAAAACAATTTTTAAATCGATTCTTCGATAAGAACGACGCCTTAAATTATATGTAAATTCGTAGTTTAGTTAAATTCAGTCGTTCGAAGGGTTTTTGTGTTCCGTGAATTCCATAATAAAAGTGTGTTCGAAAGTTTGAAAGCCTTAACAGGATGGACGTTTTACCTAGGCATTATAAATAGAAAGGCATTATTAAACTTAAAATGATTTACGATCAATCCGAGCTTATCACGCGTAATTTATGAGATTTTATTTTCGCTATAATATTAGATGGCGACGTCAAAATTGCTACGTTTAATATTTCTATGTTAACGTTTGACATTTTAAAATCTCATATATATATATATATATATATATATATATATATATATATATATATATATATATATATATATATATATATATATATATATATATATATATATATATATATATTGAATATGAACGGTAGAAAGGATTTGAGGTCGGATTAGTCAGAGAAATTCAAAATTTCGAATAATCGGAATTTCGGAAAATTTACATATTTTATATGTAAATATAATAATAGAAAATGTACTAAACGTAAAAAAAGGAAATTAATATTTGATGAACGATCTTATTATTTATTTTATGATTAATTTTTATTTTCAGCATAAAAATAATAATTAATCAATACGTGAATGTAACATATAAACTTTAATATATTTTGTACAATATAATATTTATTCGTATTCAATTTATGGTTTATATTTTTAATATGTAAAATGCAGATTTATTTAATTTTTTATAGGTCATCGGTTTTGCATAGTTATTAGATTTTTCTTCGTTTATGGATCCAATATTACGACTGTATATACTTAATCATTAAATTATTTATATATGAATAAAAATTAATCAAATTATATTTTTTCAATGTGAATAAATATATTTAAATTTTAATCCCATAATTTTTCTCCAATAATAAATCGACGTCTAGAAATTCAAAAGAAAGAAAACTTCTGTATAATATTTTAATATAATTCATTAAATAATCGGCGTATGACAAAGTTACGCGGGTAAATCAAAATCGACACAGAACATAATAATAATAATAAAAAAAAGCAAAATAATAATAATAATAATAATAAAAACACGAAAGTGAAGACGAAGTCAAAAATATCTTTTCGAATTTAGTCGCGTTGAAGAATTGGAACAGGGGGACGACTTGGAAAGAGGTGCGGAGCCGTCGAAATTCACCATCGGAATGCTTAATAGCTTCGACAAATTGAATAGCCGAAAACAAAAATAAAAATGTCGAAGTTGTTTGATTCTACGCCCCTTTGGCCACAGTACGGGTCCAACAGAAAAAATATGTGCGAGGGGGGGGGTAATGTTGGAGATTTTATTATTATTATTATTATTTTACTTTTATTTCGTGACAAAAATCTCGTCGTAAAAACAAGCGGTCGAAAAACATTCCGGGATGCGTTTTGGTTTTCGCGGCACGTCTCCTCTTCGTCGACATCATCCCTCTAGATTTTACCTATTTTATAATATATATATATATATATATATATATATATATATATTCTTTATTATACATTCAATTTTGTGCGCGTAAAAAATATATAACGTAAATGAAAAATAAAATACCGAAAAATAAGATGAAAATAATGTAAAGTTATATAAAAAAAAAAATGCGCGCGCGACAACAAGAAGAAACTTCCAATTTGATCGCGGTAATTTGCTTACTTTTTTTTTTTTCACTTTTTATATCGCGCCGATGTCTTTATAAGACGTGTCGCGATCGGGTGTTTGGAAAATTTTTGGAAAATTTTCCATCCTATTTTTCTATATTTTCGTTTTTTTTTATTATTATTATTCGTCTTTTTCCTCTATTACTCCTAAACTAAGCCGATCCATCACGAAGAAAGTATTCAAATATGTGTTTTTCGGGTGAAGTTTGATTGAAAACGATATGAATCCGAATATTTTAAAATAACCCTTCATATGACACATATATAAAAATATATACGTATTTATAATTTTTATATGTATATTAAAATATATAGCGTAATTGATATTACGTCGATTTAAATCATTCGTCATTTTAGAATTGACAGATTTGTATTCTAAAAATGCATATTTTGTATTCATATACGTATTTCGAACGAACTAATTGGATTTTAATACAATATGACGCACATTCATTTAGCATATTTGCATTTAAATGAAAAATTACTTATCGATCAAAATAATGTTAAATATCTTAAAAATCAAATTAACGTCATGAATATTTTTGCAAGTTTTAAACTTACTTTATATTTATTTTGTACGTAAAAAAAGTGATTCACTATTACTATCATTTTAACTATCGCCATTTTTAAAATATGTAAATTATGCGATTTATATGAAATTAATTTTTAACTAATTTTGTTTTTTTTATGATTCATATACATTTTTTTAATACATGATTGAATTTTAGAATAAATTGAAAAGTAATTATATAATATATAATCAGAACTCATATAACAAAAAAAAAAAATATTAGGACTTGTTGTTTATATTATATATAAATGAAATTGTGTTTTTGAAACAGTGAATATCAAACTGTATATCATTTAAATAGAATTTATATTTAAAATATGTACATTGAAAATCGGTATTTAAACGATAAATTGTTGAATTCAAGTATGTATGTTATTTTACACAAACAACACTTAACAAAATAGGTTTTTGTAGAATCAACAAGTTTTAAAAATGCATACCGTGCACACGAATAAATTGGAATGTAAAGAAGCAATCTGGCTATCTAGGATTACACGAATCGATTTTGCTTCAAATGTTCAATTTGAACTTTTGAATACGACTCTGAATAAAACAGTCGATTCATTGTTGGAAATGGAAAAGCCGCATTTCCCGTTTCGCCCCGTTTCCATTTTCGTCCTTACCATTTTTCTTTTTATATCCGCATTTAGAGGGAAATTGAAAGGATGTTTCCGCGATGCATTCGTGCATTCCTTCGATACGTTATTCAATATTTTATTAAATAGGCAAATTTCATTTTTAAATTGTGCACGATTCAGTTATTTAGTGAATAGAATATTTCAAACATTTTTTTTATAATCTATTAATTATAATAAACGCCATTTTCAATATTTTAATTGTTAAATATTTTTTCAATTATTCGTTAGCTTTCAGACGTAAAAATCAAAACTTAACGGATCACGAATCGAAATAATTCCTTTATTCAGACATTGATATATGATCGAAAAATGTTAACGTGAGCGATTTTAAACCATTTTTCCATTTCACAATGCCTTTCTTAAATATGATCTTGAACTCGATTTCATCGTATATAACATCATTTTTCACTGTCAAACCTTTAAGCGACAGCCGCGTGAAAATCATCACAATATATATATATATATATATATATATATATATATATATATATATATATATATATATAACACAAAACAATCTGAACGAGCAATATATAATATATTAATTTGATAATATATAAAAAATATTTTTAATTCGATTTGTAAATTAAAATTTAAACGAACTCGACACTTTTATCAATATTTTAAACGCGCTACGAATGTATAAGGAAAATGGGGGTTCCGCGTCGCCAAAACAGATTGAGAAACGCCGCCGTGGCATTCTCTCATTTTCAAACGCAGCGTGTAAGCATAATTGTGTTATATCATAATTTACTTGGATGTCAAGTGTCGTCGGCTGAGGTTGGTCTGATAACGGCGAACGCAACTCGAATAATAACACTTTGACGGGCAAACGTTGAAATAATAACGTTACATTAACCCAACTTTATATATTTGCGTCCCTTTCAATCTTATACATTCGCGTATAGTCTGTTTCGTTCACTCGCATGAACCGAAATCAACGATATATTATCGTTTATGAGATGGTACCAATTTGAACGCAACACTAGTTTCGATGACATTGCATATAATAAATAGCATTTTCATTGAGTTTTCCGAGATTTTTCCACATTATTCATAATTATATATAAATAATCAACATTCGATTTTAACAATTATACAATATATGATATTAATATATCATATACATATAAAAATAATACACATTTTTTGATTCGCAAGATGTTGCTGTAATATTATTCCGTATATTCTGACTGTTCTAGAACATTTTCAATTTTTCTCTAGTTTCGTCAAAAAAAAAGAAAAAAAGTATAAAACAAGTAGACAAACTCTTATCAAAGTATATTCAACAAATTTTCAGTCGATATATTCCACAATAAAAAGTTACCAAGCGCTTTAAGAACGAAAAAATCCATACGCGTTCAACGTTCGCCATATATAAACTTTGCAAAAAAAAATGCGTTTACTTATATATATATATATATATATATATATATATATATATATGTGTGTGTGTATGTGAAAGTATATAATAATGTGAAATTTATATTAAGCGTCGTATTTATTTATATTATTTCGATTGGAAATAAACGATTTCGATAATAGAAAATCTTTTTTTTTTTAAAATATGTCGTGTCATCGTTTTTATTTTTATTACGATGACACAGTTAAGAAAAAATATGCAATTTTTCATCGTCGTTATTTTTTCTAAATATATATTTATCTATGTATTTGTCGTTCAAGAAAAACTTTCTTTCAGAAACGAAAATATTTCAATATTTATTTGTCATTGCAATATTGCGAAACTTTTCTTCTTTTCAAGGTAAATCACACAGATAACAAATTTTTTTCTGCTATAAATATTTATAATAATCTATTGATATTCAATTTAATCAAATATTAATATTTTAGATTTATAAAAAAATTGTTGAATTTTTAAATATTTTTAGAGTAAATGTTGTTATATTAAAGAATTATCGATATAAACAATGCATTTTTCTTTATCTGCGTGTCTATTATATTGAACAATAGAAAAATAACACAATAGAAATGTAAAAATATAAAAATAGACATTAATAAACAGACGATGCGGAGAAACGATCATCTACGTCGGAAAATGCAGTGGAAAAATATTTTTCTCATAAAAAAAAGTATTTACAATTTAATAAAAAATATCTATAACCAACAAATACGTAATTCTTTTTCCTACGAATCGTTTATAATTTTATATAAAATTTACTTTTGTATTTATATATGATTTTTAATTTGTTTTATCGATCATTTTAAGCTTTCATAACGCCATAATAATAAGCGATTCTTTGTATGTTTATTTTTATCGATGTTATTATGTTGTTAACTCGAATCGAATATAGAGTACAAATTTAAAAGTTAATCGTAATGAGACTAAGTATAATTATATTTAAATATATAACATAACACAGAAATGAGCAGTTATAATAAATTTTACGTTCAATTCGTTACAAAATAACTATTTCTAGATGCAATTTCGACTTGAATCAATATTAATTTGAATATTTAAAAATAATTATTAATAATAAGTCAAAAAAAATTTTTATTGATTATTAACTGATATATTTTTTTAAATGTTTATGAAAATTTTAATAATGTAAATATGTAAAAAAAAGATAAAGAAAGAAATTAATCAAAATTAGCCGCAAGTACTTTATTAAATGCCACAAAATGAGAAAATGTATTATCGCCATGCTCTTAACATTTTTTTTTATTTTATTAAATATATATTATATATTAGTATATAAGAAATTAATATTACGACGCTTTTCTTTATTTTCGTCGACATTACTTCTTTTATATTGTCAATTAGTCATTTTTAAATCCATCGTTTTATGTTCAATTTTCATCGTTATAATATTATAATATATATATATATATATATATATATATATATATATATATATATATATATATATATATATATATACTATATATAATGAATATAATAATAGTGTTCAGAAATATTGAAAATTTAAATAATTTTCAAGCAGTATGTTTGTTTTTGACATATTAAAATATATTAACGATATTTTTATATTATTTAAAATTATATTTTTGGTAATAATAAGACTATTAAAATCGTCATAAATTTAATTTAATTAGTGTTTCCTTTCAAAGTATTCAATTTATAAATGAAAAAGAGATATTTTTGGATCACTCTATACCTTATATATATATATATATATATATATATATATATATATATATAATTTTTTAAGCCTGCCTTTCTTCAAGGTAGATAATCCGCAGATGATTGGACGCTGGTGGCGTTCTTCAGAGCCCCATCTCTGATAAATATAGCCAAAGTAATCCGCGTAAAAAGTTTTCTTTAATTTATTTAACATTTTTTTTTCTTCTCATCATCATCCCCGAGACGTTCTCGATTTGATTCGCATTGCGTTGATGAAGACAGGGGTGGAAAAACGAACAATGAAGCAATATATATATACATATATATATATATATATATATATATATATATATATATATATATATATATATATATATATATATATAATAAAATTAAAAAAAGAAGTGTATTCATTAAGAAATGTACGTGTGGGATGTTAGGATATTGAAAATTCCCAGAACGTCTGTTGTCTGAATGTTGAAGATTTGTTTCGCGGTAAAAACAGAATGATATTTCTCGTCGTATTGAATTGATTATTTTTTTACACGTATATATATATATATATATATATATATATATATATATATATATATATATATATATTCATTATTGGATACATGAGAATGTTCTCATTATATTGCAATAAAATGTTAAAATCGGGATTGAAAAAGTTGTTGAAAAAAAATTTGTTATAAATCTGTATATTTGAGAATTGTATTATTTTTCACATTTTATTCTAATTTTTTAAACATATTTAAAGGGCAGTTTCTTGTGTTAAAAATAGACGTTATTAGTTAAAAAAACTTTTATGTGAATATTAAATAAAGGAAATCAATGAAAAAGTATATATAAATTTGTATTAAAATTTTTGATCAATGATTTACAAAAAAAAAAAAGATTTAAATTAAAAATGTATCATGCAATTTTTCAGTCATATGACGATTTATTAATTATTAAATAAAATAGAATATAACCAGTGCGATATATATATATATATATATATATATATATATATATATATATATATATATATATAATATTTTAATTATGTAAATATAGACAATAAGTTGTTATTTTTAGGTCGGTTGACAGAATTGTGCGTGCTTTTGTATGTGCATTGACATTTTAACGACGCTTCGAGTTTTGACCGTAAACAAATAAATACGAAATTGCATTATGTAAATATAATCCTCAAGCCACTTTTCCACCATATTAAATATATATATATATATATATATATATATATATATATATATATATATACATGGTGAAAATAGACATGTGTCCACATATAGAAGACGACAGAAAAAAAGGCAAGAGAACAAAAAAAAATCTTTTTTTTAAAAAAAAAGGAAAAATTAACATGTAGCATGTAAAATGAGGTTAACCTTTTCGATGACGGGGTCACGTCGTCGTTATCTTTACGGGTCGCGTGAAACGCAACCGACGCGAATTCTATTATGCGAAATTTCGCATAATACTATTGAAAAATATAATACGATGCAGATTTTAATATTTGATATTTGCAAAATGCTTTTCTTTTGATATTTGTGTGATTAATGTGTTATATTTGATGATGATTGCATATTGTTTTTAATATGTTATATAACATTTTATTCTTATTATCATTTTTTTCATGTAATTAATAGATTATATTTGTTATCTTACTCGTAAAAGTTCATACATTAATTGATTTAAGATTTCAAACTAAACGATTTGAATAAAAATATTATTAATTATCATTTGGTGTTTTATATATTTTAATTACATGTGTATATTAATCAAAATAAAAATTTACGTCATATTTTATTTCGATCGTGATTATTATATAATATTATCAAATATACGAAGTTATAATCGGTTCGGTATTCAAAATTATTGCCATTATTGAAATATTATTTTAATACAAATGTTTGAGGTGAAGATTTAAGCACGTCTAGACGAGATTATATTATTAATTTATATTAATCTCGCTTTCGTATTCGTACTTTATAATATTTCATCGTTTATATTACAATTTTATTCCAACAAACGCAATAGAGCTTTATCTTTATATAAAAACTTAAAATATTTCATATGAAGCGAACGTTTAGAAATTTAATTTTGATCTTTATGTATAGAAAAATTTACAACTATTTCAAACATGCATTTCCATTTAGCTGTTGAAAATTTTTCATTACGATTACGAACAACATTCATATAATCCTTTGATCGTCGATCGTGTGAACGTATGTAATTCGAACATTGTAAAAGTCGACGACAGCGTATTTGCGAAACTATTCGTCGAACGATTTCGCTCGCATTTATAAACTATTATATAATATTTAACGGTAATAGTATATATATATATTTTTCTTTCGCCATACGACGTTTTAGCTGTAAGACGCGCATTCAATAAATCACACGAACGATTAATTACAATCGCGATGCGAATTTATCGCGTGATTAATCGTCGGAAAACTAATTCGATGTTATACATCTAGAGAAAACACTATTGACAAACATGCACACTAGGTAAATCATTATTATTATTATCATCCCTTAGGATTCTGTGCGTATTTTCGCGACACATATATTTGTGCGTGTGTCTTATAGGGGTTGATATTTAAGGGTGGTGTTGGTTGTTCGTGTGAATTTGTTACGCGCCAGTTGACATTTGTATCGGTTAAATTTCGATGAAATCTACGAGACTACGATTAAATTATATTATATAATATAAGCGTAGTTTACAAACGTCGCTTATTAATATCGTTAATAATATTGTTTATAAATTATTTCGTGTTAAGAGTGTGAAATGATTAAAAATAATCGTTCATACTTTTTATTTTTATAATTTATATATATAAATAAAATTTTTCGATGTATGTATTGATTTTATTTTTGAAATATTGATATAGAGTAGAAAATTGATTATGAATATTATTATTCAAATTTTATATATTTATGAGAATGAATATTAAATAGAATTTTTTTCTCATACAAATTCATCAACAGTAGGAAATTAACAAAAAACATCATTTAGTATATAAATCTAACATTTATATAATTTGTATTTAAAAATAAGAACTATATATTTACATTTTCGATATTTTTATGTTAAACATTATTTATTACGAAAGATTTAAATTTTAACTTCATACAATATAATATATAATTTCAACTTCATACAATATAATATTATAAATTATATTTTTTTACAACTTATATATGATATAATACAATTTTACAATTAAAAACTAACTATATCATATTTTTATATTTTACACGAATAATAAAATACATGATGATAATTTCGCATATTTGTAAAATTTTCATATTTTTCGACACATTTGTAATTTTTTTTTTTTTTTATCAGCTATCAGATGACATTTATCGTGACATTTTACTTGTATTCTTCGTATTGGGCACGCTATATGCCTTTGAAAATTGAATGCTTGTTTTCAAAGATTATTCTGAATAATAATATTTACGACATAAATCCGTCGGATTACAGGACTATGTCCCATTTACGTTATATAAGTGAAATAATGTTCAGCGGGTTGTTCGGCTGTCATAAATGACAATTTTCGTACGTGAACAACATATATACTATACAACTTTATATATTATTATATTATATATATAAATATGTATAATATAATATATATAAATTATAAATTTTGAACTTTTCATTGTAGAATTATAATAATTATTGATCGATTTTTAGATATATATTTTTTTTGTACTCGAATTACAGTATTGATATATGAGTTTCAAATATTGTTAATATTAAATAAAATAATGTATACAATTTATATTAAATATTTATAGTTCATTTTAAAATATAATAAGCTGTTGTTTACTATCATAATATTAAATGTGAAATTGATGATTTAATTCTTAAGATATTAATATAATGCTTTGTAATTGCAAAAAAGGCAATATTTTTCACAATAGCCATCGTATTAAATTTATAAAATAATATTTTAATTACATATATAATAGTATTTTCTATGTTAATAATTATTATAATAAATCATATTATTCAATATTTATTAACTAATGAATACATATATGAAATATTGAATTAGTTTAGTGAATAATAAGAAAGTAATTTATTTAGATAAATTATCGCTGAATTAAGTATTATACTGTATTACTATAATAGTTATAAAATATTTTATATTATTTAAATATTTATATATAATATTTTGCTTTCAAATGGCTATCTTTATATTGCTGTGGAAAAGTTTTACGAATTCGAAAATTATAATATTAGCATTATTCCGAGCATTTTGTGACTTAATATACATAAAATGTTACGCGACATCGGAGATTTTGCAAAATTTTATTTAAATATTGGAGTATTTTAAATAGAAAATATTATAATTAATATAGTATATATGGCATGTTTATATTATTTTAATGCTCAAAGACGCTTCAGGTGTCGCCAAGTTCGTTACGCGTCGTTAAATAATCTTCGTATACTAAACAATCAACGATCGCAGACTTAATTAAATATATGAATGGTTATGTAAATGCTTCGAATTAATTTGCTTTATTATTATTAATTTATATATGAAAATCATAATTTATATTGCCTAATATGTTGTTTTTAGAAATTCTTTATTTTATTTTATGAATGAAACGATCGGAATTAAAAATAAATAAATCAGACCCATCTTCAATATGAAAAATGTCAAAGTCCTATTATATCTTTCTAATTATAAACTATTATATATTATATGAAAAAATATATTATACTTTTACAAATAATAAATTAGATAAAAATCAACAGTAGTAAAAATATATATAAGCGGTAAAAAAAAATGTAAATGTCAAATTTCAATGTTCAATAATGTTACAATATATATATATATATATATATATATATATATATATATATATATATATAATGATATGTTCCAGATTTTTTTTTTTTTAGAAAGTCTTAAAAATATCCATTTGGATGGAAATTTTGTGGCACATATGAATTTTAAGTAAAAAAGTGGCGCATCGGAGGCAAAAGAAATATGTCAAGATTTCAGACTATTTTACTAAATATTGGAAAATAGTAACCAATGGAATATTTTGTTTGCGGTTTCTAAGATACACTTCAAATTGTAGAGTAGACTGATAACATTTATATACCATTTTAAAACTTTTATATTAGCACACGTTCAGAAAAACAAACAAACACACACACATATATATATATATATATATATTTATGTATATATATATATATACATATATATGTATAGCACAATGAAGAATTTTTCATTGCCGTATGCGGAATGGAAATGTGGACGTCGGAAAAACGGGAAAAGTATGCTAAGCGCATTGAAAATGTGATGGAGATTTTTGTCGAGAATACCATAAGGGTGTAGACATTCAAACATATTTATTCACTAAGAATTCAAAATAACATAAACACTGTCCACTACGTGTTGGAATAAAATATTTATACCACTTCAAACATGAATTGCGTGAGCATAATATTGATAATGCGAAAAAAAAACAATTAATAACTTAATATTATTTTTTTTATAATTCATTGCACTTGGAACGTTTCGCAGTGATTTTTAAAAATTTTCTGAAAGAAACAATATATTGAAGTATACTGATCTACACAATCATTTTAACATTAATAATCCTTCTGTCAAGTTTAAATTAAAAAGTTTCAAAATTTCAATACTGAAAATGCAGTTCGGTGATTACCGATAAATATATAAAATAAGAAAATATTATTTATATTTAAAAATGTGTCATTTTTATATTTCATAATATTATACAAAAACAATATGAAAATTCGTTACAAAAAAATCAATATAAATAATCGTTATTGCGCATCGAATTTTCACATCAATATAAGTGGTGACCAAAAGGCACTTATCGAGTTAATATATTATAAATTGATTAATAATCTACAATTTTACAATTACAAATATTATAAAATTATCATATGTTTACTTAATTGACTGAATGAAGTAATATTCTGAACAATTCAGAACTAAAAATATATTTGACTTAATATATTAAAGAATTAGATTATAAGTAATAATAATAAAAAAAAAATATTTTCCTTTGTGCATTTTTATCGCATGACTTCCGAACGCTCTCCTTTATAATGCGATATATTATATCAAAAATAGATGTAAAAAGGGGAGGGGGGGGGTTGGAACTCGGCGTAATACTTTAATCGCGTTCAAAGACGTTTTTCGAAGCTGTAAAAACGAACGAACGTCGACTTAATATTAAATCTCGTCGTTAAAAACTCAAAAGCGCGCCCCCCCGTCTCCCGTCTCCCCCCGCGTGTCTTATTTTTAAGGGTTCGAGTCGTTGCGCTCATTGAAGGAAATCTTCGAGCAAAATGGGGGGGGGGGCGAGAGGCGGGGCAGGTGTGAGCAATTTCGGAGACGACCGAAGGGGGTCCGGTAAGATCTTAATAATTTTAATGCGGCATTTCTCGCGTATAATTAAGCATTAATTACGGAAATACGGAGAACTTTTTTTTTTTGTGAACTTGCCGTCGCCCCGCTCTCACTTCAATCCCACGTTTCCTTTTAGACGTTTGCCTTTTTAATATTTTTATTTATTTTTTCTTCTACTTGTTATTTTCGTGCTTTTTTAATTCGTTTTTCGTTTTCTTTTTCTATGCTAGTGCGATTTTTTTTTATTCGTCGTTATGTTTTTAGATTTTGATTACAAATATTAGTTTACGTTGAAATAATTAAAATAATATTAAAAAAAAATCACGTTAATTGACGTTTTATAGTATGCATATGATTAAAGTGTAATTTTTAAGCATTATATAAAATATTATTTTTTTCTTAGAAAAAAGTCTCGTTCGTCGTCTGAATATTAAAAATCGCTTAACATAAATTTATAATGGCATTTATACAAGTTATATCGTTATATAAAACATATTTTAATTTTTTATATATCAAATTTTTAAAATAATATAAAAAATTAAATAATATTTTTTTTTCAGAATCTATGTTTTTCTTTTAATTTATATAATTATAACATAATATTCCGCGAATTCGAATCGTTTATTTTATTTTTATCCAACCTTGAAATATTGTTTATTTATATAAAATTAAAAAAAAATCGTTTCATTTCTAATACATTTCCAGTTAAAGTTTATTTACTTAATATAATACAATTATTTTGCAATTCGCAGTTTATCGAGTTTACATATAAAAAAAATCAACAAAATTATATATATATATATATATATATATATATATATATTTATACATACAACAAATAAAATAAATAATTAAATTATTTTACGAGTGTATTGATTTTATAAATAAAAATCGATCGAAAATCGTCTATATATTGACCCAGTGACCTTTTGTCGGTGTGGAATCGAAAAACATCCATCCCATAAATTTATACGGCACGTGTTTGTGTATTTTTACTTTACACCCCCCCCCCCTCAATTTTACTATTTTCCGACAATAGAGACAAGGGTGTGAGCTTCGTTATCTCACAATGGCCACACTTCGGAATCATCCCCTAACGACATAAAGTATTAAATATAAGCGAGTGTGTCAAATCTCCGTAAATAACGCAGTTTTCCGCCACTCCTTAATTTGAAATCGCTAAACCTATTATTCAGAACGACGATACATTATACACATATAAATATATATATATATATATATATATATATATATATATATATATATATATATATATATATATATATATATATATTATTTTTATTTATTTATTTTATATAGATGTGAAAAATTGACGATTCAAATAACTTAACCCTTTGTATTCGAGAGATGCCGTTTGGTTATCATTTAGATTAATGTGAAAATTCGATGAGCAGCAATAATCATCTATATTGATTTCTTTGTAACAAATTCTCATACAATTTCTATATAAAATTATTAAGTGTAAAATGATTATTGTATCTTAAATTAATTCGCAATTACCGAACTGTATTTTCGACGATGAAATTTTGAAATTTTTAATCCTTATAAATACAAAATGATAAAACGTTTTCGGAGATCAATATATTTCAGCATGCTGTTTTTTATAAGATAATTTCTGAAATGATGGCAAAATTTGTTCAATAAATCCATATATTCTATTATATATAAAAAAATTATAGCTATATAAAAATATTTAAATTCAAAAGCTTTAATTTGTAAAAACGTACATTATTTTTTTCTATAATAATTTTAAGTTTGCAGTAAAATATTCGTCTAATAACACTGCGAAACGTTTTCGAGTTCAAAAGGTTAAAAATATTTTAAGTTTTAAGTTGAATAGTTATCCATCCATCGTTTGGATACAATTTTCTATTTGTTCACATTATTAAAAGATCAAAACTTTTCATTCGATGTCGAAAATTATCGTTGTCCTTTGTAATTGGATCAAAAGTTCGACGAAACCGTCTCTCGTTGATAGATTGAAATATTTAAATAAACTGTTTTACACCAAATTCAATATAAATATTTTGTACATACATTTTTATTCATATTTTATAAATATAATACAATTAATTTTCATTTTGAAATTATATTATTAATGAATAATTTTGTATTTGATATTAATATATATATATATATATATATATATATATATATATATATATATATATATATATATATAAATAAAGATTTAACCATATAATAATAATAATAATAGTTACAGTTAAATAATGTTAATTTAATCATACACTACATAAATTTATATTCGTTATTACCGTAATAAATGTCCACATATAATATAATATATTAAAATGTGCGTACAATAATTTTATAAGCGAATACATGGACGTATAAAGTGCGTTTATGACCAATAACGATTATTCTTATTGATTACACGTTTTCTATAATAAACATAAATCTAAACTGTTATATGTAAATAAAATGTTTTAACTAACTTATATATTTAAGGTTTTTTTTAAAATAAAATTATATTTATATATATATTTTTTTAACAACTTTATATTGTATAAAGTTAGGCTATGAACTTCACAAATTTTCTATTTAGTTTGATATGTGTTGTGAAATTTTGAAAATGTGCACGTTAACAAGCTGAACAGATAAAAAATGAAAAATATCTATAAATTCGATAGAAATAAAAAAAAATATTCGTATAAAATCATTTTCATATATAAATAAAATATATAATATTCTATCTCAATATCATATATATTATATAATATTATATATTGATATAATTTAATATTAATTATATGCACTACGTGTTATACTTTATTAAATTTTATATTAGAATTGATTTATTTAATGTTTACTTTGGAAATATGATAAAAATTTCATTGCAGTTTTTTAAAAATCATATTTAATATTATTATATAAATATGTTCATAATATATTCATGAAATTTAATGCACGTTCAGTCAGCACAAATATTATATGAATAAATTTATCTTATCTAAAATTATAGTACGTTTACTATATTTATCATTTGTATTGTTATCTAAATTAAAAACCTTTTACCGTTCATCCGAAAATGATTTCCGTCGATCATAATAGAAGAAATATATTATAATATATGTTTATATTATTATTTATAAAATGAAACAAATATTAATTAATAATTAATATTCGTAGACTTGTTATTATTTCAATTCAATCTACGATTATTATCAGATTCATATATTTTCATAACACGATTTTTATTTACATAACAAGCTTTCAATTTTCTTTTTTCTATATTCGATATACTATACGTATTATATATAATTATAATATTTTTTTTCTTTATTCAGTATTTCTTCTTGCAAAGAGACACTTATAATGAAATAGGAAACCCTTCAAGATGAATTAACAGCTTGATAATAATAATGAAAACTCACTAAGAAAACTATTATAATATAATATAATAAGAATGATAGTTATAAATATTATTTCATACGATTCTTGATGTTTTTTTTTAATATTGAAAAATTTTTATATATGAATATTTATTTATATATTCGATTTTCTTGAATACAATAAAAAAAAACGGATAGATTTCGTTAAAATTCAGTACAATTTCACAAATCGCAATACGTATATGGTATTTGTTGTAGAGGAAAAAAAATATATGATATACATCACGTGTACGAGAATGTTTAACGTTGAATAAACTGTCACAACTTTCTGATATGGGTCTTTCGTTGTTACTTCTTTGTAAGGAATAAATAAGTTCCACAGAGAGAGAGAGAGCATTTCCAAAAATCATATATCGCACTTCAAAAACAAAAAAAATAAAAGGACAAAATGTTCTGTATGATAAAAAAAAATCTTTTCGGTGCCCATTTATATGAGATTACCGAGAAAAACTTGTCGATTTTGTTTTCGTGGTGGAAATATATATTCATATATGTATATATATATATATAAATAAATTTAATGATGTTTATAAGTAAAATTATTCGAAGAATTTAAACGATTAAAATATATGAAATATGTGTTTTAATATTAAAAATATTTTCATATATATTATTTTAATATGAAAAAGAGTAAATATTAAAACGCAATAGGTCAAAAAAATTTTTTTTTTTTATAAATTTTTCCAACATGCAAACACTTGTTTATTTCCGTGATTTTCTTTCAAACGTTCACATTTTATTTATATAAACTCGTTAAACAAAAAAAAAAAACGTTATAATTTTAAATATTAATTGCGTTCAAAATATGTTTGAATTTTTTATCATAATTTTTAATTTATATAATTACAATAATTTATATATATATATATATATATATATATATATATATATATATATATATTGAAAATTGTCACTTTGCATTATGAACGTTTATATATATATATATATATATTTATATATATATATAAAAATATACACATATATAAATTTGAGATTAAAAAAAATATTTATATATATATGTATATATAAATATTCGTCGTGCTATTATTGATAATGACGAAAACGAGAGCAAATGAAAGGGCGAAATTTAATTGCGCCTCTCGAAATTAAAGTGAAATCTTCTCGAAAGCGCCGTACCGGCACCGGTGATTACCGAGTTTTTCCTCATTTTCCCACCCCCCTCCCCTCGTACCCCGTCCCTCGTCCTTTTTCCGTTTTTTTTGCCCCCCCCCACGTCCCTCTTTCGCTTTTACGGCCAACGTCGTCGTTACCGCTATTATTATGTCAACATCGATATTTTCGACGTCGTCTCTCGCTCGACACGAACAAAATGCCCTCTCGCACTCGGTCAGCTTAATTTTATTTTTTAAATACACTTTTTCATTATATTAAAAATTGTGTATAAATTCGTTTAGTATTAATCTATATGGATGTATATTTATGTAAGCGTTTTTTAATCGTTCTAGCTATATATATATATATATATTTTTTTTTTCATCGAGTTTTTCATATTGAACAATGCTATACTGAATATTATTTAATTTAAAGTTTCAAATTATATATAATAAAATATTGAAAATTATTATTGCATTATGTTTATATAATAAGGATTTATGTATTGACTTGAAACAATTCTTGACTTTTGTGTTGTTTTGTTGTTAGAAAAACTTTTGTTAGTTTTATTGAGAAAATTCAATAGAGAAATAAGAAACTTTTTGTTTTGATTTGTAATATTATAAACGTTTTCAATTTTCATTTATACTATATTTAGTTTCTGGATATAAAATATATTTAATAAATTATTATAATAAACATTTTACCAAAATCTTTGTTCGAAAAAATAATTATATATATATATATATTAGGAAATAGTGCGTGATTTAAGGTTATCACATCTAAATTAACTTGTTTTGGTAATTAATTCAGGTCAAAAATATATTTTTAATGCATATTAGTGTCATTGGGTAAACGCGATAAGTAATATTATGGATAATTATTAAAATAATTATGTTATCTATAATACGATAAAAATATAAATATATATTACAAAATCTTTTTAAACTAGTCATTTATTATCAATATACTGGAATAAAAATTAATTCAAAATGGTCGATATTGTAGTTTTATTTTTTTTTTTCAATTATAAAAATCGTCTGCTCTTTTTTTAATATTTTCAACGAATTCAGTGGTAAAATTTGCGTTGTGAATTATATATTTCACGTAGAAAAATGTTTGCTAGACTAATTCACAATGGATTTAAGAGCGCATTACAATCCGGTGCATCTTGTGGCCGTTTTAACGTTTCCTTACGGCACTCGGCACGAATGGAAAAGTCAGGTGGAATCGCAATTGGAAAATCGCGGAATTAACCTCAGTGTCTGTTTTTAGCTTTCCCGGCGGAAATTCTCGTGTCTGCGTCCCTTTTCATTAATTCTCGTGTCTTTGTTGCGAATTTTTATTTTTATTTTCATTAATTATTTCAATAAAGCCCTCGTTCCCGTTGAACTTTTATAATGTAATTGAAATGTAAACATTTCGCTAAATTTAAACAAATTTTATGTGAAAATTTGAAAAAAATCAAAAATAACGCTCGCACAATAAGAGAATATTAAAAAAAAATCTTAACAATATTTTAATAATGTTTATTTAATATTAATACGTAATGAATATATAATTAATTATCGTAGATTTTCAACTCAGCATAAATAATGATAATTGAAATTAATGAATATTATTCGGATTAACGATAATCAATATTCATGCAGATTGCGATATTTATTACTATATTATAATTTTCAAAATATTTATACAACATATTTATAACATAAAATTTTGATTTATGACATTGTTAATATAATTATTTTAATTAAACCAAACGGTTATTGAACTGAAGGTGAATCAAAAGAGTATAAATATTTTTATATTGATAATGATTTTATAAATAGCATTTTTATATTATGAAATTGTTTAGCAAAAGATATATTGAATTACTTAGAAAAGAAAAAAATATCTATTAAAAAAATACACTATTTATTAAAAAGAAAATTAAAATTTTATACAATAAAAATATATTAAATATTTATCTTGTTGAATTTTTATTGTGAACATAATTTTTACCACTCGTCTTAGTATCAAATTTTGTATAATATTGAAAAAAATATTTTATCGCTTATGATATTATTTTATTTTCAGCATTAATAAAATCTAATATATTGTATTTTTTATGCAATATCTATTTTTTTCTATTTTAGAAAAAAATATTCTCTAGAAAAATATCTAAATATAATAAAATTCATTAAAAAAAAATAAACGTATTTTCATGATGCATTTTTGATATGCGAACAACGTCATAATAATATTTCAAAATCGTCAAGCGTATCAAATTTGATCGCTGAAAAATTTCACCAGAGTTTTCAGCGCATGAATCGTAACGACACAACAAACGGCGGCTGAAAAAGAAAATTATTACGAAATATTTTCATCATTTTTTCTTTCACGTTTCGCTTTCGGTAATAATGACACAAAAAAAAAACTCGAATGCGGCGACAACAAATGTAAAAGAAAAGCATCGAGTAATTGCCAAATAAAAAATTAAGTACAAATAAAGGGACAAAATGGAAATGTAATCTTAAAAGATGTCCGCCTTTTTCTACGGTATTCGTTTTCATTTCTTCTTTTATATATATATATATATATATATATATATATATATATATATATATATATATATATATATATATATATATATATATATATATATATATATAAAGTATATTTTTGTGTCATTCGTCGTTTTGACCCATTTTAAAAGTATTTAAATATAAATATATTTAATCAAAATACGACGCGTATTTTTATATTCGACTGTAAACTATTATATTCCGATTTGAATTTGATGAAAGTATTTTATTTAATCGACCTATATAATCAATAACTAATTAGAAATTTGTTGTTATATAAATTCCAGAGTGTTCCAGATATTCGAGCGGAAAATATTACACTCTTCATACTTTTGCCGACGTTTTCAGGTCATATGAAGTTAACCTGATAAATGCAGTAATGATAAGGTTCTATATATTGTAACGTTATAAATGCTGCAAAAATATTATTAAATTAATTTAATTTAATACAATATTAATTAATTAATTTTATTTAAAAAAATATATATTATGAAACGTTACGTTTTTATATTGATATTTGTATTTACTTAGAAATGGTGTTGCAATCGGTTGATGAAAAATCGGAAAATCTATCGTTAATGAAAGCATATATCGAAGGAAAAATAGTTGGATATATTGCAATGCGACTTAGAAAATTGCCTTTATAATTGTGTAACGTCTTCCGGTCGCAAATAAAAACGATCGAACAGCGGGAAATTCTGTCTGTCGTAAAATGAAGGCGAACCTGAATTACACGGTCATTTATGTTCGTTTTCAGGAACGTTCGTTTCACCTTGGCCCGATTTCAGCACAATTGCATTTGATACTAGGACAATGCTGAAATGGGATAGTGTATATGAAAAATTGACATTTAATATTTGGAAAATTCCATTATGTTCCGATATCGATTTATTAATTAAATATCGCTAATAAATTTTATGATTATCATGTATTGAATAATGAAGTTAAAAAGTATGGATTTATATATTAATTTTGTAAATACTATTATATTATATAATATTAAAAATAATATTCGCAATTCTCAATAATAAATGAATGAAGAAAAAAATAATTTCAATAGAATTTTTCCGCTTTAAACAATTGATTTTCCATTTCCTCTCATGTCTTTGGAGTGTTTGAGAATAAGGGTATTTTTTTTTCACCCCTATTTTTCCATCTTTGTTCTGTCGCAAAGTATAAAGAGCGGCTAATTAGGCGATTTTCCCCCATTTCATTTCGTATTTCGAGTTGCGATAAAATCTGCGGTTCAAAAAGGAACATAAAAAAAAACTACGTACAACGCAAACGTATCGTATTATTGCTGAAAAACGTAATTAACATGAAAGCGAATTGATTTTCAGCACGCGCGAAAAATTATTTTTATTTTCGTCTTTTCATCTATCGATAATTATATTGTAATTTTTCGTTCAAAAATAACTTTTAATCGCGATCATTATACATAATGATTAATAGATTCTACTATATATTAAAAAAAATCTAACAATAGATGGCGTCACTATATGACGCACAATAAAAAAAATCTAAAATTATAATTAAATTAACGTTCAAATGTAATTCTCACTTATATATAATTAATTATACAACGTACAAATTATAATCGAACAAATATTACGTCCGTTTTAATTGCGACGCGCGAAACATAAATCAATTAATTTGAATTTTCTTGTATAAGTGAACAATAATTGTTCCATTCTAAAATACACATATATTTTATGCGGCCTCGTGTTTACATGGGACCTCATAAAACTATAATATACAATCTGTTCTCGACTTACGACGGAGTTCGATTCTACTCGAACGTAAATCGTATATTATATAAGTATATATAATCATCAGAAGCGTGCAAGTAATATATATATATTTTTCATCGTAAGTGCGAATGGTCGTAACTCGAGAGGTGACTGTATATAATTTATATATTTATTACAGTATATAATTTTAAATTTTAATTCTTTTATATGATTATTATTTAAATTTTGACATCTGTATAATATATACATATATATATATATATATATATATATATATATATATATATATATATATATATATATATATAAATTCATCGATTTTGATTTAATAGATTTTTCCAAATATTATATATATTTAACTCAAATTTGAGATTTACAAACGACTATATGTTTGGTCATATTTACCGTCGGCGTCGATCCTTGATTATATTATTCGACTTAATTACGAATTCTCGATACGTATGTCGACTACACGCGACTACGACTACGACTACGACTACGACTACGATTATCGACAACGACTGCGATCATTCATCAAAATTTAATTTAATTACACGAAAATGTTCGCAATCGATCGCACGGCACAAAATGTTATGTACACAGGTAAATTTTCGAACTGCGTCGCTTTTCTTCAGGGGATGAAGGCGAACGATTGAGGGTGGTTTATTAGATTCGAATCCGGCTGATGTATTATTATCGCAAAACATAATTAAGAATTAAATCAATATAATTAAGAAAAAAAATAACAATTATAATTTCTATTTATCAAAAAAAAAATACATATACATAATTTAATATTTTTATAAATGATATCTGATAAATAATATTATATATGTAATCAATTATATTATAATAAATTAAAGCGATATACGTTAAAAGATTGTTAATTAAGAGAGCAAATATTAAATTAATAATTTTTAATTCATATGAAATACCGCAAACCGTCACGTTTGACATTTTCGTTATACAGTTGCTGAACGATGATGTAATTAAATTAATTGAATTAATTATTATTTCTGAATTGAATTTAATGTTAATCAATTTAATTTAATTATTTAAATGCAGTTTATCAATTGCGATATAATTTTCAATATATGTAAAATAAAATTTAAATCTCGAGTGTGAAATTATTGTTACATAAAATTATTAAATTAAGAATAAATATATAATGACGTTTTTATTATTATATATATTATATATAATTAACGTAATTTATTCAAATAAACAAATTACAACACTTTTTAAAACATATAAAAAAAAACATGAATTCAGTATTATTTTCTAAGACCAATTTCGTTTTACGATATTGAATCATAAAAAAAAACAAACATTCAATCTTTTATTACTTTCATTAAATCAATTTATATTATAAATATATAAATTTAAATAATAATTCGAGCGTAATTTCATCATGAAATCAATCATATTATCTACAACGAATTGCTCTTGTCGATTGTAATATATATATATATATATATATATATATATATATATATATATATATATATATATATATATATATATATATATATATATATATATATATATATATATAAATTTGATATATTAGTTTTATCTATGAACGAATACGTATTATAAATTATTATTTTACTAGGAAACAATCGATTGTTTAACGCATTCAAGATAACTATATAGTTAAAAACATATCAAAACCAATATTATCGTTAAACCGTAAGCAATAATTAATTTCTAAAGTTTAGTAAGCGACAAGTTAAAATCGTTAACGGTTTACGCGAACAAAAAAACTTATGCAGCATAAATCATTAATCACACATAAAACGTGTAATTCAGTTATACAATGAATAATATTAATAAAAATGTTAGTAATATTTTTAAATAAATATATATATATAAAATAATTCGCATTATACGTCGTTAGAATAAAATACGGTTTTGTGTGAGATTTGAGAAAGGAAATAATGAATGAAAGAGGATTATATAACGGTATATATTATATATATATATATATATATATATATATATATATATATATATATATATATATGAATATTAATATTACTTTTTTGGGGTATGAAATATGGAATTCACTTTCCTTTTCGACGATGATTGTCGAAGGAAAGGGCAGGTCGTGGGCTTTAAAGCTCAGTTCGTTATCCCCTTTAACTATTTTCGCCCGTTTGCAAATAACGCCGTCGGGAAAACGGATGCTTGTTTTGATGTTCGCTTTCGTTTTTCAGCGGAAAACTCGCGCTCGTTTAAAATGTCCGCGGAAATTCGGAAAATTTATTTCGTCGTTATTTGTATAGTGAGTCGCGATGTACGTTCGTTTGTGTAAAAAGTGACGAGGGCCGCGAATGTCCGAGAACACCGCGTTTCAATGATGTGTATGTAATGTCGGAAAATATTATTAAATTATTTTTTTTTCATATACATACTAAAAATTCATATATTGTGAAAATTATTAAAATTTTTATATTGATACATTATTTTAAAACAAAAATAATGTATTTCAACTAAAAAAAATAATTAATTGATGAATTTAAATATAAGAAAAATTCGATTTTTTTTATTAATAATTGCTATGCATTTTTAATATAACAAATATGAGAAAAAAATATATATCAAAAGCTTTCAAAATTTATTTACAAGGTTATAGAACTTTTCATATCTTTATAAATTATCGATATTAATAACATTAAAAGCTTTAAACGAGATTTTAAATATATTTATTTTTATATTTATATATATATATATATATACAATTTTAAACTATAAATAATTTATTATATTATTAAAATATATAATAAGTAGATTAAATAAATTTTTAGAATATATATCAAAACAAATGAAATTTATATAAAAAAATATTCATATGTTTATTTTTATTATATATTTAAATGCTGATGAGATTTTGATGTAAAATCATTCATACGCTTCAACCACAAGGTATTTAAAAATGTTTTGATTTATATAAATAAATAAATACGACTATATATCATTTCTTTTCACCTTTTCGCGAAAGCTTTTGATATAATATATAAAATATTCATATTAATATATTTCGAAAAAAAAAATTATACGGTGAACTTTCGCCCTTAATTCTTTTTATATCATTTCAAAATAGAACGTACAGTTTAATCGCGTTTATAAGGATTTATCCGCTTTTGTTTTGTATCTTTCACAATATTTTCCCTTTTGTTTTTAGTATATAGCGGGGATTTTATACTCAAATCGTAAAACTGAAATATAATATATATATATATATATATATATATATATATATATATATATATATATATATATATATATATATATATATATATATATATATATATACGACAGATTAAAGATTAAATCGATGTCGCGCAGCTTTGAAAAGTTCCCGAAAAAAAAAAGTTTACACGTAATTTATTTCGCTTTTTAAATAGCGATAAATTATCGGTGCCTTATTTTATTCTTTTTCCCGTTCACTCGAAATGTTCGCGTTTCGTCTTCCGTTTCCTTAATCGCAGGTGTTTCTTATTATTATTAATGAAAAAAAAATGCTCGTCTCAACCTCCCTTTTCGCCGACGACCGCACCTTTTTCATATATATTGTATTCGTCGTGTTTTCTTTCTCTTTTTGTTTTCGTCTTTTTTTCTTCTTTGCTATCCCTCAGTCGCCCGATTGTTCGACCGATAAGTTTTATTCCGATGTAATAATATTATCGCCTTCTAAAGTTATCCGAGAGTTAAATTGTTTTATGACATCGTAAAGGTAATCTGGCAGATGGTACCTTTATTTTTCAAAAGAGAAAAAGCAATGTTTCAAGATTATGAGACGTTTATTTTCAAACGATAAAACTAAAACTATCGCTTTTACATCGTAAATTCGCGATTTTGAATTCCTGTTTTTTTTTTTTTTTTGAATTCGAAATTCAATGAAAATTTATTTTAGATTCCGTATTTTTGAGTCGTTATTCAGCGTTTTAAAATTATCTTTCGATTTTATCTATTCTGTATACTCGATATAATATATAAATATATTCTTTTAACTGTCATATTTTATTTTTAATTTGAATAATAGTATATATATATATATATATATATATATATATATATATATATAATATAATTTAGAATATTAGTCTACAAAATAAAGTAGATAGATGGAGTGATTCTCAAAACATGCATAATATCAAATTACCAATAAAATAAACAAAATATCGATTATTAAAACATAATACTGAGAAAATATCTATTTGTATTATTTTGAAGAATTTAATTAAATAAAATATTTTTAAATTTTCTTTATATGTAATATATATTATTTTTGTCAAAAAAGTGATAAAATTTTTTAAATAGATCTTGTTGATTATTTTAATATTTATTAATTAATGAAATATTTAAAAAAAATGCAATTAAAGAATAATAATAAAGTAATTTAAATATAATATTAGATTATATGATGTTTCATTATTTATATGTGTGATAGTTGAAATATTAAATCTATTTTTTTAGAATATCGATATAAATAATAGATTTTCAAATAATAACAATATAAAAATTTTAATATTGTAACAATATTAAAATATATTAAATAATAATCAAATTTTAATTATTATTTTCAACAAAATTAACATATATAAAATCACATTGATTTATTATCAAAAACTACGTAAGCGATAAGAGAAATAAAAAAAAAACAACGCGTCACATAAAACGTCAATAATAAAAAGAACTTCCATATTACGCGCATAGAAAATATTTATTATCCTTTTATATAAAAAAATCTAATTTATATTCATATAAATATATATATAAATAAAATAATGAAAAACGCACTTACCTCGAATAACAACGACACAAGTTCCGGCCGAACGAAAAAAAAAAAGTTTCAATCGAGTTTTCCCGACTTCCGGAAAAACTTTGCTCTTTCTTATATCGCGAGAGGCGCTGTTGTTGACGCGTCGCGTTGTTTTGGAATGATAGTAGTAAACCGCTTTTACCGAACCAGTATTATACGTCATACAATATTATCGATAACCCTGTATATAATATATATTTATATGTATATATATATATATATATATATATATTGATAATGTATGTGTGTGTTAGCCTGTTGCGTGTGTTGAACGTGCGTCAGCAGCGAAACAACTGCGTGTACTGTGGGGGAGCAACAGGGTGCAGGCGCACGCCCACGCGACATTTCCCCCGTTTGAACCCGACCAACCCTCTCACCGTCGTATATAGAAATGAGGAGGTGACGTAGACCGCCCACTTTTGCGCCCATAACGCCCACCGACGACTTTGGATAGCGGCGGTGCGAACCTGTTGATGCGGTCGCGGGTACGTGTTGCTTGATCCTATAATACAACTTTTATTTTTTTCATATATATATATATATATATATATATATATATATATATGTATAATAAAGCCTTATTTTATTATTATTATTATTATTATTAATGTTGAAAAGTTTGCATTTGATTCTTTTTATTATTATTTTATTTTATTACGTTTAAGTAGAGTAATCGATTTAAGTAGTTGTTATAACGTATTATGATTAATAAACGTTTGATCATTGTTTATATTGACGATGAAAAGTTTACGAGTATTTCTAACGATTCTTATTTTTATTTTATTTGGTATAAAAAAATTCGTGTAATTTTTTAGGCGTTCAACTCTTTATCGTACGACGTAAGTAGAGTATTAAATTGTTAACAAATTCACGTTTTTCATTTATATAGATTTTACAATTCAATATTAGAATATTTTCAACACACTATATATTATAATAATTTTATAAATTAGTTTCGAAAGATATCGCCAAATATTTTTTTTGATAAATTAAACATATTGCATATATACCCATATTATTAGTTTTTCTTAAGGACGAAAGAATTTCTTCTAAGATTTCCTATTCAACATACTTCTTTAAAAAAAAATATATATATAAATATATAATGTCTCGTTTTAACATATTTTATATAATAATAAAGATTACATCTTAATATTATTTTTTAATAATATTATATTTACAGCATATATATATAATATATGATGACTAAATTAACTTTTATACTCTTATAATATTAAATTCGATTACATTGACTATCATTATTGTTGTAAGAAATTATTTTTTACATTTTTTAGAAATAAATCAGCGTTATAAAATATATTATTAAAATAAAATTTTCTCTTTTAATTTATTTTGTACTATGTCAAATTATTAATTTTGCAATATACTAAATAATAATATATATTTGATATAATAGATTGTAATATTCGTGATTGACATGTAAATAAGTGAACTTGACCGCAGAATTATTTTAGATAATATCAATATTATGTATATATCAAATATAATAGTAAGTTATAATTTAATTAGATAAAACAGTTTTTATCATGAAAAGCAATAAGAAGTCGTTGTGGTATTATTTAAATATTAATATATATTCAATAACATTATTATGAATATTTTTGGATTACTGCAAACAAAAAACAGCCTTATCACAGATGTAGATATAAAATTGCTTGCGATTAAATCAAATTTTGGAATTATGAACTGGAGAACGAAATAAATATTTTAAATAAATAATTAAATACCTCTTATATTTATTTAATATACATAATAATAATTAATTCATGCAATGAAGCCGTATATGCGAATGCTTCTTATGACATTTACGGTGTAAATAAAATTGTTTTGTTTTTATATAACATCAATATATTCGAGTCGTGTTTTTAAATATACCGGAAAATGCATATCGGAAAACTGCAAAGTGAATCAAATTCGCGTTTTCATTTTTCCCGCAAACGCAAACTCCTCGAAAAGTGCAGAAAAGTCGAGAGTTTTCCAGTTTTTTTTTTTATCATTTTTAATATTCAACGCGGAGTTATTCTTGAAAGCAGACACGCGTCCTCATATATAACGTATACAGTATTCCCTGGAAAATCCTCTTACGATGAGGAATTTGAAGGATAATGTATAAATATATGACGCGATCGCATTGTTCCCAAACAGTTTTTTTTCCGGACGATACGCGCAGGAACGGGAAAAACTCGTGGAAAAAGGCTGTTTTTGCGTCGTAAAAAAAGATTAACTGTCACTTAGAGTCTTATTTAAATCTCGTATACGTCGTAAAGACGCGTCGTTATATATGAAATTTTGAAATATTTCATAAATTTTCCAATCGCACTATGAATAAAAATTAATTTAATAATAATTATCACACATATTTAACGATAGATAAATTAAACTATTCACACGATTGTGTACAATTCATAAATTATGAAAAATATATTAAATAAACAAATTCACATTCTAAAAATACATCATATCGATATAAATTTTATTTAACGCGAAACGTATTTGTTACGAGCCATTAAAACAAGATATTCAATAAAACGTCGTTACAATGTTAACGTTATAAACCGGCTTTAAAGTGTGTAACCGTATAAAAATGTTTATGTACTTATAAAACGTGATATCCTTATATGTTGATCGTAATTGGACAAACACGTGTTTCGCTACTAAGTACATTTTGTTAAATCACGAAATTTAGAAAGCGTCCTACGTTCCCTTACGTTCGTTATATTACGTAAACGTAGATTGCACGTTTTGTTCATAATAAATAAAGAATATTTTTAATTAAATATATATATATATATATATATATATAAATCATTTTAATATATTATTTTTATTATTTTTAAACTGTAAAATTTAGGAAAAAAATAAATATTGAATTCAAATTTATTTAAATATTTAGAAAGTGAAATAGTATATATATAATTAATAATTTTCAATGATAAAAACTATTATATTGTATTTAATTATATAGATAAATTTTTATAGTATAATAATATACAAAATGGAATAAAGTTATTATAATAATTATATTACAAATCACAATGGAGACTTTAAAAGAAATTATTATTGAAAATAAACAATATTTCAAAGTCTTGCAAATTTTATACACTATTAATAATTCAATAAAATAAATTATTATATTTATTTATTGAATGAATAATGTAAAATAAAAATAAATATCTTGAAAGCTTATATTTTACGGTAGTATACAATGAAGAAGTTTTTTTTTATAATACAATAATAAATCGTTTTCATATTGAATTATAAAGAAAATGAGAATATACAAAATTTGAACAGTATTTAAAGAAAAAATAATATTAGTAATAAAAAAATTGACGTTTATAATATGTAAAAAAATTAAAGCACAGAATCTAGACTATTGAGTTGCAAAAAGTGATCTAAAACTATTAGTTTTTTGTTTAAGAATTATTTTATAAAATTAAAAATTAAATACTATATAATAATTTTCACTTTGATGTTTTATGTTACATGATAAAATTTGCACATATATATATATATATATATATATATATATATATATATATATATATTATATATTTAGTTTGACGAATTCGAGTGCAAAATTTTTCATGCACGCTTGCGTAATATGCTAGAGGTCGAACGAATGAAAAATAAAAAATATATAATATATAATAAAAAAAATATATAAAAAAAAAGAAGAAGAAAAGTGGGTTTATTATTAGGAGTAGTGAGGTGAAAGTTAACGGCACCGCTCTCATCATATGCGAAAAGGGATATATGGCAAATATTTACGAGGTGGTAAACACGAAGAGATCTATAGTGTGTTTGCTTAATCTTTTTGAATGATGCGGTCCACAAATAGGATTTTTATTTACGACCGTTTAGTATATATGAAAAATAAAATGCGGCGCGATTTTCTTCACTCATTTTTTTTCCCCTGAAACGCTTCCCCTCTCGCCCCCGCCGCCGCCGCCGCCGCCGCCGCCCAACCTTCGCAGTTTTTCAAGCGAAATAAAATAGGTTACAGCGGGGAAAAATAAAATGAAATAAAATAAAATAAAAAACGTAAAATATACGGGCAGAGAGTTAAACGTTTGCTTTCGAAAAATGTTAAGTTTGAATCGGCGGTGTGTTTGTGTGTATGTGCGTTTTTTTTTTTTTTTTGAGAGATTTTATTTTAAATATATTTAAAATCTGATTTAATATTTATAGTATATAATATATTTAAAATCGGTATCTTTATACTTGAAATAATCTATTCTATAAATTATAAAAATATTGAATTTACTATAATTATTTTTAAATTAAAAATTGTTCAACATCTCTTTTCATACTTGGAATGAAAAAATTTACATAAAATATTTTTTATTTCAATAATTGAAAATTAAAATTCTAAGAATCAAATGAACTATTCAATTTGTACATTTTATATGAAAAAAAATCATATTTAAAATTGAAATGTACGGTTAACGACATTATTTCACATTAGTAAATAGCGGCATGTTAATTAGTGAACTTTTTTTTTCACTTTTTATCAATTAAATTCGTAAATTTGTTTCGCAATCTGTCATTATATTTAATGGCGTCCTTCGGATTGTTTTTATATAAATATTCATATACATTGCTTTTTTCTGGTAATTTTTATTTTCATAATAACACGAGTTCGTTTAATCTGACCCTCAGGGCATCACGATGAAAACAAAATCAATTTTTAGTACTTTATCAAATGTAATAACATTTATTAATGTGAAAAAATTATAACAGTGATCATTAATTATCATATATTTTAAATTATTATATTTAATCTTAATCCATTTTTTTTAAATTAATTTATAGTATATAAAAATATTCAAGAACTAATAAATTTATTTAATAAAATATAAATCAACGCTACCTAGAAATACGTCAATTCAAATTTCACTCTATTTATATCGCGTTATTTTATTTAATTTAATTATTTATAAATTGATGAAACATTCATTTATATTATACTAAAACCATTTTTAAAATCGAATTTTTTATTACAAGAGAATAAAAATAGATATAATATATATATATACAAAATAGATTATCCATTATCTACGTCTATATTTACAACAATCTCATCTTTTTCGATCAGCCGTTTTAAATAGAATCACGAACTGAAATAAATCGTTCTATTCATACAATATAGTAAAAAAGAATAGTGAAAAATGTTATTATATTGCTGGTGAAGCGTTCGAAACGCCCACGCATTTCGAACACTTTTCGATCGGCGGCCATTATGAATGGTGAGAGACGAGCGAAACAAAATGGCCGATATGCAACGAAAGTCGACATCGGCCATTGCTAAACGAAACCGGTGTCGTTTCGTTCATACATATATTATTTATTACCCGGAGGCTCGCTTCCGTTATGGCCATCATCGTAAAACTAATTGAGTCGTTACTGTGACTGCGAAAACCCTCGAGGGTTGAGGGTTGAACTCTTGAGCCGCATCAGGGAATCCTCATACTAATGTACATCGGTCGCCAGTTGACACCCCTCATAATTGCCCATTAAACAATCTAGCAAGTGGATAACTGCGAAAAAAAAAATTTAATTCAAAATTGACTTTTTCAACCGTTAGATTTTCCAGTTTAAATGAAAAAAAAAAATAAACACGTTTTCCGATTTTTCCGAGACGGCGACGTTTTTGACGTTTCAATGCGATTTTTATGTATGGTGGATTTATTTTTCGTAGTGCGTATAGCAAACGATGACAGACAGATTAATCATTCTTTCCACAGTTTGAGAATCATTGTTGTCCACCATCATTATTTTTCGTCTTAGTACTATATATTAGAAACATATTTACATTATTTTATCAATTTTTATATATTTTTTAATTCCTTTTCAAAAAAAAAATGAATATTATTCCTAATTATTTGGAAATACATAAATTTTTTTTTTATTGGAAAATTGCTACCATAGATAATTGTATTAAATAAATTAGTTCTATTATCAATGACAGCTATATTGATATCAAAAATACAATATTATTTAATGTAAGTTGTGATCCATTTTAAATTTATCACTAATCAATATTTTCTAATCATCAATGATATCATTAATATTTTTAAATATTCAATTTTATTAAACATAAATATTTTTATATACAATCAAAAATTTGATATTGAAAAATAAATTACATAATGTTTTTAAATATGAACTTTTTCATGGAAATTTGTAGCGTATGACTTTTGAATATTTATTTTTGCCAAAAGTAAATTGAAAACAAAATTGACATTTCAAATATCTAATATACTAAAAAAACATTCTATCAAGCTTTCGCAGATAATAAAATCAAATATAAAACATATCTGAATAGAGCTTTGTACTTATAAATATATATATATATATATATATATATATATATATATATATATATATATATATATAATCCATAAATTTCAATACTAAAATCGTACGATTACTCATTGATAAGGTCAAAGTACACAAACGTAATAAAAGCAGACAATCGCTACTTCGATATTATTTTATATAGTATATTACACTCGTTATTCATGTAATAAAATAGTTTATTCGTAAAAAACACCAAGCTATTAGTAATAATATTATATATATATATATATATATATATATATATATATATACTTTACTTTTTTTTTGTGTTACTTTTTTAACACGATTATATTCAAATGACGTCGCAAAGTGTATTGTATTAATTTTTCAAGTGTCGTGTATCGATCGAAGTACAAATATTTATTATGAACATTATATTATAGAATGATGCAATTCAGTTCGGACGATGTCATCACCAGAAAGCGTGTAATTGACGCTTTTTCGACGCGAGCTTTCAAAATTTTCTTTCTTTTTTTTCTTCTCTTATTTACCATACACGGATGAATGAAAGAATTCACGATGATAGAAGGCGAACTTTTATTTTTGCTTCTGTTGGTAAAAAAAATTTTTTTTTTTTAAATAACGACGATGATAGGTTGAAATGTGGGATTATTATTTTTAATCTATGAATTTTGCCAGTGCACTGTTTGATAAGTGGCGTGAATCGAAAATGTACCTTTCGGGAAAATTGCGAATTTTCCGACAATAATGCGCCAGGTGCATTTATGCGGTGGCATATTTACCTTCCTCTGTGGCATTTTCAGCCTTGTAATTTTGTCTATTTACTGCACATTTTCTCCTACACTTTAATACTATACTATATATTTTTGATTTACGAACAATTTTCCTCTCTAGTTTAACGTTTATTATACAATTTCATTTTTCACCTTTTGAAATATATCACGTTCAGTAAACAATGTATTTACGAATATCAATTTAAATAAATAAATATTATTAAATCGTATTAAATAACATTATAAATTTTATTTTTTTATAATATATAGTTACAAAAAAATGCACGAATTGTTATATAAAATCGTCAGTTATATAATCTTTTTTAATTCAAAATTGATTGAAAAAAGTTCTTCTATAAATTAATTATAATGTAACGATATTTAATAAGTAGTTTTATTTTAATATAATGTAATTATTTAAAAATTTATAAAAATTAATTTATAGCGATAGAATCTAAATAAATAATGAAAAATATTCTTTATCAATTTGATATAAAAAATTCATTACTATTCTGAAACACGATTCAAAATTTATATAAATATTAAAAAAAATTACACTAATATAAAATTTTTAAAAGCATATTTTATATTTAAATTTATTTTAAATAATCGAACTGAGTATATTTCTTGTACTAAAAAAGCGTCTAAAAATAACTTAACACTAATTCATAAATTGTGCACACACACACACACACACACATATATATATATATATATATATATATAAATATATATAATATTTCCGATAACACCGAGGGGAATATTTCCACGATAATGCATATTACGAAAATCCGCTTGATAACACAAAGATAAAGAGAATTTTATGTATGTATATATGTGTGTGTGTGTGCTTATATACAGAGGTATCGAAAAATCGCGTATGTCGTCAAATGCGAATTTTCGAAACGTTTTTATCTAAAAAAAAAAAATAAAATAAAAATAATAAAAACGTCATCACCGCGTTTTAAGTGTTAACACGACGAACGCGAATGAATATGTACGCGGGTTCAAATCCCTGTGTAAATACGCCCGTCGCAAATGGATTTTTACACACAAAAAATAAAATAAAAAAAAGAGGAAAAAAATCGATATTTTTTTCTTTTTAATAACGGGTTGTGTCGTTTTGTATTTAGGATAAAATGCTGTCTTTTCATAAGTGAATGAGACTCGAATAAGTCCTGCCGTTTTGGGATCAATTGAATTATGTGTATTTTTAGCGTGAAAAATTGCTGTTTTCTTTCGTATATCTATTTTTATAATAATTATATAGTACTGAATTATTAAAATTTTAAATAATTATCAAAGGTCACGAATCTACAAAAACAAATATTTTTTTTTTAATTTCTCTCGACATTTTAAAACATTCTCTTTATTTTAATTTTTATTTACAATTTTAAACTTGATTGTTGAAGCTCAATAAAGTCTTTCTTTTTTCAACTTTTCTTAGATTTTGTTGGATTTTCAAAGAATCAAAGAATAAGCTGTAAACATACAATTAATGTAAAGTTTATTATTTATATAAGCCTAAAGTGTTTTATATGCTGTCTAAAAAATTCGAAGTATTCGATGCTAACAACTAATCTTAAAAGCATTAATTAAAAGCATTTCATTTTCAGTCTTCTATTCAATATCTTTTTTTCTTAAATTTATTCAATATAATATATTTTCATAGTGAATTTGATTCTACATGACTAAAGATTATAGTAATTGTAATAATGAGATTATTGTAAGTAGATTATGTAACTTTATACCTAAGATTGCTTACTTACAAGTGAAATGTTGAAATTGAAAGTGTTTTAAATTCGTGATACTGTTAACATATCACTAAATATTTATATATTTAATATGTATAATTTCATCTTTTAATTTTGAAAACAGTCAATATATTATATAGAAAAAAAAACTAGTAAAATTATTAAAACCAACCATTTTGATGATCATATTTTTTTTACATCTTTTTCGACAATGTCCCCATTTCCCAAATCCCAAAATTTGATTACAATATTATAGCGTATCATTAATGATCGTATGAATGAAATGTTATTTTAATATTATTTCATTGTGTTTTCCTTTTTTATTGTGAATAAGTTAGATGCATAAAGTTTTAATCTCGATTCTCATCTTCAAATCCTCGTTCGAATCTTCATACCGTCTCTTTAAAAAGTTTGGCGATCCACACGACAAACGAAAATCACGAGTTATGTCGTCTTCCTATTAATTTTTCTTTTCAAAATTATCTGGAGAAGCCTTGTAATTTCTCAAGAGATGGCCGACGTATTGAATTTTTCTTACATTAACCGTGTTTAGTATTTCTGTTTTTTTTTCTAACTTTATCAAAAAATTCCTTATTTGCTATTTTATCGATCAAAATTATTCTTAGTATATCGAAAGACGTTTTTCGGTTTCAGGGTCTAGTGTCCATGTTTCAGCACCATGTATAATAAAAGAAAAGAAAGACGCAACATTTTCAGTACCATATTTGTTGTACTTTTCGATGTTAAATATTTTTTCATAGCTTATTCTATCTTAGAACGAATCTGCTTCTTGGAGTCATAGATTACAACGGTGTATATCCTCAAGTATTTGTAGAACGATACTTGTTTCAATATGATCGTCTGTATTATATATATATATATATATATATATATATACTAAATGGTTAAAAAATCGTCCTTCGACCCATATAAAGAACGTGATGAAACGCGTCGTTTCAGTTTGTTTGTTTGTTTGTTTGTTTGTTCGCGCGACACGTACCGAAATGTCAAATTGTCGTCCAGACTCCGTAATCATTTCGGCAGACGGACGGACGAATCGTCTCAAATTATCGTCTCCATTGTGTAATTTGCAGACGAGTGCGCGCGCGCCGCGTTACGCGCAGACACGCAGACACGCCGACGCGCACGGGTTATTTTGTCAAGGCCGTGAAAAGGCTCTATTTACGTACAATATAATTTTCGAGTCGTCGTATTCGACAACTAATTGGTAGTTTACGGATATATACTGTCATTTCACGCATACGTATTATGAGCAAAATTGAGGCAATTAATTCGCTCATATTGATATTATGACACACACACACAAATATATATATATATATATATATATATATATATGCGTAGACGAAAGACTACAATAAGTCTATCATTGGTTACATCACTTTATAATTTCCACTACATTATGAAATATATATATATATATATATATATATATATATATATATATATATATATATATATATATATATATATATATAAAATAAATAAAAAATGAATTTAATTCATTGTAAAATGTTTTACAACAAATATTGAAATATTTCTCTTCTAATTATTTAGGAATATAATTGTAAGTCATTAAATATATTTAATTTCGATGCATCATTAATCATTTTTCTTAAGGTAGAATATATTCAAATGTCTTTCGTATTTTATAATATATTTAATCTAATTAGAAGATGAGTCATGCTAAAGAAATTTTATATGGTATTATTATATTTATGATTTTTTTCTTGTGTTCTTTTAAATATAGATTTGGACGATAGATCTGACAATAGATAATAAATTAGTGTTTTTGATATTTGGTTTTACAGATATAAAAATAACGAATTTTTTAAAAAATAATCATTTTTAAAAAATATCAAGAAGAATTTAACGTAAAAGTGAAAAAAAATTCAAAATAAAAATTCGAAAATCTTTCTTATCTTCTCACGCTAAATTCTATTTTTTATTAAAAAGAATTTGTATCTTATTAAATTATATATAAATTAGTATTTTTCAGTTATTCACTATAATCACTTTTTATTAATTTAATTTCGATGAAGTATTGTTTTACATCAATTTTTTGTTTAACTTAATTTCAAAATTCTATGCAAAGATTAGAGCCATCTATGAAAACGAATTTTTTACTATTTTTCAGTCCCGTAATATTTACTTTAATATTTTTCAGATATTGATATATAAAGTATTTCTTTATTATTATTTTACATATTAATAATATCTTTATTTTCAATTCATTCGAGACAACAAGGAAAAAATTCGAAACAATCGACCGGAGCTACTTGTTTCAGAGATAAAATAAATTATCCGTTCTCAAATCCACGTGGAATCGAGAATGGATGGAAGAAAAAGCAATTATCCTCTTACGTTAGATTTGGTTTGACGCGAGTGACGCTTTACACATCGGAAGACAAAAAAAAAGGCAGAGATTTATTTTAGAAAATCGCAACGTTCCATTTCTTATTCTTCCGGTTCGTTGAACTGACAAATGGAAAGAAAATATACAAAATAAAAAAAAATAAATTATAATGTCGAAAATTGTTATTATCTATCTTCAAACTTTATTTTTCGCTTGTAATCAGTCTCGTTTTAGAAATTAAAACAAAAACTGTATTATGAAATATTTCTAGCACATTGCACGATTCCATTGATATCATATCAAATATACCATAGTTACACAAGTTTATTTTCAACTGTTGACCTACATGTAATGCTGAATATTATCTGCAGAGTTCACTTATTTATCCATCTTTAGAACAATTATAAATTATTGGAGAAAATAAAACACAATTTCGTTTTGTCTTTCAAACGTCATTTATTGATTTAATTTCATTACCAAACATCTACTGATTACCAATTAATAAATGAACAATTTTTGTGCCACAATTAAACATAATAATTTTACAAATTAATACGATTTTTGTGTATTTTGATTTAAAATGTATGATTGAAAGACGTGTGGATGATAAGTGAATTGTGAAATAATGAATGGAAAGTATAAAGATGGAATAATGAAAAATGAAGATTATATGTTTTGATAGATGTTAGTGAGGTTTGATAGTTGTGTACAACTTGGGTTATGATGATATAAAAAAGGTTTAAAATTTTATACACTAAATGCAAGCCTACGAAAATTCTATATTAACAAGTAGATTTTTTCTTCAAAAATAATAATAATAAAAAAAGCCTAAATCCTGAGATCTTGAAGAAAAATAAGAATTTTGAAAAAAAATTAAACGCAATAAACAGTAATTTAGAATACTATTGTCATCTTATAATTCTAAAACTCGAAAAATCTACTCTTGTCAGAAAGGGCTAAAAAATTATTCTAAAAAGAACATATATATGATTATTCCTTATTTTATAGTAAACATATAATATAATTTGAAAAAAATCATATATGAATTTATGGGAGCTCTAAAAATATCAATTAAGTTTTCTTCTTAAAATTAGGTAAACTACATTTTCTTAAATTAAACATACATATAAATTTTAACAAATATAAGAGAACTATAAATTAATCTTATACTAATTAAAAAAAATCATTACTTTGTCATTGATACAAAAAAATGTAAATGAAGAGGTGGAAAATTATTTTTTAGGCAATAAACCTTTAGCTTCATAAACCTCGCGTAAGAATTTTTTCAAACAAGAAACTTGTCTGCGAATATCTGTATATTGAGTATCGAGTTCATCGTGTCTGTCCTGCAGCTCTTTCTCTTCACCCATCAAAACCTCGATTTCTTGTTTTTTCTTTAGCCTATATCTGGTGGCGGCATTTTTATTTTGTTCTTTTTTACGAGATTTTTTCTCATCAACAGATCTAGAGTATGGTTTAGATCGAGTGTTGCCCCTCGATTTTGTTGTTTTTTTGGGACGAACGATATAATCATCATCATTTTCAGAACTTCCATACGTACTGCACGATGACGAGCTGGGTGAGAATGGTGAACACGAAGAGGGCGATGAATCTCCACTGTAATAAGCACTGTTTGATTGAGGATTAGAATATTCATCAGAAATGTTGCCATTCTGAGAGGTTTCGATTATAGGTTGTGTCACGCTGAATTCATTTTCGTAAACGACGCCATTGTGTCCATTGATATTTGTTTGAGGTTCTTGCCAAGTGATATCCTGAACAGCTTGCAAAACAAGTTCGTCGACATTGTACTCTGTGGTAGATTCCACAGGTATTGGGACAGTTTGCCATATTGGTGAAGGCGGTTGAAGCGTGCTATATAGTCCTGGAGGACTTTGCGGTGGAGTCAAATGGCATAAAGAAGGTTGTAACGTAGTCACTTGTTGGATTTTCGGGAAGGTCTGTTCATACACTTGTGAATAATCAATGTACGATGATGTATTAATTGCACATGGATCTGTAGGAGGGAATTCTTCAAAAATATGTAGTTCCGATTTTTCCTCTGGCCATTCAGGTAATCGTTCTGAAATAAAAAAAAAATAAACAAATCAGAATAAAATAACATATACGCAGCAATAAATATTTAACGTCTAAAATTTAAATATTAAAAAATGGATATACATAATAATTATGACAAAAAATTGGAAAGTTTACTCATTTTTATTAAGTGGAAACAAATGAAAAAGTGAATTAATAAATATTTAATATTATTACAAACAGACGTTTCTTTGACAAGAAAACTAAAACAAAAATATATAAGTTGAAGATATAAACTCGTCAAATAAAAATAAATCTTTTAATATTTACATTACATTGAGTTTTCCATTATGTCTACAAAAAATAAGAAAGTATTTTAAATAACACGGAATATTGCATAAATTTGAAATATGTAATTTTAACCGGTCGATAATCAAAACTATTTTTTTTATCCAGTATACCTGGTATTCTATCGTAAAAGGTAGAAACGTGATATATGCAGAGAAAGTAAAGATAATGATTACATACATGGTAGATTTTGTGTAGGTGTTGTAATTAAATATGATGCAACGTATTTTTTTCACATTGATAAAACTGGATATGAAATGAGATTTTCTGTATTCAAAATATATGAAAGCGGATGTGGAAAAAAATCACGTTCGAAGTAGAAAGTAGTATTAAGATAAAAGAAAACCAAGGTAGTATGCGGTTTAATATTAAAATTATTAAAGAAAAAGCGCATATAAATGCATTATGGAGTTAAGATATCGATGATAATAACACTTGAAATAATGATAACTTATGTTTTGAGATAATATGGAATTACATAACATACACGCACACCACTAATGCAAAGCAGAAAGAGAGAGGGACAGATTCATATAAAAAATATTGTAATGATAACTGCTTTATAATAAAATAATGATAAAGGAAACGAGGTGCTCTAGTTTAATATCAATTATTAATATTAAACAAAGCAATATAATATCGTATCAAACATAAAATATATTGATGAAATACGATACTTTTAGCCCTTAGGATGACCACGACGCACGATAAAATCCATGGTCATTTAACTTTGTGTACATAAAAATATTTTTTTATTATTATTTTAATACTAGCAGATACTTGTATAGAATATTCGATGAGAAATAATTTTAAAATTACATGATTAATAAATAAAAAAAAGATAAAACCAATAATTGTAAAACATTAAGTATGATAATTATAATTGCTTATTTACTTTCTTATCAAAAGTAGAATGGAATATTTCATTTTCAATGTATTGTAATTCTTTCACATTAGTAAGATTTTTCTTTGTAATAAAAATAATTTATTGTACACTTAACTTTACATAAAATATATAAAAAAATAAGAGTATTATTATTAATATAAAAAGTAGAATAATTTTATAATATCATTAAAAGAAAAAAATAAAACTCAACAAAAAAACACTACTGATATTTTTAAATTTATATCAAACTATAGTTATCAAGAACAGGTTTCCTTAATTTGACAAATACCTTTAAATCTGGCATTTTGTATGATTTTATATCCTGTTAGTTAGATATACTTGCGTTTTCACGTTATTAATGATGCTATTATAAAATACTAATTAAATATTATCGCTTTGTTTTATATATTAGTAAAGCAAAGTGAAACACATATAAATATTATATGTTTTATACGTAAAATAAATAATAGATTTTTACAATTTTCAATGCTTTCCTTCATTTTCAATATGGAACGCATCGTAAAATCTGTCTGCCACCAAAAACTGATGTGGGTCAATACAACTTTTGTATAAAAATAACAAATAACTGGACAGAACGTGTATCCAAAAACGTTCTCAAGAATGTTGTTCTTTAATACAAAATAAAATTAAAAACGTATTACCTTGTCCATATGTTTATAAATAAATTTTAAATGTTGATCTTTAAAATCTGTTCTACAGCAGCAATATAATTGTTAACATACGTCATTAGCAAATTATAAAAATCAGGTCAGAGTTCAATGGTATGTGATATTAAAACGCAACTTGGTTACAGATAAAGCAAGAAAATAAATTCTAAATTATTAACATTGAACAAAATACAAACTAAGAAAACCTTTCATCGGATATTTATTTTATTTCAATGCTATTTATTACAAATTATTTCGCTAACGATTATATAGTATATTACATATAACATAGTATCAGTAAGAACGTGTCAAATAATGAGTTTAATTATTCAACAGACAAAAGGCAGGTGCAGCTAATCACATACATAATTTATTGCGTTTTACTTCAAATATATTAAAAGTGAACTACATTAAAAATATATATAATGTTGGTTTTGCAATTAATTTATTCGAACTGCACCAATCTTCTATAACATTAGTGAGTTTAAGCAGTTCAAGTTTCAATACGAGGATATGATAAAATACAAAATAACAAATGTTACTAATTTTTAATACAATTTTAAAGTAGAAAATCTTCATATAAAAGAAATATCTGCTTTATTAAACAACGTTCATAACATGGTGATAAATCGAGTAAAACGTACAATGTTATGAGAATTTTGATATGCAATAAATAGTAAATAATTAATGCGTACGTATAATAAATGAATAAATAAATATGCAAATAAATATATCAATGACGATTTGAGAGCACGTGGTATATTTAATCAATGTTTTCTACAGTTGCTTATGATAATACGAATTTAATTTATAGTAAGAACATATATATATATATATATATATATATATATATATATATATATATATATATATATATATAAATATATATATATATATAAATATATATATATATATATATATAAATATATATATATATAAATATATATATATATATATATATATATATATATATATATATATAAATATATAATAGACATTCGATTTAACAATATTTTATACATTCGAATAACAAAAATAGTCTTCTCGTCTGCATTTCTTAATCACTGTAAAGTGAAATCCCTTGTACAAAATAAAAGGTTAAAAATATTATTAATAAAAAATTACTTTTTATTTTTTCATAATTAGTCTCTGAGCATTTTATAAATTACATAAATGTTTAAATACAAATCATAACTTTTATAATACATGCATGTATAATACTATAAATATATACTTGTGACAATATTGTGTCTTGCTCCTTATTAATATGTTAAATCGAATGAATATATATTAAAAGAAAACATATTAAAAAAAAAACGTACCATAATATGATGAGGCCATCACTTTAATATCGTTTAAAGGAAAAACCTGTCTCCTTATAATTTGGAAAATTTAGAAATGAGATCTTCAAAGAGTAACTAATTAATTTAAAATATGGCACAATCACAGAATCAAAATGACTAATTTTATCACTTTTCAGGTAACTCAAATTCGCGTTTTATTTAATATGAATATATATCAACTTGATAAAACAACACTTCAAAAATTGTTTATATTATATTATTATTATTATGAGTATAGTAAATGAACAAATTTAATATGTATATATTCTTAAAATATAACAATTTGAATTTAAGTCTCTTTCTATTATTGTATACTAATTACTTATTTAATTATAAGAAATATAGTTATTAAAATTATAAACTGGGATTGATAAAGAAGTAGGAGAATGAGGGTGGGTGGCGCGTTTTTATGGTCAATAATATAAGGGAACACGAGGAAGATGAAACTCAGCGTCTTTTTACGAGTTTCTGAGAGTTTATAATTATTTCTCTGTTCCACTTGCAGCGGTACACGAACTTCATTCTAATGGCGACGCCGAGTTGGTGCATGTGATTGAAATCCAAGACGCATAAGATACAAAAACGACCAAAGAATCCGATTGAAAAGGGTATGTGCACAGGAATTTGCGACGGTGGCACGTTGACGGGCCGACGCGTATTTATGATACGAAAATTTTCCCTTATCCACAAGGAAATTATGAATATGTGGATGTTATTGCGGTCCTATTCGCCCCCCTGAGGCGGAATGATTGATCGCTAAGTTTATGTTTGATTTGTTCCGACGCCCTGGATTGTTGGTTTCAAACAAAGGCGCGGTACTACTCTTGAGAGAAACGACTAAGGTGTGGTTAGTTCACAAGGCTGCTGACGACCAACTCGAAAGTTGTTCAATGACTGACGTTGATGCCGTTCGCTCGACGCGTGATCACCAGAACCTGCGTATGCCCCCACTTATTCTGATGAGGATCATCACGCCATTTATCTCCGATGAGGAAAAAACAATACGGTTATCAATACGATTTAAAACTTTTCTATTATTATTATGTTCATTCAATAAGGCACAGTTTAGCACTATACCAATAAAAAAAATATTACTAATTATATTTGTCAAACAAATTAAATTAAATTATATATATATATATATATATATATATATATATATATATATATATCAGTCTTCCAGTGCCAGTTTTATCAAGCTAACGAAAACTTAATTTAAAATCTCAAGGATTAAAAAAAACTATCGATATGTAGGTTGTTTTGTAACATTATAAATATTGATCTTTTCAAAAATCACATAAATCTATGTTGAAACCCAAATTGGAAACCTTGATCAATTTTCAATATCCTTCCTAGAAAAGATCACAAAATAGTTTTTAGAAACGTTTGTGATAATTATAGGTTGTATATGTACTAAAATCTCGAATATAAATGCTAATAATAGATATGTTTCAAATATTTTTTTAACCAAAGGGATATATATCAATAACATCTTTTTTAATAATATTTTTTAGTATTATGGCATTTTCGGAAATTAAAAGTATAAATAATATGTAAGTAACGTTATATGTAATCAAGATAATTTTTTTTAAGAATATTGATAAGAAGAAATTAAAGTTATGTATATTAAGGAATCTAATATTTATTATTAATCGCAACACATACAAATCTACACTTAAGTATGTGTTATTTCAATATTTATATTATACTAAATGCATTTGACCGAAATAGATAAATGTCAATTACCTATCGTCTATTTAAAGTGTATGTATTAATAATTGTATAAAATTTCAGAAGTGTTTGTATGTACATATAAAATATGAATTCATCGATAATTCAAACATTCATATCTTATATATATATATATATATATATATATATATATATATATATATATATATATATATATATATATATATATATATATATATATATATATATATATAATTTGAAATAAAATCAATTTTTAAATTTTATTTAATAATAAAATGCAATATCATAAATAAACATAATATAATTGAAGAATAAGCAGTCTGATTAAGAGAATATAATAAAAATCAAAATTATTCCACTGCGAGAAGTCAACAATCTGAAGGTCTTTTAATATTATTAAATAAATAATAAAGCGATTTCTATTGATTCTATTAGCATATTTTAAGTAGAATTGAAGCCAACAAATAAGTAGATATATACTTTTTCATTCAAATAAAAATATTAAAATTTAGTTTCAAAATGAAACAACAAAAAAAACGGTTTACTTCGATACCTTTCTTTTTTTTTTATTAAAGTGAAATTGTGGTTGCGTAACGTTGAATAACCCATTAAAGTATATAAATAATAAAAATTCTTATAAAACACAGTGAAATATAGCTGGAAATGCTAATGTTAACCACAGACGCGGTTCAATAATCATTTAGTTTTTAAATATAAGATATTTCCAGTGTTCGCCTTTTCCAGTTCAAAGTCCACGTTTAAACTGGACTCAAAACAGTTTCTGGTTATGGAAATTGATTAGCAATACATTTTGACGCTTATAAAAAAAAACTCACGTTGGCAGACGAATAACACATTATTGACATATACGAATGGGTTAAAAATATTGAATATTTTTTTCTACACGCACATACATCGTGTGTAAATATATTTCTTTTTTGATTATATAAGACAAATAATAAATATTTATAAAACGTCTGATACACCATATTTGGTACAAGGTTATTTATAATATGGAAAAATTAAGATATTGTCCATATATTCATAACTTTTATGTTTTAACAGCTAATTAATTCTTATAAAAATGATTAATATTTACTTTGATAAGCATTTCACTTTTTCATCATTTTTAATTATACGCATATTACTGATATTATTTTTATATTACTAAATAACATTTATAATTTTAGCAACATATTTAGAAGTCGGTCACAAAATTCATTTGAATAATCAATTTCTATTATGTAATAAATATAACAATAGTAGAGAATTCTAATTTAAAAAAAAAGAAAAAATTGCAAGGTTACATATGTTTAATTTTATACTATACGTATATATTTTAAATGTATATATTTAAATTAAAATTATAACGTATAATATGTCTCTGATAATACATAAGTAATAATAATCCGTAGGTTTGAATGCATACAAAATATTTTCCAAGAGTTATAAAAACTAGGACATACATATTAATATAATTTTATACCAGTATTTCGGGTTTTCAACATAAATATAATCATCTGTTAAAAATCTATTATTAATATGCTAGTGATGCATATATATTAACTATATAAATAAATGTATAGAATTAGCATGATAGCCACAGTCAGCGCATTCACCCAGTATTTCTTATTTAGTTAAGGGTACTTGCTTCTTTTGAGGTTATCGTTTGGTTCAAGTTAATTGTCAATTTAAATACGACAATCTCGTCTGTGCAAATGAAGGACGTCCACAGTATAAATATAATATTTAATTTACTTTCACTGAATACCAAACACATATATATACATATATATATATATATATATATATATATATATATATATATATATATATATAATTGTATATGAAATATATATTAGGCTTACTTATGAAAATTGCAACTATCAATTCATGTGCAAACTGCTTTGGAATTCATTATTTTTATAACAGTTGCAATAAATATTACTTTTTTTTATATAGTATCAAGTGCATAATTTATATTGAAAGGTAATGGCATAACATTTGTGTTTTGTTAACACGTTACCTATTTTAAACCAAAACTTCAGGGCCAACATTGCCATATCACGAATAGAAATCGTGATTGTAACGCGTTAAATTTTATAAAAAAGTATATATATATATATATATATATATATATATATATATATATATATATATATATATGTATATATATATAAACGATAATTGACAATGTCTGAAAATATATATACGTACATAAATGATAAATTGTGTTACTAATACATTTATAATATTAAAAAAAATAATCAAATCGTCAATTGTACGACAGAAAAAAATGGATAAAAAAATGAGCTACTTTATAAGTAGCTCTTTTTAATAAATATATTTTTTGGTAACTGCTCAATAGAAACGAAGCAACAAAGAAAAAAAATAAAATATTGAAAAATACAAAATTCTAAGTAATTTCCTTCAATTACTAATAAGGTTCATAGAAAATCAATTACATTGGTAAATATAGTAAAATATTTTAAGATGCATTTGTTGAAAATGAAAGATATACTAATATATTTTACAAAAGACAATAAAAAAGAAGAATTATATTTATATATATTAAAATGAGACAATGTGATCATGTTCAGGGTCGCGTTCAATAAAAACTTTTGATATAATCAAAATACTACTCGTGTTCGTATAAACTATCAATCATTACTTGAAATTCACACGCGTATTCATATAAAACAAGTTATATACTTCATTAACTTAAAAAAATGTAAAACAAAGACGACATTAATAGAAAGAGTCGAAATAAAGTTTAAATTGTAACTTTAATATTTTAGTTATTTCTTGAATTTCCAATAAACATGTCTCTAAGATAAATAAGACTTGACCAAAGAGAAAGGCCAGATATACATAGACAAAACTAAGCCGAAAAACAGAGGCACATAAGAGTTAAAATTCTACATCTAATATCAAGATCGCCTTCATAGTTTATCACAAAACAGTTGAGTAGTAAAATAGTAAAGCAAAATATGATTTTTTTGAAATAAAAATGAGATATTCAATATTAAAAAAAAATAATTTGTCAAATAAAGCAGCAATTAATACTATCAAAATTAACTTCCATTCATTCAAATTAGACAAAATATAAAGTGGATGTAAAAATTATAAATTATATAAATGCATAGAAATTAAGTAACTAAAATATTACTTAAAAAACAAACTAGAACGCACTAATCATTATTTTGAATTTTAAAGATAGTCATTAACTTAGACTGTCCCACTTTCGAGTTGATTACGAATCAAATTCATAAAGTTCCATATTGCTTCATATTAATCGATAATAATGCTGTTATGTAATTGACTGAATGGAGAGGGAAATTGAGTAAATATTTTCATTTCTAAACAATAATGTAATCTGAGGGTTTTTTAATTTGGAATTGTAAGTTATTTTTTTCTAACAGCATATTATTTCAATATATATGCAATTCCAAGTTTACGATTCAATACCAATAATTAATATATTATACAATAACATTCTAGCACAAAGTAATCTACATAACTGGTATGAGTATTTAGACAAGTCATATTTGTGAAACAATTAATAATTATAGATTGATTTTCTTTTCAAAATTTTCTATATCGAATGATCTTTTCGCTTTGTACAATAAATATAAATCCATTATAAACACATGAAAAAGTAAATTCAATAACCAAAACAATACAAATAAACACACATACACACACATATATATGTATATATATATATATATATATATATATATATATGTATATATATATATATATATATATATGTATATATATATATATATATATATGTATATATATATATATATATATATAATTATTAAATATATCAGTAAAAATAAGTAACGAAATGAAATTTGTAGGATATATGATAGAAATAATCTAGAATTTTAATGGAATATATATTTTGTCAAAAAATATTTCCTTTGCTTAAATTATCTTATAGGCTTAATAATTACATTAAATGAGGTAGAGAATTTTAGATATAAGTAATAAAAACAAAGAAAAAGCCAAATATTGTATGTCCAACAAAATAAATTTATTTGATAAGTCACGATCAACTAAATTATTTCAGTACAAAGAAAACTGAAATCGTAATAAAACCCATTTCAGAATAACGTCAAAGGATATTAATTATAAATATACATACCTTCTTTTAAGTTGTCTAGATCGTCCAGCAATTTAGACGCTAACTGAGCCCTAGAAATTTTATAATCTGGAGAACATCCACCAGAAGTAGAAATTGGTGAATAAGGTGGACTAGTGATATCTTCTGATTTTACAGATGGTACTAATTGACCAGAATCATCATCAAATTCCGAGATGAATTCTAAACTAATTTCAGCGTCGAGTGGAAAATCGATTTCTTCATTTACTTCATCAATATTTTTAACATCAAAAGATTTATCATCTTGTATCAATGACAAAGGAACTGAAGTGAAAATACCTAAAAGAGAAAAATGTATATATTAAATTAAACATAAAAAGATAGTATTAAAGAACAAATATATTTTTTTTAAGATATTCTAGTGAGAATTTTTTTTTTAATATATATCTAGACGAAAAATACAACTTATATGTAGAATAATTACATTGAACACACACTACTTTCATAATATATTATACGCATGAAAAACTAGCGATGACAACTTCAATATTTAAATAATTAAAGAATCAACAATGCTTTAGAAATAAAGTGTCTGAGAATATATGGCCAATGTTAATTAACTAATCCGTTAAGAAGCATATAACAGACTAAAAGATTACGATTACATTTACCAAACTGCATACAAAACATTGGTGACGTATCATATTTGACCCAAGAAGCTCATCGCAAACAGAGGATATTTTTATCACTTAACATAAAAACACCTCAGTTAAAAATACTTTGCAAATGAAATGAAAAATTTAAGAAAACAACAGCAGAATATTTTAATATAATGGTAAATATGCGATAATAATAAAATTACGTAAAAAAATAATTAAAAAACTAACTTACTAAAATTTCTAATATAAATCACTTAAAAAAGTGGTCAGTCGAAATTTAGAAATAAAAATAAATTATAATGCGAAACAAAGCAAATCTTATAAATATTTTGATAAACCAATATCATTTCAAGTTCAAAAAATAAAAGCAATAATATATTTTTTCATTTTAAATAACTTCACGAAAAATATATTTTAATAAACAAATATGAATTAAATAAAATAAAATAATATGTTAAGTTGAATGTAGAAAAATATTTTATGTTGACACATTATGCAAAATTTTTTAATCATTGATTTAAATGTTTCAAATAATATCCTCTTATACAAATACAGTGAAAACATGTCAAATTACAATTTGGGGAAATAACGAATTTTAATATTTATTAACCTAAGACTGAAGACTCAACTAAAAGAAAGAAAATTTCAACAGAAAAAAAATATAGGTAAATATGATTTATCAATGTGCAAAACTACATTTTTAGAAGACAGCTCTAAAAATAAAATACATATGCAATGTTATTAGTGAACATTATTAACATTACTAAAAGATTGAAGTGACAAAAATTCAATATTTAATTTAATTTATAAATGAATATTCATATCGCTTAAACATAATCTGGTAACAAAACTTATCCTAAGATCTCCAGTTTTTACTAAAAATTCAAGATCGAGAAACATAATGCAGCATTAATAGGCTCTGGAGTATAATTATAATGTTTAACAATGAACTTTCAATTAAAGAAAAAATAGCTAATTTTTATTAATGAAAAAATTCTTAATCATCATTATTAAATTTGCTTATAGAAATAAAAGCAATAATTTGAACTCGATTTACAGAAAATTAATATAAAAAAGAATAAAATAATATAAAAAAATCTAGAGGAAAAATAGAAATATTGAAAAAAATTACTAATAGAAACTATAATTCTACTTTTATATAATGAATAAAAAAAAATACAATATTACTTTAAATATAGGTAAAAGACTTATTTGATGAATAATTATATAAAATCTTTTATATAAATTTACAAACAGAAAATTTATTATAATATCGGTATTAAAAAAATAAATAATAACCATCATCAGAACCCAAGTTGTTGCATATTAACCAGTCATCTTCACTACATAGTGGAGATATGGGCTCCGCCTTGGCGGGCCATTCCATATGATCCATGAATTGACTCATTTGTACTTATTCTTATTTCCTAAAAAACATGTTCAAAAATATTAATAATTTATTTATGAAACAAAAAAAAGACAATGATTATTAATATTACTTACAATGTCAGGTGAATAATTAATATCAAGAAGAGATGATTCAAAACGAATGCTGCTGATGTCTGAAGATAATGAGATGTAGCTTGAGGTGGTTGGGAGAGTGTCGGGGAACAATGCCATGATGGCGCTATAATAATATATATTGAGAATTAATAATATTCAAGGAAAATATTCTAGAAATAACATTTTTAAATCAACTAATAATATTTAGAAATAATTTTGACAAAAAGTACATGACGCCACAAAATTAAATATAAATATTTGTAAAGTAAAAGTTAATTTGATTTTAAAATTTTAAAGACAACCAAATAAGTAACAGCAATACATAATGAATTACTATATAACTATTATTTATGTTATACTACCTATTATGATTATAAATTACAATTTTATTGCAAGACTTATTTTATAACATCAAAAGTAAATTTTAATACATATCGTAAAAATTGTCAGTTTTTTCAAATTAATTTTAATTGTTTATTAAGGTTAATGGATTTCTTTTCTTTTAATTTATTTGATATGGACAAAAACAAATACAAAAAATAAACAAATATCAACGTTATAAGTATACATGCTGAAATACAAATAACACATTACAGAAGTAAAATTGCTTGGAAATTTACATGTAACATTGATTAAATTAAATTAAATAAGTATTTTTAAATTGAACACCATTGAAAAAATATAACAAATAATTATCTATATTATTCATTAATAAATTTAATATTATATGGAATTAAAACTGGGTTACATTTTTAGCATGATATCGATTTTCCCTAAAAATAAGAAATAAAATACCACATTACCTTTGCATAAAATAAAATTCTATCTAAATCGTAATAAAATGTAAAATAAAACTCAATTTGAGAGATTTTATATATTTATATAGTAATAAAAAATTCAAATCAAGTAAAAAAATAAATAAAAAATGCAATTTTAAAATATTGCCAAATTTTATGAATAAATGTTTATAAATAAATTTAATTTCTAATTTCCAAGACATATTTAAAATGAATAAAAATTATATTTCTCTGAATGAAATAAAAAATAATAATTTACTAATATGATTTTTATACTAACCAACAGAAATTTATATATGTGACTATATTTCTAATTCGTGTTTTTATGAAATTATAAAGTAATTCAACAATTATCATTGAACTTAAAAAATTATGTTCCTTTTAATTCCAAAAAATAAATTTGACACGTAATCAGAATGTACTTTATTTTTATTTCAATATTGTGAAAAGTTAAATAAGAATTCTGAAACCCAAGTAAAAATTAAAAACTATTAATTCAAAAAAGAATCAGATATATTTCGTCACTGAATATATTTGAAGATTTTTATCATTCAAAAATAAGAAGAAATTATATTTATTTTCAAATTTTATGTACTATTTATTATTTATATATATATATATATATATATATATATATATATATATATATATATAATAAATATATATATATATATATATATATATATATATATATATATATATATATATAACTCGGGTGTTCAAAAAATATCCTGATATTTTCGCGAGTTTTTGATGAGTGCTTTTATATGTAATTAATTGAAAATTAATTACATATCATAGAAGTAAAACATCATTGTATATAGAATAATGCGCGAAAAAATGAGATAATCTAATACACGAATCGGTTTATTTAAATTTTTTAATGAATAGGTTAAAAATCAATGTTGCCATATTGCAATTGTTTACTAATAGTTTGAAATGTCAATACGGAAAAACATTATAATAATACGAATATGGCAACACATATATATGAAATCTGGTGACGCGAGCGGATGAGTCATCGACGTTTGGCGGAAATTGCAACACGTAGACTTCTTAGAAACGACCAAGGTTATATTTCAACTGATTAGGACCAAAAAGGGTTACATCCCGGTGTTGCATCATCTTAATCGGTTGCGCGTCGGGATCAATATGGCGCCAAACGGAACGAGGTGCAATTCGACTATATATATTTATATAAATTGAAAAAAATATATGTATTTATGAAAATATGGAGTACTTACGCCATGATTGCTTCTGCTGTGTGGCACACTGATGTGTGCAAACCGTTTAAAAAACTAGTGATCCATCGCTACGGTAGCATGAGCTCCGAGGAAAAAACGCGTGCACTCTGTATTAACGTCATGGGCCAAATGGCACGCGGACGCCGCACTATCTGCGTCCCACTTTATTTGTTTACGTGCGAAAAGGATATAATCAAAGATGGCGCGCACGCGTCACTATTTCTATTGTTATTTCTTTCTTTCTTTCAATTTTGTATTTAAAAGTAAGAGATGAATATATGTATAACACATTCAAAACGAATTTATTTATATTAATACATAGAACGCTAATGTTTTGATAGTAAACAAAATACATACATAAAAAAAAATTCCGAGAATTTTCAGCATATAAAAACATATAGAATTTTTTTCATTATAATAAAAAAATTGATGGCATTTTGATTTAAAGTAATTTTAAATTCATAAATATTTTATTGATTGGTTTTAATATAAAATGAATATTTTAACACAAATAAATCTTACTTTTATAACAAAATTCATTAAATAAACCTATATTTTTTTATCTAAAACTTTACAATAAATAAAACAAAATATACTCGATGTTGCAAAACATAAATTCTAAAATTCTTTACGATAAAAAGATGATTATAATACATCTTTATTAAATAAAAACTTACATAATTAAATAAAAAACTTATTTTAGTAAGAATCAGAAACATTTTATTTTTATATAGAAGAAAACAAATTGTTCAACTCGATAAAAAAATGATTTCCATTTTTGAACCGTTGGCCGTTAATGTGTTAAAGAAAAGGCATCGAATTGCTGGACTCACTTGAAAGAGAAAACCGTGAAACATCTTCAAATACTTTATATATCTATCCTTTTCATACGTTACGGTATTTTGTGATCATTTTTGTTTTGTTTTAACGCGCGTGTATTTTATAAATATCTCTTATATAGAAATTATTAATTATGTTCACATTTATAACTTTAATGTTATAAAATATAATATATTTAGAAAAATACGCGTTTCTTATTATAAAGCATTTTTCCAATAATTGCAAATACCAAAAAACTGGAATTTATGCATTCTCTTTTTTAATTGCAAGTTATATTGGTATCCTTCTCTTGTATGTAGTATTTGATATATCTAAAAAAGAAGTAGAAATACTTAACCCTTAAATACACGTGTTTTTATTTTTATTCTACTGATGTTTCACACATATTTGCGCATGTTCAACAGTTCTTCACTTTATTTTTTTTGTATATAATTCAATCGAAAAAAAATATATTTATATTTTTATATGATTATATATGTGATTGAAATTCATATAAATAATATTTTTATTACGAATTTTATTTTATATATTATGAATTTTATATTAGAAATATGATTAAATAAAATTTTTAATTTACAGAAATACGAGCAAATATATATATATATATATATATATATATATATATATATATATATATATATATATATATATATATATATATATATATATATATAATTTTCTTAATGTGAAATTTGTTTCATTATGTACAAAAATTAGTAAAATAAAAAATGTATATTATTGCGTAGTTTGTTTATAAATATGTTAAAATTATATTGAAACATATTTAATATTAATTTAGAAAAAATAGGGTCTCTCAACCCATACTTTTGAAATATTATTGAATTTTAGTAATACAATTATAATCAAATATGAAAATGTAAACAAGACCTTTATTGTGTTGATTTTTTATATTGATAAAAAAATACCCGGATTTTATGTCGATTCATAATATAAATTGTAATTTCTTTTATCGTTATCATATTATATTACTTGATTAAAAATTGTTTATATATTCGTTAAAATGAAAAACAGCTATATAAATAGAAATAAGCAGAAAATTGATCTATAATAAAATATTCCAGTTCATGAGGGGTTATTTCAAACTTTCTATTTTTTATTCAGATCTAGTTTTATTACTACTAAATAGTATTGATTATATATTATATATTTTTTTCCATTTTTGAAAGCGATATTATTATACACTTTAATTTTATTAAAATTGCATTAAAAATTAGAAAGCATGTATTAGCAACGTGATCAAAATTTTATAATCAATATTAACATGCATGGCCATTGAGGTTACAAGTGTTTTCAGTTTGTTTTGATTTTTAACGTATTTTTCTGTTTTTTTTAAAAAAAAATTTAATCAAAAGTTCAAAGTCGAAAAATTTTAGACAAAATATAAACAAGATGAGACAAAATGCATAGATAAGCATCTTGTATAAAAAAAAAATTGTACACAGATTTATTGATATATTTCAGATTGTTCGTGACGTAGAAATTGTTGTCATAAATTGACTCAATTGATGATTTTCTTCGTACGTTTTAATATATATGAAAATATAATAATATTTTTCATTGTATATGAGAATATTTTTTTTTAACTTTAATGTTACTGTACTACTTTTGGTTATTTGGGAGATACCTTTCACTTCATTTTAAATTGCTTCACATTCATTTCTCAATAGTTTACTGAGGTGAACGAATTGAAAATTAAAGTTAAAGAACAGAAACATGCTGTAAATTTATAATAATACACTATCATCAACAAAATATTATTATATACATGATAAAATAATATAAAACGAGTTCGTTTCCACACGTTTTAAACACAATGTTTACGATGGACACGATTTCTAATGTTATCATTTTGACCTTATCCTCGTAAAAAAAAAATAAGCTATAAAATTATGTTTATATTTCAATCAGTAATGTAAACAAAATATATTATTCTTATTATATAAGATTGAAACTTATATATTTAATATTTTATCAGTTTATTCACATGGAACTACCGTCTGATAATTAATATAATTAAAATATATAAAAACTAAAACATTATTTAAATGTATATAATATTTTCAACTGATAAATGCAATTATATGACATATTGTTATGTTTGAATTGTGACTCAATTCATATTCCTTTTGTTGGTTAAATGGTTTAAATAAGAGGTATATTTATAAAAGATATACAAAACTCTAGTTTCAATATATTATATTTGAAGTTGAATTATAATCGAATACGTGTGGTTGATTTAATATTCTTTATACAATTCAACAACTATTGTGTTAGAATGATTCCTTTTGCATACAGAAAAACTACTTATTTAAAAGTGAATGGATTTATATAAAGTATTTTAGTAGATATACATACAAAATGATTATGTAAATTTGAAATATGTCTTTTTTTATATAATAATGTAATATTTTGTTGATTTCTCTTCTTTTTTTGATAATTTTATATCATATAAATTTAAAATATAAACATTGTTTTTAAGGTCATAATGTTTTAAAATGTGAGAAGCAGAAAGTAATCGATCGTACAACGCAAAAATCTTGTTCATGTGATGTGTGTCAAATAAAATCGCAGTTTCAAAATGAAAAACACGTTTTGTTCCACTTAAAAAAGGTAGTCAATCATGTTACCTGGTCTTCATGATCAATTCGAAATAATATGATTTAAACGTATTTATTTCCAATTATATAAAGAAAAAAATCATATTGAAAATAGCCTTTCTTCTCTATTTCATTGTGGAAATTTTTTTTAGCAAATTAATATCCTAAATTATTTGTGTGTGGGCGATAATCGATTATATGATAAAAAAAAACGTTACGTTAATTGTATTTGCATGCGAATTAAATATTTGATAATCTTATCTCTTTAATATCTTAATGGATGTCTGCGATATATATGGTATATTAAAAAGTTAATAAATATTTGTTAGATATTTTTATATATTATATATATATATATAATATATAATCATGAAACATATTAACAAAGTATATACAGTCATCTGTGAAAAATAAATAAAAATTATATTAAAAGCAAGAATACATTTCTGTATTTTATTATTATAATGGTAGAAAAAAGTTTTTCAATTTTAAACGTGTAAAAAAATAATATATATATAAAACTAGTTATCGAATTTATTTACTTTGAAGGAAAAAAACGTTCTTATAAAAGCTTTTCTATTTAAATATTTTCTTAAAATAAATTTTTCTTGATTAATAAATGTACCCGCGTTTTAATGTAAAGTTTTTATTTACATCAATAGATGACACTAAATTATAAATTTATAAGAATCATGAAAATATGAAATGAAAGTATATTAAGTTCATTTTTAGAGCTTTCTAATGTATTTATCAGTTTTAAAAAAATGTGTAATATGGTGTTTAGAATATTGTTTATATTAAATTATATAATGAAGTTGTACTTTATATTTTGATAAAATATTGATAGTAACTGAATTAAAAATTATATCTAGACTATATTGTGTTAAAATTGGATATAATATTTATATTATTTAAAGTTGCTTGTTGAAATTTAATAGTAATAAAATTATATGAAACACTGATAAAATTTGAAATTATAATATTGAAGAATATGTTGTTATAATTTAGATATAATTAATCTTCATATTAGAAATATTTTTTTATTAATTTTAAAATACCAAACCTTTTATACAATATTAAATATTGAAATGTGTGTTTAATTTTATTAATCGAAAAAAAAAAATAAATGAGTATTAAAAGTTAAAACATTTTCATAATATTCCATTCAGAAAATAAAAATATTAAAATTCGTGTAAAAGTACACATGAGTAAATAAATATTTTTGAGTAAAAACTTTATTAAATTTGTTTATTATTTTAATTGTTGCACCGCATATACAAAAAAAAAAAAAAACGATGCGTTTTTTAACGAGTTTATTTAATTTGCTATCAAATTTATGCACACATGCATTTTCAAAGTGACTCCATTAGATACACCGCGTTGGTTTTTCACGCCAATTATATAAAAATATACTAATGGACATTCTGATATGGCAGACAACAACAACAACAAAAATGTTAAATATTTTTAAATATAATAAATATATATGTGAATATATATATATATATATATATATATATATATATATATATATATATATATATATATAATACAAATTGTCGCATAGTTTGTGAATTTGTATTGTGTTGCACAAACATTTTGTATGTTTTGTGTGCGAGAGTTAAAATGGAAACGTAGCATATTAGTGTAAATAAATTAGGGGTTAAGGGAATGCAAGGGAGTTTCGCTGTTAGGCAGTTAGTTAGCCAGGGGTGTTATGCGTTGGTGCGCGAACCAGCGCCCGTTACATCCCTATCGACGTCAGTGTATGGGGCGCAGGCGCCAACCCGTATATACTTCTATCCCTCTCTACTACTGATTGTGTGCTCTCTTATTCGAATCCATACACTTTCGATAAGCCCATACACGTCGCTAAATAACCCTGTTTGCTGTTTTTTATTTTATTTTATTTTATTTTTCATCAAATCATTTATGGAAATGTTGTATATTTTTTTTTATATTTTATTATATTCGAAAATATATAAAAGATAAAATTAAAATATTAAATTACATAGCGTCAATGTGAAATGTATTTTTTTTTCAACAGTATTATATTAAATTTATTACATTCGTAGAAAATATTTTTTATGCTTTTACTGAAATATTATATTTTAAATTCTTAGTATAAAAATTGCATTATTACATTAATATAATCAATTATTTTGCTGATTAATACTAATTTCATACAACAGTATTTGCAATTTTGTTATAATGCACCATATGTACTAAAAATGATTAAGCTGCTGTTTGGTCACCAATTGAATTAATACGATAAATGATAATTTGTGTTAATTTTAATGTAACGAATTCTCACACTCTTTTTATATAATATTGTAAAGTGTAAAATGAGACCCTTTTAAATAGAGATAAAATTTTCTAATTTCAAATTAGTCTGCAATTATGCAATCGCAAACTGGATTGAATTTTCAGAAGGATTATTAAAGTTAAAATTTTTAATCTTCATAAACATGTAACGATAAAACGATTGTGTTGATCAGTATACCTCGATATATTGTTTTTTGAGAAAATTTCTGAAACGGTAACGAAAACTGTTTTATTCGTCAAAAACGCTGCAAAAAGTCTCGGGTACAAAAAGTTAATATGATCTATGATGATCAAAATCAAACTGTTCAATTTGTTTTAATAATCGAAATGTTCAGATTTTGATTCGTGCTCGTATAACTCGAAATTTCATTAAATTAACGTCTGCATATAATATTAAAAATACGAAGTGTTGAACGTGTATGGGTTGTTTTAGTTGCCGCATTAGTAGTCTGAAAGCAAAACACGTTCAAGTCAGTAGACTGGTGGAACGCGTCGCGCCGCGTCCATTTTCCGATTTTCCACAGTCTTGACTTTTCCACGTTGAAACCGATTTTCGCGTATGAAAATCGTTTATAGAATCGATATTGATTAACTGTCAAAGAAAAATCTTACATCATGTGATAATTTTTCATACATGATTACCGTTTTGTGACATCTGAAACATCTATCGTACGCTAACGTTTACGTTCGATTCGCGTTTGTTTACCTGACGACGCGGACGACGCTCGACTCCTGGATGGAATCCCTCAGGAACACCATGAGAATGGTTATCGTTGTATATTAAAAGAAACTATCAAAAAGATATACAAAATGGGTAAAATGTTTCATGTGAATAGATAGATCGAAGATGAAGAAGAAAGGGAGTAGAGTCCCCCGTTTCGGGCGACTCTGATTATAACAATCTCATAGTAGTTTTTAATTTGTTTTTTTTTTATTATATATAAGTAAGAAGTGCGGCGCCCCGCGAGGGGCGACCAAAAATTAACACAATAAAGAAGGTAAAGGTAAAGATGTCGTCGATGTCAGCGCAGGGAGTGGTGGAACGCGCCTCGGCCGAGCTGTCGAAGAGGATCAACGGTCTGGGGCTGCGGGGGAAGCATCACTCCCCGGGGGGCCGAGCCAGTGTTATGGAGCGTGTGACGAGCGCTCTTTGTGGGGGCTCAGCCGCGCTGGGGGCGCCCGATAAACCGGCCAGGGCGCCTTCCCGTCGTCCTCGAAGACGGGCCCCACCACCCGCTCCCTATCTCACCTGGGACCAGCTGATGGTTGACGAGAGGTTTCTCTCTAAATTCTTCTTATATTTTGCGCCGGTAGATAGAAGAACCTTGGCTCAGGTGTGCTCCAGGTGGCGCGACATCCTATATAGGCCCAGATGGTGGCACGGCATGGTACCAGTGCTCAGATGTAGAGAATTAAGAGCTGCACCACCTTCTAGTCGAACTCGCCTATACGCTTCACTGGTTAGAAGAGGTTTCAGATCACTCAGCTTACTTGGATGTACAGACGAAGATGCCCTAGAATTGCCAGCCAGCTTCCCCCTGGCAGCAGCACATGTTCATTCTTTAAGTCTCAGATGCTCTACTCTAACAGACCGTGGTCTCGAGGCTTTATTGGATCATTTACAGGCAAATATAATGCTATTTTTTAATTTAAATATTTTAATTTCAAATATATATATATATATATATATATATATATATATATATATATATATATATATATTTGTCATATATTTTGTCAATGTCATATTCTTAAAATTTTGTATATTGGTATATAATTAAATGTATTTAGAGACAGTTAAAAATAATCTTATAAATTTAATAAAATAAATTACGTAAGTTTCTTGGTTAAATATTTTTTTATGAAATAGCGAATGATAATTGTTAAAAAGTATTATTTAAATTGTAATGAAGATGAAAACAATTTTTAATCTTTTAAATTCACAATTGTTAGGAATAAATAAAATATTATTTTATAAGACTATTTATGATATAAAGGGGTAATTATTATATTTTTGTATTTGACAGTGCAAATATTAAGAATTGATTTAAAAAAATAAATAAAATATTTATATATTAGTATTTCGTCAGATTTCCATTTACCGCTATTCAATGTCATTCTCATAATAGAGTAATTATCGTGGATAAAAATAAACAAGATAAAAACTTGGGAAAATCTCTACCGAGAAAATTTAAGACGCGAAACTTAAATCTGAAGTTATTTGAACTTTGACATTATTCTTGAAATTTATATTTTTATCTATAGATTTGTTGTTTTTCTATAAATAAAGTTCGATTATCGGCACAAATATAAGTCGATAGAGGAAAAACTTTCAACGAGTGCGTTTTTAAAAGTCAAATTTTCCGAATAGACACTCTCGAAGTGAAAATTTCATATTTGCCCATTAATATTCGCATACATAGCGGATAATTCGGTTTGGCACATCCATATTGATACTGTGTTGTATATGCAAATTTTATTCTGAATATTTAACGTATAAATATTTATCGGAAAAAATGAAAATTCTACAAAGATATGATCTATCTTTTAATAAAATATTTTTGATCTCAAATATTATATTATATATACACACACGAAGTGGTGGAAAAAAAAGTATATTAAAAAGTCAATTTCTATTTATTTTATTGCTTAAATAATAAAAGAGAATGGTTATAAATACGTCTTTATTTCATTTTATGCATTGTTTTTATTCAAATAATGTTAACGCGTTTTATACGGGAAATTGGAATACATAATCCGAAATAACAAATGTGTGTTTTTTCTGTTATATTTTAAATTTAAATCATTCTTTTATCATTTGTATTTCTTATTAAAATTAAATTTATTCAAATTTTTAATTTAACAATAATTATTAATAATTAAAAAAAATAAGATGTGTGCATTAAATCACCAATATTTTAATATTTTTATTGTCTATTTAAAAATTAGATATAATATAAAATTTTCACATAAAAATAAAATTCCGACATAAAGTGTGTTAACTCAGCAAAATATATATTGTTCATAAAAAAGTATGAAGAATTTATGTGTCAGACAAGAGAATTTTTCTTATCACGTACTTCGATTATTTCTAAGATATAAAAAAAAATATCGATCACAAAAACAAACAAGTTGGCAACCCCTGCGGCCATCCACGTATCATTTATACCTATTGTATATATAGAAATAAAAGGATAGAGAAATTTTCCGGTTAAGGTACGCGGTATAAATCGAAATTCAATACTGTAGATAAGAGTTTGCGATACAATTGTAGCTTACAGAATGTATATTTGATATAGGTCTTTTACTATTTTTCATTTTTTTTTCTCTATTTTATTCTCACCGACAAAATACGCTAGTTTCTTTTTCAGTTTTTTTCCTTTTAAATATGAAAAAGATAGCTTTTTCACGAGTGAGAGTGATTTTTGTTATGGTAAGAGCCATCGGAAGGGTAGATGGCTCGTGAGACATTTTATCACACTGAAACCCGGTCTTTTCATTTTTCTTCCATTTTTTTTTTCACATCAAATATAAAGCAAAACCTAGCCAAACAAAAAAAAGGATGCGCTCGTGGAAAAAAAATAGCTTTTTTTCTTCGTTTTCAGCGAAAAAACTAACGCGAAAAGTTTTAGGTCGAACGGTCTCAGCTGGCTTTTTTTAAAAGAAACTTTAACATTTTAACAAATTTATACTTTCCTTTATATATATATATATATATATATATATATATGTATCTATTTTTTCAGTTGTTCTTTTTTATACTAAATCGATGTGTACAGGTTTTTCGAATGAAAGCTTTGTTTTGTTGAATTTTTATTTTCAGAAAAGCCCCCGGTCGATAACCCTTTTCTATCCGGTCATTGCTACTGGGTCATTAATATTTGTGTACTATTTGGAGATCTTTCTAGCTGATAACCTTTACGTGTTTTATCGTAACTTACATATATGTATACCATATAATACATATATATATATATATATTTTTTTTTTTTTTTTTTCAAAAATAGTTTTTAATATACGCTTCTATAAAGGACATAGTTAATTTTTTGCGGTACGAAAAATAGATATTGCTTCATATGGAAGCAAGGTACTTTTCGTTGCTCACAGAAATAATTAAAGAACTTTCTTCAATATAGCTTCAATAAGCAAGTTTGAGTGAGGACTTTTCATAAAACCACTCCAGATGAAACTTGTGTAATCTTAAAATTGTAAAGCTGTTCTCGAGTATGAAATGAAACGTGTAATATGTTGTTATTTTAATATATAAAATATATATATGCGTGTGTAATTTAATATAATATATTTAATATAAGTATCTTGAAATTTCTCAAGTATTCTAAGTTTTTGAGTGTCTGTCGGTATTTGATTAAATATTGTAATTACTTTGAACGTAAAATTTGTTAATATTTTATATATTATATATGTGTAAATACGTCGTATATTTTAATTTATATTGTATATATGATATTAAAAACATATTTATAGCTTAATATACAGAATTTTAATTTTTTCTTATTATATTAGACATTGTCTTGTTTTATTTTATATTAAAATTTCAGAATTAATTTATATTAAAAAATGAGATACTTGACTGTTTATATAGTAATTATTAAAATTAAATTATGTTTTTTTTAATTACAATTTTGAATATTTAAATTCCATATTTTAACTATTCTGAATGATTACGCCATTAATTAGTTAATTATAATAATATAAAATAATTTTATTCCAAATTAATAATATTATAATAATGAAAATGTAACTTTTAATAATTATAATATTATTTAATAACTATTTTTAAAATATAAATTTATTATTAATACATGTAAATTAATATTATAATAATTACACAATTTTAAGTTGATAATTATACAATTTATACGCTTACCGTGTTGTAATTATGATATTTCACTTAATTATCAGTATAAAATTGCGTTTCTTTTTGCGATCTTAATTAACTCGGCATTATTTTAGCAAACGCTGAAAAGCAAAAATAATATATATATATATATATATATATATATATATATATATATATATATATATATATATAACATCAAACAAATATCGCATTTCTGCGAAACACGCAATTCGCGTTTATCGCCGACAAACAAACGGACAAACAAAACAAAATTGGAAAAAAAACCGATGATAATTCATCGTTCAAGTTTATTAAACGTTTCTTTTGCATAGAAACGTCGATTAATTAATAAAATAGAATAAATAATAGATTAGAAAGAAAAAAAAATTGGGGAGGCGTTAATTTTGAAAGAAAAAATCGATCGATTCGCAGACGCTTTTCAGAAAATAGCGTCTTATCCGACGTCGAATCGGAAAAAAAAGTCGAAAGAAAGAAAACAGGAAATGGAAAAGATTACGGGAAAAATGAAAGAAAAACATCGCTAATTGCCGAAAGCGAAATGAAAAAAGAATGATTGCGAACGTTTAAAATATGATTTTCGACGTTTTGACTATGGAAATATTTATTTGATTTATTATATTGAAAATTCAAAGAATAAATCGTATTTTAATATTTAAAAAAATATACATATTAAATATTTTGACTAATATATGATTTATTTGAATTGAAAATGAATACGATATCATTTTTTTTTTAATATAAATATTTATTTAAAAATATATCGTTCGACAATTATTAAAATTTGTCTCACAATTTCGGCTATCCAATATTTATTTCATTATGAAATATATTATAATATACCGAAGGCTCACTCTATTAAAATTAATTAACTAATTAAAACTTAAAACTATGCGTATATGTATATGTATCGTGTAAAAAGTTCACGTATTTCCTTCTATATATAAATTTTGTCGTTTAATTAGTTTATTCATTTTCCACTGAGAGCACTTTAATCTAACCGGGAATGCTTTCGGAATAAATTGAATTTGACTTATTACATATTACAACTTATAATTGTAAATATTTATATATATATATATATATATATATATATATATATATATATATATATATATATATATTGATTAAAAAAATTGATTTTATAGCGAATAAATAATAATATTTATTTTAATATTATAGTCGGTATTGTATTTAGTTACGTGTATTAGACGCGGTCAAAGCGTTGTCGGATATAATAATAGTCACGAACTAGACAACAGCAGTCCAATGTCATATTTGTCTTTTTCATTGTGTATCGTGTGTACATTTTATTCATAGGACTGTCGGCATTTGTATGGAAACCAGTGATGCTGAAGATTTTCTTAAACTTTACGAACGCCGGTTGTAATTTTCGTATAGAAAAAAAAAACGGTTTAAATTACGAATCGCGTGTTTTATATTAAATTTTTATGATTTGATTCCGGCGGATCTATTGGACAATCGATAATTGAATATAAATTATTAAAAAATATTTTTGCTCGTGTAAATATAAATGTGTAATTCGTTTCGCGAAGATTGAAAATCGTGACTTAACTACATTCATAAAAAATGAGCAAATATGCATGTTATTGCTAGATTATCTCGACGTTTTAATGATTTTTTTTCGAGATATTAAATTATGAAATAGGAAATGAATAAAAAATTGAAAAAATATTTCGCAATATACACAGATAATCCGATATTGGATTTTTTATGAAATAAGTCGTCTATTATGAAATTGAATTTTTAATCAATTTCATATATATATATATATATATATATATATATATATATATATATATATATATATATATATATATATATATTAATAAAAATGTCAATACAGAAAATCTTTAGAAAAATAAATTGAAATCATCGAAGGTTTGAAAAGCACCGAACGATTCTATATACGTAACTATTTTAATTTCTTTTTGGTTTTGCTCATTAAGTTCATTTTATCTTATTAAGCCATATAATTATATTGAATTATTTTAGTACGAGTGACGTCTTTGTTTAAATAAATTTATGTTTCATTCAAAATAACGTATATACTATTTAACATAATATAAATCAAAAATTTATTTAAATTGATGAATAAATTTAAAGTTTTAAATTTTTACTTTATATTTCTTAGAAAGTATTATAGATCTTTTATTTAATACAAAATTATAATAATTGTTTATGTTGAATAAATATGATTCTAACGTATTTCAATAGATTGTTCATGCGATTTTTCCTCATTTTCACGTACAAACAACATAGTAAAACTCGTACGAGACCATAATTGTCTAGTAATAAAAATGACCCGTACACTTTCGATTAGTACTATTTATAGTAAAGAATGCTATTTCTGTTGTTGTTTTATGGCCACCGTTGTTCATGTGATTGACAGTAAGAGAACGATTGACCAAGTGACCGCGATGTTTCATTAAAGTAAAAAGAGAAATACTAATAATAATAATAAACAAAAACACATTACTCACCGGGTTCGTTGCACCGTCGCGGCGGGCAGTTGGCAAACCGTTTAATTAACTTTCAATTGGCGCCGATAATGATGTGCGATTTCACAATCGTTTCAGTTATTTTGACGGTTTAAAATATATATATATATATATATATATATATATATATATATATATATATATATATCGGTTAAATGAGATGAGACACATTTTAAGATTTAACCGGTCCGTTCTTTCGGAACGGATTAATTTGATTTATTTATTTATTTATTATAATTATTATGTTACTTTTGATTCGATGTGAACTATTGTTTTGCGTGTGATGTTAATATAATACTTGGAATATGTTGAATAGATGCATAATTGTTATAGAACAATTGAATTAATCGTATGTATGAAATTATCCGTAATTGTCCTAATATAATTCAATTGTATAAACGATTACACTTTAAACATATAAATAAGATACCATTTTCAAGTATTTTCCGATTATTTTAATGTCGTAATAATTTATTATTCTCATCATGAGAAATGAATCAACTATGCGGATTTAATATACTGTTAACGAAAAATATAAAAATCTAAAATAATAACGGAAATAATATATAAATTATATATAAAATTTCATCTTATTTTTTTAAATGACTCTTGTTATTTATATCGAGTATTTTTAGCGTTTATTAGATGTAATTAACCTACTCCAAAATTAAAATCGCGAATTAAAAATAATTCACAGCCTCGATATCACTCGTTTATTATTTTATTAATTTATTTATAAATATTTTTGGAGGTTAAATGTGCATTTTTTATGATTCAATCCTATATATGAATAAATTAATATTTGTTTTACATTTAGAAAGACTTTTTTGATATTAATATGTTTTTCAATATTTATAATTTATATTATATAATATAAAATCATTTTGTAATAGTATTCAATAACTCAAATCAACAAATAAATTTATTGGTTTTAAATATAAACACAATATTTACAAAAAAAATACATGAAATACGCATGTAAATATTGTAAATTGATTATTGAATCGTTATTTTCTTTATTTGTAATTAAAATTATTATAATATTATTATGAGGTAATTTTTATAAATCAATAAAATATATACTATATGTATATTTAATACATTAAATGGAATTATTAAAAAAAGTGGTTCAAATCGCCCTATCGACTTTAATAAAAAAATAAATAAATAAATAAAAAAGATACACAATGTTTAAATCGAAAAACAAATTTACAAATTGATATTATTACATACGTTCAACGGTTATTAAAGGCGAGTTTGAAATTTCAACGAGATTATACCGTGATTTATTGTTATTTATTTTTAATATGGATTTAGTGGGTATTAACGAACCATGTAATAAATTACAAAGCGCGAGCTTTAAAATTAATTTTATTCATCGAATTCGCTGCAAACTTATTACAGATATATATATATAATAAATTTATTTCGTTGAATAAAAAACAAAAATTTTCAATATTGACGAAATTGTGAATTTTATATTACACGATCCGCATATAATGTGTTAGAAAAGTACGCGCGTTCAGTATTATAATTATTCTTTGTACAAGTAAATCGTTTTATTTCACAATTATTATTTTCATAATAATGATTTTACCATTAAAAATATTGTATTTATATTTTTATTTATTTATTTTTTAAATTCTAAAGCTAAATATAGATGATTATTTCTAGGTAATATAATATGAGAGACAATATTTTCGATATTCTGTGAAATTTTAAAATAGAAAATCGAAAATAATAACATCTTTTTGTTAGAAGAAAAACTAAATATTCGACAAAACAATTTTTTTACGTTTCTATACACATCTTTGTTTTTGCAATGAAGTGTGTTTTTATTATTAAAAAAAATATTTTTAATTATAAATACATATTTGCTATTTATTTATTTATTCAACCATATAAAAAATTGATTGCTACGGTTAAAAAAAATTGCGATATTTATTTTAGACTATATAAAATTTATATGAAATAAAAATAGTGTAGTTAAATATAAACAATTCCAATTAAAAACCGTTGTTGTTTTATTTCTTTTTTTTTAGCGATTGACGTTTTTAAATTTTCGTCTTCGATGCCAATTATAAAACGACAAATGATATCGAATTCTATATTGAACTATATATATATAAAAATATAAATAATATTATATATATATATATATATATATATATATATATATATATATATATATATATATATATATATATATATATATATATATATATAAAGAAAATGTAAAGAATTTCAATTCAGAAAATAAATAATTTAAATGAAATTGGTTTTGGAAATTTGATATTGCGTTTATATTTTTTTTCTATGTTGTATTAGAACAAGATAAGTAAAATACTTTTTTGAAACATTCATAATGAAATTCCACAATTTTCTGTCTCTTCAAAGCGAAATCCTCGGAAAGCGGTTAACGTTAACGCGAATTATACTTATAATAATAATACGTTGTCGTGAAAAGCGAGAGAAAAATTGAATTTTCCAAAAAAAAATTATATATATATATATGTACATATATATTATATAATATTTTTTGTAACGAGCTCGCTCTTTGCCGATAGCATATTTTTTTTTCTTCAAGTAAAAGTTTTTCCAACGTCATTATTGAGTTTTCCAAACTCGTATTTAGTTCGTCGGTGACAAGTACGTGATAAGAAAACTTAAATTAAAAAAATCGTATTGCCGAACAATCTTCGCGGGTACGTTTTCATCATTTCGCACCGTTCGTTCGTTTATTTATACCGAAAATTATTTTAATTTAATACTAGCGCTTTTAATTTATATGTTTTTTTTGTTTTGTCCTATTTATTATTATTATTATTATTATTATTTTAGGCCCTGTTCGAACTGGAATTGGCGGGATGTAACGAGATCACGGAGGCCGGACTTTGGGCGTGTTTAACACCTAGGATAGTTTCTTTAACACTCACAGACTGTATAAATGTAGCCGATGAAGCTGTAAGTATTTTATTTTATATATCATATAAAAAATATTTTTATTTATAATTTGGATTAAAAATGAAACAAAAAAAAAAGGCATATTAAGTTGGTTTTCTAAATTTCATATTTAAGTCGTCAATTAGAGTTTGTTTTTAAATACATTTTTTAATTATTTTTATTTTAAATATTCTAAAATATATGCGTAGTAATAGTATAACTTATATATTTAAATGTAATATTTTTTAGATTATTTTTTTATTCATTTTCAGTGTTTGGGTTTTATTCATTTTCAGTGTTGAAGTGTTTTTTTTATTATATTAGAAAAAAAGCACTATTAAATTAGAAAAACCCCAAAACTCTACCACTTTATTGATATTATTACTATTATTATTAATAGTCAAATACTTATATAAAAATCTCTTATTTGTCAATTCTTTTTCTTTGTTTAAATTATTATTTTGCGTTCATATTTTTTATATCATATATAATAAATATGTAATTTTATTTCATATAATCGTATTTTATTCGATAAAGAAAATGCAATTACTTCGAAATTTTTCAAACAAAAAATTATATATATATATATATATAATATATATATATATATATATATATATATATATATATATATATATATATATTAAATTTATTAAATTTCATGCGTTTAACTCGCATATTAAATTTTGAAGATTTTATTCAATTTTTGTTTTTTATTTACTGAGCAATTTGAAACGATATCCAATAATAAATATATCTTTATATTTTGAAACGTTTTATATATTTTATATATTTTTGGCCTCGATAAAAATATTAAATTTAATATTCCATGCAATAAAAAAATATATTTTTATTTTTCGTAACGATATCGTTATAATCAATTATAAAAATATTTACGATACATATTTATATGGCTGTTTTCTGATATTTCACGTACGATCATAATTTTATTCCATAATTCATCGATAAATGTAAAATAATTTGAATTAAATCACATGTAATATATACATTCGGATAAAATATAGGAATTTTATAATGAAAATTGTACACAAAATCGACGATAATTAAGCGTAACACTTTAACAGGATTAGTGCAGATAGATGAGTTTGAAATGTTTTCGCGTCCATTAGAAGATCGTTAGCCAAGTTTTCGTCGGTTAAACAATACGTTAATTGAGAAATTGCCGTTTGTAGCGACGTTAATTGAGGCGTTTCAATGCGAATTCAAAGGATTAATCGAACGTTAAAGATCGAAATATTTCACTGTTGCGAACATTTTTATTTTATTTTATATATTTATTTTTTGTGTCGATTGTTGCGGCTGAAAATGATTCGATTGAAACGTTTCGGTCGAATGTGAAATGAATCGTAATAAGGATTTCATCATTCGGAAAAAAAATATATTCGATTTATTATTATATAATTTCATTTTTATATGAATTTATTAAACGACTAAATATTTTAATGTAATGAATATCAAATTTTCTATATTTCAAAATTTATGTTTAAATAGACTCAAAAGTTATGGATTTCATTTAAAAAAAAGAAGTTTTCAAGTAATATGGCATTTAATTAAAATATAAAAAAATAAAAAGAGAGTGAAAATACTGTCAGAGAAAACCTTGAAAAATAAATTCGATTATTCATCTTGACAGCGAAATTGCTCTATTATGGAGAGAGTGTTTGAAACAACTGTTTATTTTTCAGAATAAAAATATTTATTCTAGAGTTTTTCAAATATTTATCATTCTGGTTCAATAAATAATTGATTTGAAATTCCGTTCAAATATTATATATAAATATTAAAAAAAAACTAAAAACGCAAATTGAGATGCAATATCTTTGAAATCATACAGAGAAATTTTGCTGTAAGCGACGAACATTTTAGAAATATCTTAAATTCAACTTTTAAAATTATATTACGTTAGTTAAATGTGTTAACCACCATATCTTACGTACAATAGAATATAGCAGAAAGTTTTCATATAAAACTCTAGAGAAGAAATGTTAGAAATGATCTTATAACTCTTCTTTCGGCCAAGTAGGAATTTAGACGATAATAAAAATATATATAATATATATATATATATATATATATATATATGTGTGTATAAAAGCAGCAACAAAGATCCAAAGTTTGTTCGGGCTTTTCCACTTTTTCGTCTGGAAAATTTTACACGTGGAAAACTTATTGTTTTCAGGTCGGAGCAGTTGCTCAGTTACTGCCGTCATTGTACGAGTTTTCCCTGCAAGCCTACCATGTCACCGACACAGCCTTAGGATATTTCTCACCGAAACAAAGCGCCTCATTGAGTGTCCTGAGACTGCATTCCTGCTGGGAATTAACCAACCACGGCGTCGTAAATATCGGTAAGTTACAGGATAAACTTTGACATGATCAATACGGATTGTCTCAAAAGATATAAATACAAATTTTAATGATTAAAACTTTGTTATTATTATAAGGATGATAATCGTAGATCGATCTTCGTCTATTCCAATAATTAGTCTATATTAAATATGTTCGTGAATATATCAATCTATATACAGATCAACTTTCATATTATCTAAGTATTTTTTAATAATTTTCAAATCTTCAGATAGACAATTATTATAGATCAACTTCTATTGAATTATTTCATTTATTATTTGGATATCTGATCTCTTGTAAATTCTATTCACATTTCATTGTCCATAATGAACTTTGTGCTATAAATCTTATCTTTGATGTATTCCCATAAATAAGATTCAGTGGTGTGAGACATGGTGAATGTGTAGAATGATTAATGTCGTTCTTTTTCTTCGGTTATTTGATTAACAAATTTTCGCCAAAATTAATTCTCGCACTGCAAAAACAATATGATAATGAAAATGAAACAGATTCAAAATAAAACTGTTAATCTTCAAATTGTTTTTATATTATATAACTGCATAAAAACCAGATATAGTTTATGCATATATTTTGGAATAAGCTGTATTATAATTTTTCCCGTGAACTTTGATCAAAGAGCTTAATAGTATAATATAATAAGGTAATGTTTTTGTCGCAGATGAAAAATGTTTCCCTTTTTTGCTCATCGTACCGAGGAAAAAAAATCAAAAATGAAAATAACGCCGCGGTTTATTACTAAAGTTACACCATTAATCTTTTCGTTTTTTTGTTCATTGTTAAAAAAGTTGATGCCATTTTTTTCGAACTTTCTTTACTTTGTCTTCTGACGTTATTTTATTCTCTTTCTTATTATTATTATTGTATTTCCATCGACAATTTTAGGGGTTTCGAAAAGATTTTGATTTTAATGCGTATTTTTTTTTTTTTTGGTACAGAGTTTCTAAGATCCGATAAATGTGGGTCAAAGTGCTATTATTTACTATTAAAAGGTAGTTCTTTTACGGACATCAAATGTAAATGAATATTTTTTTTTCGTTTTCTTTTCTGTAGAAAAGTGGATTTGTGCATTAGTGGAAAATCGTTGAATATTTTAAAATATTTCGTTCGATGTCGTTATTTACGATTGTGAATCATGAATGTGTTCTTTCGTTGACCTCTGCACGAAAAAATTTGCTAAATTATACAATTTTAGCTCACGAAATTCGTCATATATCTTAACATATAAAATTAATGACATAATTTAAAAAAATGATATTTTTTTTTAGTATTTAAATCTACCAAGTACAGAGTTTTTCAATTCATACTATTATTATTATTATGGACTATTCATATATTTTGTATAAATTTTTCATTCAATATATATAAATCTAACAATCTAATTTATAATAAAAAAGTACATCTAATTTCCTTTTTTTTATGCTTTCTATTTTTCTTTCAACTGGTTTATTATAAGTTCATCTTGCGAGTCTAATCACGCAACAATTTCATATTTTCTTATCTATTTAGATATCAATTTCTTATTTTTATATCTAAATACCATTCCTTATTTCATATTATAATTTTTCTATCAAATAAATATACAACTATATAATATATCGAATCTAAAATTTATATCCATTCACGTTATATATTTATTACATATAATAAAATATACACAACAAACAAACAGTACGAATATATATATAAGGGTTTTAAAAAAAAAACATTTTTTTTATAACACGGTTTTAATATTATGAAAGAATATTCTATCACGTTATATGAGGGTTGAATATATTTCATTTTCTTCATTCGAATATATTTTATAGTTATTGATTATACATTTTTTTATACAAATATAAAAAACAAAATATTCATTGGAAAATAACACTAGTTCAAATTACGACCATAAACTAAACATACTATATATATATATATATATATATATATATATATATATATATATATATATATATATATATATATATATATATTTGTACTATTCCATTTCTATTTGTAAATTAATTTAATAACACGTCTGAATTAATATTTATGTTATTCCGAAATATCTTTCGTTTCGGTAATAAATTAAATTTCGCATCATCAACGAGCAGAATTTAAGATGAACACACACTTTATAAACAAACAAGAATAGTGAACGTGTTCATTACAAGTTTGAAACCTATTGTTATTAGTTTAATATTGAATATTAAAGGAAATTATTTCGGATAAATATACGAATTTCAGTTACGATTTTTCACATCTGATAATGTAAACAGCTTTTTGTTGTACGCATAATTGATTACAGTTTTCTCAACTTTGTAATAGTTTAAATGCGATCAACGACGATCCTGAGGGGGGTGGGGTGTAATTATCTTAATACATTATTTTCATTTTTATTGATGACGCTAGTTTATTGAAGATTAATTTATATTTTATCCTTATATTTTTAATGTAAAAAAAATATTTCGTAATAATCTGTTTCGAAAAATTCATTATATATTTTATTTTAAATATTTAATAAATTTCTTTTTATTTTATTTTTCTATATATAAGTAATTTTTAGATACATCATTTTCTATTTGTATTTTTAAATCGAGCTTATTTTTAAATATAATTAATTTTAATATATTTAAATTAAAATTCGTTTCAAAAGCTTTGATCGTTGAAATATATTAAATTTATATATTTGAAGATGATTTACATAACTATAAAAATAAAATTTAAAAAAATCCATAGAACGTTCCTAAATTAACTGAATTTATAAAGTATTTGGTTATATATTTATATATATATATTAATTTATGCTTTTTGTTCATCGTATAAAAGTTATAAAATATTGTTGTTTTTCATTATTTTTTTATTAATACAAGAATTTATAGATTTTTATCATAGTAACTATTTAACCTTTATATTATATTCTTTCATACACAGATTAAACACTAAACCACATCTAATATTAAATTTCTATATATATATTTATAACGAATTGCGTATTTATAATATATTGAATTATTATATAATATATTATATATTGTATTACATTCGATTCATATATATATATATATATATATATATATATATATATATATATATATATATATATATATATATATATATATATAATAAATAATACTGGAATATAAACCATTGTAACAAACAGTCGTATATTTTATTTATGTCGATTCAGTCGAAAACCGTTCAAACGTCGGTTAATACGGATATACAGCCTTTTGTTCTCTCTGGATAAAATATAAAACACAATAGGGTAGGCAAACTTTCATTATATATAATCTATTGTAAAACGAACATAATTATCACGGAATCGTCCACGATATATAATATTATAATTGTGTGTGCGTCATCATCGATCATAAACTAACAAAATGTGCACGCATTCAATTATGATTTGATAATAATAACCGAAGAAACAAAGCGAGGGAAAAAAATGATGATGATGGTTATATATATATATATATATATATATATATATATATATATATATGTATATATACTGATTATTCTGATTACTATATAGGAAATAAACGTAGTTGAATAAATCCTATGACGCAATTGCTAGACGTAATTATGCAATATATTGCGGTCAAACGACGCGGAATTCTTCATATTAAACAGATAATAAAAACGTTCAATTAATTATTTTAGTATATAAAATATATTATATACTAAAAAAAATCGCATATATTCAATGTTAAAATTAATAATGTTTTAAGGGAGTTAATTGTGAATATATTTTTAATGAAATTAATATATTTAATATTATACATCAGTTTTCGATGTCTATTTATATTATTTTTAATATTATCGAAATTGTTTTTAAAGAGTGGGACGAAAAGACATTCTTCAAATATTTCATGGACATTCCGAAATTCCGATTTAAATGGATTAAATGTTGGATAGTTAATCAAAATGTTTAAAATAGACGATTTATAATTAGATTTGTAGTTTGTAAATATCGCAGATTAGTTGTAATTAAACTTTTTGGTATCACGGATTATCTAAATGATAAAGAAATTTAAGGGTTCAATGACACGACAATTTTGAATAAAATATATCAAAAATTATTCATTTTTTTACTTTGACTACAGATTTTATAATTTTTATTTATTTATAAAATCCACGATATGAAAATATTTTTGATTTATTATAATTTGGAAAATTTTCAAGCATATATTTAAAGAACTATGTGAGATACTAAAAATTAGATAAGACTGATTCATTTTTAAGCCACCGATATCTAAATTAGCAATTTTTTTGCACTAATTGCACACTTAAAAATGTGTATAACTAATTATTTTTAATTGCGAAAACGATTTAAAACGTTAACTAATTAACAATGTCTTACACGTATTACAGAAGCAAAAACCAAAAAAAAAAACAAATCAAATAATAAAAAAAAATAGATTACAATCATAAAATGGTACCATATATAAATACTCTTACGACGTCGTAAACCGGCATTATATACTTGATTAAATCATATCGTCGTAAATTTAGCGCTATCTACGTAAAATCGCACTAGTGCCGTTTGGCATCTGTTCTCAACTCTCATACCATATTATATTATATATGCGTACATACCGGAAAATATTCGTTTCATCTTGAATCATGACAAAGTTGAGCTGGCTCCTTTTTTTATTATATTCTTGTATATATATATATATATATATATATATATATATATATATATATATATATATATATATATATATATATATATAATGTTCTTTGGCCAGAAATTTTTGGCATTCATGCCGTACAACGCTTAGTCATCGCATATTTAACCAGTTAAATTATGAAGAATCTCTTTAAACATTAAATAACTTCACATTAGTGCCGTCGAGAGATTTTTACTTTTACGCCTTTGCGGAAAATTTCATATTAAATATTTATCTTATTTTATACGGCTATACGATTACTGAGATCGTACAAACGTATGAATAAATTATTATACTTTATATATATATGTATCTATTTACAGTATTATATGAATAAATATATGTATCAGTAGATTGAAAGTTAGTAATAATGCAGATTAATTATATATATATATATATATATATATATATATATATATATATATATATATATATATAGTATAGTGGTTGTAGTATTTTTTTTCACGTGATAGGTTGCTTAGTAGATCCGTGAAATAAATCCTAGAGACCTGTCAATACGGAAAAATAGACAAAGAGAAGGGTGAAACGGCCCTTTTTATTACTTGCTACCCTTATTGCTGAAAGTAGATTTATCGTATTGTAAGCGAGTATTATATTTATTTTATAAATTAAAATATATATATATATATATATATATATATATATATATATATATATATATATATATATATATATATATATATATATATAATTAAAATATTTTCAATTAAATTTAGAATAGTTTAGAAAATAATAGTCGATTGGTTTAAATTCGTGCGCAAAAATAATCATAAAAATATCAAAATTATTTTTTGATATTTGCACAATATTAAAAAAAAAATTAATTTATTGGAACGCAAATCATTATTAGATATCTTGAAACAAAAAATATTTGACTCTGACTACTTTCATAATAATGGGTAATATGTAAAAAATTTTTTCTATAAGAATCATAATAAATATTTTTTTTCTAAATAATTTTTACTTAATTTCAATTTCTATACATAATTAACATAAAACTGTGTTGAATAAATAATTCGGAAGCTACGCTTGTCACAATACATATTGTTTTATCAATTCTAAACTTTTATCTCGTAAAAATTATTTATTAATATGTGTTATATAACGTTGATTTATTTTATTTTATAACAAACTTTATATTTTCAAAATGTATTACAGTCAATTGGATCTAATAATAATAATTTAATAATCGCATAATATATTTGCGTAATAATCGTTTAAAGTTTGGGCGAATTTAGATAAGTTTTCGATATGAAATTGAGTTTGTAGATTATCATTATAATCGTGAGATTTTCTCAATATCTTGAATTTCTTGGATTTTATCAGTAAATTTTTTACTCAAAAATATTCATATAATTTTTTTTTCTTTTTTTTTAATATGATAAATTGCCGCTAATTTTTTTGACATAAAATACGAAAAAAAATGACAAAAAAAGCACAGCATCATGTTTACCATTAAATCGTTCCATTTATGCGATCTCATGCGGCGATAATAAATATATATAGACATTGATTTTTTATGATCAATTTTCTTTAATAAATTTATACATAGATATCAATACATCAATATGATATACAATATTTTTGTATATTCATAAAAAAATATACGTATTTCAAATTCACGAGAGACGCATTTGCATAATAAATTGTCGTCTCAACGCTTGCATATATTTAATTTATATTTTGCATTTAATTTATAGTGTTAAAGGTGACGTTAAATCGAATTAGTTACACTTCTAAGCATACGATAACAACCCTACGAAAAGGTGAACTTTCTCCGTCGTCGCCCTATTCATCCCTCTGATCATTCTCCATATAATGAGACGTCGATTTAATGGACTGATGGATGGAAAGACGTGTTCGATAAAGCATAAGAGTCCGTTGAATCGAAACACATCAGTCAATATATTGAATACATTATTATATTATTTATTCACACTAGCATCGATCGCTTTATATATATGATATTTTCTTTATTATTTATAAAAGGTCGATGAGGTTTTATTATATGTATTAATTAACTAATGAGCTAGTACTTAATTGAGAATGAACGATCTCTCTTGTGATTAATTAGGCTTTACGGTCATTTTTACTTAGTGAATCATTTGTTATACTGTGAAAATAAAGAAGATTTCGAAAGAGATCCGACTTTATTTATATTTCTTACAGTTAAACTATAGCTTTTTCATTATAAATTATTCAAATTATGAAATTATAATAATCATATTTGAACGCCTACCTATCGCTATGTATATTTATAATTAAGTTAACCAATGAAATGTCATTAAAAATCATTTTGTTTGAATAGTGACACGTTATAATATGATATAAAGCGTTCAGATTTTGAAGATGGCAAAGCGTGATATTGTTGAAGAAAAAAGAAGACATAACCAACAAAAACAACTGTCTTTTCTAAAACAGAACGGTTGGTCACCTTAATACAATCATATAGATAAATTGCTGGCGATAGTGTAAGGTTCGCGGTGGTGTAGCAATTTTATTTTTACAATTTAATCTTAAATTATCTTTACGACTCAAAATATATATCTTTGTCATGCCCAAGTTCAACTTGATTTCTTTAGATTTCGACAGTTGGCTATTAACGCGATATAACATACTTTTCATCTATACGATTGCAATGCAATAAAACTATATTTTTATCACCATAATTGTATATATATATGGTATATATTATATACGATTTTAAATTTAATATTTTTATCTATAATCATCGTTTAAATATTGAATACTTTTTAATAATAAAAACACGTGTATTATATTAACATACACGGTGGCCTAACACTAGTACAAGTAGAAACGCTGATTAATATATTCAATTAAAAGTTCTAAATCATTTCCCATATATGCGGCAATAAATCGAAAGACCAAATATAGTAGTATATAAGAGTGGTATATTCACCGTCGTGATGGTATGTCGTTATAATGATGGGGTAACCATACGACACGGTTGAAGTATGACGATCGATAATGCTGCAGTCGATCATGTCGTACACATTGCCATTTCGCATTAGGTTCAATCCCCATAATATGTCACCGTACAATAAACACAAAGTGCGCTCAAACCGTTCCCGTTTACAAAAGAGGGTTAAATTCGACCAAATTGACCAGTCAACCACCCTCTATACCTCCTAGCAATCGGTACAAATAGATATGCAAATGCTATATATATATATGTATTAATTTTAATATCAAATACAGTATAAAATATTTGATTCAGTTTTATACCCTTTCATATTATTCATTTCGTGTGATTTGATATAAATTATTAATTTATATTATTTCTATAAATAGGGGAGACTTAACGTTGTTATATAGTATTACATAAATCATATATAGATAAATTCTCTTTGAAACGTATTGGCGTGTTCTATGAAAGCCCTAATTTCACAATTCACGAACATTCGGGGCCTTTTAGTGAATTAAAAATTAAAAGACCAACCCCATTGTATTATCTATATTTATAGTAGCCAAAAAAGATGGAAGATATTACTTTTCCCCGTACAAATTTGTACGAAACGAAGAATCCATTAAAGACTGAGTGCGGTGCACCTTCAGCAACCACCTTTATACCCTATACTTACTTTTTTTTTTTTGAAGGGAGGAAGGGTATTAATTTAATTTTGACAACGAAAAAAAGCATTTGTCATCTTTGAGACGACACTTTGTAATTAAATTACCTCAATTTTCAATAACATTCCGAAGTATCAAGATGGAAATTAAATTTGATATATATATATCTTCTTCCATCATTTTTCATTATAATATATAATACTTTATTTCTTTGATATTTTTGTTGTTAATATTTTATATTAAAAAAAAATAATTATCGCTAATAACACATTAAATACATAGGTTTTAGTTAGTTATTTCTTTCAAGGTATTTTCTTATGCAGTTCATACCCCTGCGGTGTCACTGAATGTGACAAATGTACCTAATTATTAGGTTCAGATTACGGACTTAAATACAGATCTAACCGACACTTACACTATTCAATCTCAACCCCTAAATATACCTTGTAAGGGTATTATTTTCTGACCGATCTTGATTTAATTTAATTTCTTCAGATTTTATCTTATTCTTGAAGTGTTTATTTTAAACTTAACATGTTAAAATTTTCATATAAAATTCGAACACTTAGCGCTGAAAAGCTAAAACGTACAAACGGTCAAGGTTCATGTGAAACGTCATTTACATAATATTTCAATAATTTATATATGAATAAATAAGACATATATAAATATATATATAATATATTTATGCGGTATAAATTTTATAAACGGCAAAATTATAAACTGGAATCGTTCAAAAGCTTCGGGTTTCGATCGATAGATGCGAACCGTTTTTGCGGTATGGTCAAGAAAACGCAAATCGTCATGAAAATGGTTCGTTCGGTCGACCTTTAACATTATTCATGAAAAGAGATTTCTTCGCATTCGACTACACATATTCATATATATATATATATATATATATATATATATATATATATATATATATATATATATATATAAATGTATATTGAACTAAAAATATACATATGTATTATATTATATATATATATATATATATATATATATATATATATGTCATAATCGTTTCGTTAGTATTGTGAAGTGTCTGAACGACGACATTTTGTCTCGTTAAGCTACGGTTCATCCGCAAGTTGGACATTTCGTCCACTAACGATCCGGTAAATTGTCCATCTTCATTTTTAACATTAATCTCACCTCCGATATGTCTTCTTTTTTTCTCTTTTTTTTCCTCTCTCTCACTCTATCTGTAATGCGACGGTCGTTACCGAGATCGTAATGCTTGTTTTTTTTCTTCTTTTTACAGTGCGGCACCGCTTTATCGATATTCGTATGATAAAAATAACGTTCACATAGCTAAGGCTATAGAAACAATATAATTCTGTATTTTATTTACGATGAAAGTTTTTCGAATATTAAATAATAAGTTAAAAAAATATATTAATTTAGTTATCAATTCTACATCAGATCGTTGTACATATTATTTTGTATGAAATATTTATTATTTGTTATAAATATTATGAAATAATAAATGATAACAATACGAATAATAAATAATATAAGAAAAATATTTATATAATGATTACTAAAAGGTAACATTATTTATTAATATGGCAAACAAAAAAAATAAAAAATAATATCGCATTAATAGTAAACCCACTATACGTAGACGAAATAAAAGGTGCCAAAGCATAATGAAAGCTGACGCGACAGGGTGGAAAGGTGGTGCAATTATTCACACATCAATCATTCGACGATTTTGCCAGCGCTGAAAATACGAACACCCTGTATTCTCTTTGAATGTCTATGGCAGGCGTCGGATTAATGGCAGTCTGCGCCTCGATTTAAATTTTGATCCCGGTTCGATTTTTCGTACGATTTTCGTCGTAGTGTTCCGAATTTAATTATCGTTTCGTTGCCACAGCTTAAATATACGTTTTAAATCGATCGCAATCCGATATTGAAATATAATGAAAAAAAATCGGATATCGAATTAATTTTATTATATATATATATATATATATATATATATATATATATATATATATATATATTATATATATAATATATCTATATTTTAGTGTAAGGGAAGCGGAAAAGCTGAAGTATCGTATTGTAATTGAATTTTAATTTTGTATGTCGGCGACGAATTTTAATGAATTTTTTATGAACGTCGTTCGATGGTCATTTTCGACGATGTTCAACGGGAAAATAATATTTTCGTATTGTATTCTATATTCATATAAATATCAATATATATATATACTATAATTTTCGATTAAAATACCAAATATCAATTTTTCCATACGATTAAAGATAATGTTATATTGAAAATCTTAATCAAATAAAAACAACCACTCAAATATTTGAACATTTTTTTTTATTGAATATATTTATTTTTGTGTGATTATTTCTATATACAAAACAAATATTTATTTACGATTATGTTTTCGTAAAATAAAAATAATACAATAATACTTACGACCGATCTTTTTTTGGAAACCATTGATATATAGTTGTTTTTTTAGCCATCTAAGTGCTGGAACTACGCCATTTATATGGAATGACGTTGTTTCGCCTTTATTATTAGACTCGCCTATTCAAGCATCATATATAGCAAATACTGCCGATCTTTTTTGATTACAACCCTCACCCTTAGTAGGAAATGATATTAAGATCTTTTCTAGACCCTCTAGAACGAAGATTCTCAAACATATTTGGTATAATACTACTTTTTCAAAAAAATAATATTTTTTTCATCTCTTGAAGTATTTTACTATTGATTCTTATATATAGAATAAAATATTTTCTACATTTTCTTTCCCTTTTTAGGTATACTTGAAACTATTACCACCCTTATGAATCATTCCATTGTCCATTAGGGATTGATATTGTCCACTTTGAAAATCACTACTATAAAGCATTTCTCGTTTTGTCAATTTCAAAGGAAATTTTCCTTTAGTCACTATGTTCACTAAACCTAATCTATATGTAAAGCAACGGTATGCAATTTAATCTAAATAATTGCTATTGGTCTATTGAAAACAATAAGCATATTCTAATACTATATTCCCAAATATATATATATATATATATATATATATATATATATATATATATATATATATATATAAAATCAGAGTAATATTATATATAAGCTTCAGCAATATTATTATATACATATTTCATATTAACGTTTCCACTGTTCACATCATTCAAAATTGAATCTGAAATTTATGCATGATTAGTTTCGCTGATATATTTAGAACCGTTGGACTTTTGATTAACAAATTCTACTTGTACATATGTACGATTATTAAACGAAGCATGTCGACCACATTATCAAGCATCATAATAATAAAAGTTAATAATGGAGACGTCTTATTGTTCGATGAAGCCGAAAAGTGCACGAATGGGGTTTCTTCGACAAAGGCTCGAGGCCGTTTCTATCCTTATATGCTAGGTGAAATTAAGTGAAATTGTTCGCAAACCCTTCCTTATTACGTATAAAAATTTCTTTGAATACTTATTTAATTTGGGCAACGTTGACAGAACATTCTAAATATAATCAAAGCTTTTCATAGCCGAAAAGTTCACGAGCAGATGTTTTTTTTTAACGTAGCTTTTTCATATTATTATTATTGCTATTATTATATTTAAAGAAACGTTTTTATAAGAGGCGAAACAAAGCCTTTCCCGTTTCGGTTCCGGGATTCGGCCGATAAGACGGGAATAATATTGTGTTTCCGAGGCTGCTGCAAAATTAATTTCTTCATTGTCGTCGTCTTGGCTGCTAGCAATGTTTACATTTCAATTACGGGTGAAATTCAATTACGCTTTCGTTATATTATGTAATGAAACACGATTTGTGAACTTGAGCTTTTGACAAATGGCCGCTTTTATGCGACGGTGACGTGCGTGAGATTTGTTCGAGGTCAGTGTTTTTTGATTTTTTTTTGCCGTAAGTCGAAATGAATAAAATACATAAAAAGCGACCCGACGTCGAAAGGGCGTACGACCTAAATAAAATTGAATAAAACAAAAAAAATATATTAAAATATTTCTAATTATTAATTTAATACAATAATTTTATAAATTTTGATGAAAAACGGTATCGATTTTAGTTTCAATTTATATTTTAATCTTCATATATATGTATATATATATATTTTATATTTATGAGAAAAATATGGTCTATGAATATCATTATATTATGGTCTGACACGATAGTCCATAAAGTACGTGACGTTATGACTTGCCGCACTGAATAATATCAAACCTAGTAACGTCACTGAAAAATGACGGCCTATTTCAGTATTCTTCAATTAATGCGTTCAATAAATCTTTATAATGGAATTTTCTATTTTTTAATATACAAAGAGAATCAATTTAATATTATATTTTATAGACATTATTTATAATAAAAATTTGAATATATAACTAAAATATATTATAGTAATATATACTGAAATAAAACGATATATATATATATATATATATATATATATATATATATATATATATATATATATATATATATAAACTACATTATGTGGATGAAAGATAACGAATATAACACAAACTTAATTTAGGAAAAATAATTCTGAATGCGATGTTAGACCATATTGAAGGAGACGACCTAGAAAATTTAATATCTGGAACACGAGGAATCGATGAGAATTTACCTAAACGTACTGAAACTATCGAGTTATTAAGTAAGTATGCCACACCTAACCTCTTCATATTTCCTATTTTAACCATATTATTATAATTATATTAATATAATATGAAAGTGGCTAATATCTGAAAATAAAATTACACGACATACATTGTATATTAAATATTATTTATAGTTTAATCGTGATTTAGATATTGTATATTTTGATTAAAGGTCGTTATTAATATATATATATATATATATATATATATATATATATATATATATATCGACAGGTATGACGTTCAATATGCGAATATTTCCAGAAATAAAAGCGTTATAAATATAGGATTGAATTCAATCAAGTGATACGTTTGATTGAAAGCGTTTTTTGTTCCGAGCCATTCTTTAATAAACGAAAAGTACGTGCATCCAATAAATCATCCCTTGTCAGCGGCTTGAATAATGCCAAGTGTATAAGGGATGTAATTTTTCCAAGAATATTATTATCTGAGTGGATTAAAGATGATCGCTCTGCAATATTGCGTTATATATTATGTTAGAAGATCAAAATGTAGATAAACTTCTTCTCTTATATATATATATATATATATATATATATATATATATATATATATATATATATATATATATATATATAATACTAGCGCCGGTGGGAGGTGGAGGTGTAACATTTATTTTTCGTTAAATGCTACTTTATTTTTAAAATTTAATCTTAAATAATCTTTAGAACTCAAAATATAGATCTTTGACCTAACGACTTCAACTTATTACTATATGATTTCATGTAAAATATTTCAGCATTTAAAATCCAATTTCTCTTCAATTTACTTTGATTTTTTTTTCGCTGGCTTAAGGTACAACTTATATTTTTTAAAATTTTTAAATTAATTTCAGTAAAATCTAATATATCTATTTATATGTCAAAAATATTAAATTATTTTTTACTTTTATATTTATTATATATAAAATAAAAACATATATTGTAGTATTAATAAGTATATAATTATGAAGTTATTAATTACAAATTGAAATAAAGATGTTATTATTCTATATAATTACTTTTATTAATATTAACAAAATATTTGTATAAATAATTATATTTAAAAATATTATACACATTATATTATATATATATATATATATATATATATATATATATATATATATATATATATAATAAAATTTAATTCGTATAAAATTATATATATATATATATGTATGGATAAAAGGGATGAAAAGTTATAAATATTTCGAAACATTGAAACTTTACAAAGATTACTCTGCTGTTTTGATAAAATTTAACCACGATTTACCTTTACGTTGGTCAATCACCCCCGGAAAGTTACCCTAGCTGTGCTTTAACCCTCCCGATTTTGAAAACATTCGGTTTTCTAGAGTGAGGGGTTGAAACTCTGGGCATCCGGGGAATAGAAGCTAAGCGTTTTGCCACTCTGCTACTTTTAGCCTTAATTTCCTATACTGTACTCGGAGTCGTTCGATAATTAGGTTGACCTTTTCTCCAATAAGGCTCTTTGTGTTAATATATTTGTGACGTATTGTCGACTAGAAATAGCTTCGAAATCCTATGCTACTATTTGCACCGTCTATGGGTAAACATTGTTAGCCGAAAGGCCAATACACTTCAACGTGGCTATTGTCAGCTAAATTGTGTTTCGATCGTCTATAAATTTTGCAACCATTGCAAAACACTTTTCGAAATTCTATTCTGAAAATTTATTTATATTTATTTTTTTTTCTACGTTTTGCATCCCTCGAAACACTTATTCTGTGAAACGTCGGCGTTGAATTTATGTTCTGATGTTCGAATCGGAGAACAAAGGCGAATGTTTCAAATGCGCTCTGAAGAATAATGCACCTTTGCCGTGTTACGATTGTATTAAATGAAGTGTAAAATTCGTTCTTTTGAAGTTGATACATCCGATCGCATGCAGAGGCGGTGGTTTTGTTGATCTTTGTATTTCTATTTTTTTTTTTTGTAAGGTGGTTAGTTTTGTATCTAAAGTACTCCGCCCCCCCTTTGATTCAGCGTATGAAACGAACGAATTTTATATTTATTGTATGGGGGGGTGGGGAAGTTTCCCTATTATATTACCCTCCATTTATCCAATTTTATATTTTTGTTATTATTATTTTTATGAATAATTCAAAATTTGTAACGATATAAATAACTACTAAATGAATTTAATTATATTCATTTAAAATTTTACTTATCATTTATCATAACGTAATATAATGCTAAATATGTATTTGTAAACTAATTCAAAAAACTTATCGTATTTAATTTATTATTATTATATTTTTAATTTGTTAATCAACTATAATGTATTAGAATTATAACAATAAAATATTTGATTATTTATTAATGATTGACAAATGTATATTTTTTTTCTTTGATTCTAATTATTTTTTTCAATATAAATAAAACATTTTTACCAATAATATTTTTAATTAAATTTCAATATATACGATTACAAAAATATTTTTTTTATTAATAAATTCAAAATTATATTTAAAAATATATACTCGTATATATTTATTATATTAAAATATTCTGGTAAATTGACGATCGATTGCAGAAAAATAAAATAAAATAAAAAATACGTCAAAAAATTAAAAATAAAATAAAATACGAAAATATCGTAAAATTAACTCGAATATTACCCGTGAGCAATAAACAGGTTCGCTCATGGATTAAATTGCTTCAGAGAGCTCGATTTCATCGCGATTTTTATATAATATACATATATATATATATATATATATATATATATATATATATATATATATATATATATATATATATACATACATATTTTGCTGAATCACATAGAAAAATTCAACCGAGATTTTCATTATGAAATTTATTAAATTATCCCCGCCATAATATCGTAATATAAACCGAACCATTGCGACACTTCGTTAAGGGAGAAAATATACGCGATATATTTAAAAATTATATTATATATTATAATAAAATTTCAAGCGTACTGCGTGCCGTATTATATATTATATATATTTCTTACAATAAAAAATGAGTATTTTTTTCGACATTTTCTTATATAAAAAATGTCGAGTTACATTTAGGGTTGTACTATATATATATATATATATATATATATATATATATATATATATATATATATATATATATATATATATATATATATATATATATATATATATATATATATATATATATATATATATGTAATATAAGAACGATGTCGAAAATGCCGCGTTTTTTTTTTAGTATTTAAAATTCGGAACACACAACGAATGATGCGCGTATTTTTCGACATTTCGATCGAAAATATTCTCTCCCTCGTGAATGCAAACACCGAGTTAGTTTTCCGGCTAGCATAAGGGTGGCTATGGGAAATGAGGGTGTAACTCCCCTTATCACAGTTTTTCTCAACCCCCGTGCATGTATGAATGCTGAGGTATTTTTCTACATTTTCCACCGGTGGAAAATCGATAAGAACATTTTTTATATTATATTATATATATATATATATATATATATATATATATATATATATATACTTTTTCTTTCAATAAAGTTCACATCTCGCTTTGTGAACTTTTACCACGTGGAAATTTCTATGTCATTCGTGTATTATTAGCATATTATATATTTCAAATATATATATTTTATATGCAATTATTTATCTTTATTTATGTATTATATTATATTATACATATTTTACACTGTGAAATACGACATATATAAATCTGAATTAATAAATATAATTTATAGTCATCTATAAACTTTTAGTGATCTTATGTTCTAACATGAGACATTTTAACTCGTATACATTAATATGTGACGTTTTAACATTTGCAAATTATAGTGCATCTTAAGATCATAAATTATAATTTTATATTATATATTATATAAAAATCATATTGTGAAAGACTGTAAATAATAAAATATAATTTTTAACTATATTAAACCGTCATAGATTATTCTAGCAATATGCATTAGAAAAAAAAATTTTTTAGTATATTTTCCGTTTTATATTTTAATATAAATATGTTATCGGTTAAATTGCACCCATGTGTATTATATTACTAGTCATTTACATAATATCATGTATATATTAGAGTAGAAAATAGTCAAAATTCTTTTTTAAATAAAAACTATTATTTTCGTATTATATATAATAAATATTAGAAAATTATTATATAATATACGATATTTTATCATTTAAAAAATAATTCAATTTTTATTTTAATATAAAAATTATAGTCAATTCATATATAATTAATTAAAAATTATTTAATATTTATCCAATCAATAAGTATTGTTATTATTTGATTATATTATGATAATATAATTGATATACTGTACATTATTTCAGTATGTCAAATTGTTGTCAACCACTGACTTATATAATTTCAACGGGCAGTGGCGCTATCGATCGTCCAAACCCCAAAATGCGTTCGCACAGAAACGTCGCAAGAGCTTTTCACGCGGCTTCTTTGTCATTTTTCCAACTAAATCCCTTTACGAGCTATTAAATATATATATATATATATATATATATATATATATATATATATATATTCGATGTCGTTTTCCACGAAATTACCATACGTATGCATTTGAAAGCATACCAGGAAACGAACCACCGCTAGAATAAATAACTATTTTTTTTCTCATATAATATTTTCCACACACGAACAAGCCAAAGAAAATTATCAGATAAAAAAATATTATTCATACATTATAAAACGCAAGATTATCCTCACTAATATTAAAAAGAAAAACACATTTATTACTGACAAATATCATATTTAATATTCGACTTCATGTTAACCGTGTGACACGATAATTCATTATTAATACGTATTTTCGCTGTGTGAAATTTAATTAAAAAAGTATCATTTAACGTACAAGTAGACCGTTTGTGACGTTAATTATAGTGCAGTGGCGTACGCGTACGTGTATTGTATTATATTTTAATCGTTATTTACAATGAGGGGACAATTTTTGACAGTTATTACAGATTGCGCGAGTTTAACGTAATTAATTGCAACCCGCTGTGTAAAAGTTTATTTAGAAACACCTAGCATATTAATAATGTAAAACGTTCACGGGGTGAATAATTCGATCGCGTATCGTAAATTATATGTGTCACCTTTAATGTCGAGCGTGATCTTTATCTTAAACAGTGTCTTTTGTTCGGTTAATAAATCGTATTCGAGTACGTATTTTGTGTTTGTCGAATTTTGTTTGTTATTGGCGGCGGTGATTAATTGAGCTTTGTTGAATCTTAATAATAATAGATGGCGTTGCGGTGAATCTATCAATATATATATATATATATATATATATATATATATATATATATATATATATATATATATAATGTTATATATTTGTCATCTAAACATTATGTTGATTATAACAATTTTACTTATTAAAATTTTGAAATGTGATTAAAATGTTTACTACTACTTCATTAATTAGAATAGTTTTTTAGACCATGTTTTTCTGTTATTTTTCGTTATATTGTAAGATGAAGATTTTTATGTTTCTTCTTATAGATCAAAAATTAATACATATTATATCTTTTTTTTAATTTCTTTCATTGAAAAGCTGTTATGTAAATTTTAAATTAAATAACTGATATATATATAAGGTAATTTTATAACATTCGTTATTTTTTTAATTCAAAAAAATGTTCATTTCATTTTCAAAATGATATTTATTTATCCAAAATATCATCTGTAATCATCATAATATTATTCTTAAAAAATAAATAAAAGACTTTATATACTGAATATTCTCCGTATATGGACAACAATATTCGGTTAATTCAACATAAAATCATATGAGGTTTAATCTTGTAATATTGTCTATCCAATTCCACGGTCTCAACTAGGACTAGTAAGGATTAGTTTCGTCCTGTTCGTCCTTAACGACGCAAGGAGCGCCGAGAATTAGCGCCTTGGGAACAAAGAAACCATTTTTCAATATCTAAATCTTCCAGCTTTTTTTTTATAGCTGGGAAAAAGGATACTATAAAAGGGGAACGGCACAGGAATGAAAGAGGGTCGATCCAACCGAGGAAAAACTTTTTCCGCGAACCCTTGAGAAAATTTCGATTCGATTCGCGGAATTCGTATTGTGCTCGGAAAAACGACGACGAACAATTTATTCGCTGACTAATTCATATAATTATCGTTGCGGAAAAGAAGCTTTTCCACCCACGGTTGAAATTTTTCTATTGGGAAACGGAAAAAACACTCGATATAAAAGGGATTCTAATATTACTTGAAAATTTCGCATGTATATTGTATAGGTTGATTCAAAAAATATTATCAGTATTATTTTTATTTTTATTATATATAAAAATATTTTCAAATTTGTCAATCTTCTTTTAAAAATAATACAGTTTCCTTTATAAAAAAAAACAATTTTCGAGAATAACTCATAAATTGTACCATTGACAAAAATCTATATTATATGAGATTAAATTTCGATTACAATGAAAAGAAATTTGGCGCAGAAAATAACAAAACGTGCCAAAATAACATCGAAACAATTTTATTTTTTTGTATATATTTTTATGCGGTATCAAAAGTTCACAAAAAAATTATATTGAAAAAAATCGATTCGATTTTTTTGTTTTTAAACCACCCTGTATATATATATATATATATATATATATATATACATATTATTTTCGCAATGAAAATTTGCGTATATTTATGCACTGGCAATTTTTGAACTTGTGAAAATGTAATAATATTTTTCTCGGAAATCGGGTGAATGTTAAATATCGAGAGAGCAAAATTAACATTGTTTACGCATTTTTCGCGTACAGCTTATTTAAAAGGAACAGTTAAAAGATAATTCATCGAAAATTTATTTATTTATTAATTATAAATATAATATATATTCATTGGATTATGTTTCGTTACATTTTATGATTATATTTCGTGGGAAATTTCATTCAAATTTTATTTAAACGTTCAACGCATGGAACATTACATTCCTATTAGACGATTATTTTAATGAATATTAATAAACTTTTATAGGTCAAAATTCTTACAATTGAACTTTTAATGTTAATTAAAACAATATATTATATCATATAAGGCTTATAATTATATAAATAAAAAAACATTTAAATAGATGAAAATTTATTAAAATTAAAATCAATACGATTAATTCATATATATATATATATATATATATATATATATATATATATACCATATATATAACAATATTAGTTCATTGCATATATTTTTAATAAGTTTACTGCAAAAACATAACGCACATAAAATCAAATAATTACTTATCTCAGTTATATAAAAATGTGTGTTTGCGCGTGTGTGTGTAACATGAATTTTCGTTTGACCGAACACACTGTATAAGGGTTCATATGTGTTTTATTAACGCCCTGTCAAAACGACATGTTGCCGTATTTATACGTCGTTATGAAAGTAACGAGTATTACTGGGTTCAATCCCCAATAATGCGTCAAACATTTATTTCTTTTGGCACATCGACAATATTTCATTATCGTGTTACAACTATATATTTTTTCCTTTTTTCGTGTCAAATTTAACCGTCAAATTATTATCCGTAGTGCGATAAATACAATAGAACGTTGCAGATTTATAAAACGATGCGATTTAATAAATTCGTGAAAATATCAAAACTATCACAATATTTGCATAACATATGGAAATACTTCATATACAATTACCGTAAACATTCTTAAACTATCATTTAATATGAATTTATTATCGTAACAATCCATCATTCTTAGACATATATGAAATTTTAGCGAAAGACTATAGTATTTCTTTTATCTCGATATTACACGAGCACGAAGCAGTTTGAAGGGATTTATCTGTAAATCTCACACTCCGAAGAATGCCTCCAGTTTTTCTCTTTATTGGCTCATATTTACCGAGTGGAATTTTGACCCTTTTCAAAATATTGTTCCTTTTAACTTCTCATAAATATCTCGACGTCGATTCAACATCGACTTTTCGCTTTTATACGAGCTGAATCATTGATTTTTGTTATATATTTTGTGTTTAAAAAAAAACCATGATAACTATTACGTAGTATAAAACATAAATATAATATGAAACATATTTTAATTTAAAGATAAATGTAAAACGACGTACTAAATTTTCTGCAAGAGAAAAAAAAATACAATATTTACGATTCGATCTTATGGTGGAGAATACCAAAGTTAAGGGATTCTAAAAAGAGATTATGGCTCTTCAAAGGCTATAATTTTGCAACTTTAATAGGTTTTTTTAATAGTCTTTGCTTTGAAAGTAATGTCTTTTAAATCGTGTGCATCAATAAAAGCTGTTTAACTATTGATTTGGTGTAAAAAAGCCTACATTAATGTGATTAATCTATTGTATTATTCTCCATAAAAAAAACGGTAGAATTATATTAAAACGTGGTCTATTTTTGAGATATATAAAACTAAATTATACATTATTATATATTAATCTATATTTCTCCTAAAAATTCTAAAAATTATTTAAATATTTTTATGAAATCTCCAATACTGCTACATATAAAATAATTTTGAAAAATTTGCCATAAGATCAAATAATTTTTATATAAACGTATTTTAAACATTTTTTTTAAAATATCAAACGAATATAAATTGTTTTTTTTTTAATCAATATCGTATATTTCTACGTTAGAATAAATTATAACGAATGATTTATATATACATTTGTATAAAGGCTAGATTGATAAATGCGTTGCACTTTAACTGTATACATTTCAGCATCATAAATTTCGTTCATTTTTCAAATAATTGAACTTGAAACGTTTTTAATGGATATTTTACGTAATTTAAACTGTGCAATAAATTCACAAACGTACAACCAGTTCATTTCCAGACATGAAATTAATATAACATTACTGAAAAAAAAATAGCTTAATATACATTTATAAATTTACATACATTACGTGTTAAAAGCGATAATTTCGTCGCATCGTACAATTAATTAAAATAAATTTAAATTATACGTTTAAAATAAATAATTTATATATATATATATATATATACTATACATGTAACGAGTTCGGTACCGCATAAATCTTACCCTTTCGCACGGAAAAGCGGTGGAAAAACTTAAATAGTTAAATAGCTAAATGAAATATGCAGAAGGGCACGTAGTCTTTCCGAAACGGGAACATAGCAAAATTTTACTTTACTTACGTAATTTAACTATGATGCCGAACCGGAAAAACGAAATATATATATATATATATATATATATATATATATATATATAAATATAAGAAGCTTAAAGAAAAGAAAAAAAACCCTCGTCAACTTTTTCCCGTATATTTATTGTGTCCATGTGAAGAATTCAGGTTGCGACATTCCCGAAAACCAATATATCTTCCTTTATCTTTAGGGTTTATCATTGCGTCGAAAGTATATTACGATTAAGCGTGAGATATAAAAAGTTTCACTATTTTTATTTTTGGTGCTTTGTATTTATTGTTGAAAAAGTTCATTTTTTTTTTCGCTATACGTATACGTGATTAAATTTAATTAAATTTGTGCCATTTATCGCTTTCGAGACATGTGAAGTATTTCAACGCCATTATTTATTATATATATTGATTTATTATATAGCTTGCAAACATTTTACCCAATTTAACCTTTAAAACGTAAACCTTTTTTTAAATTTTATACATTTGTATATATTATATTTAAAAAAAAACACCCTAAATATAAAACACAGATCATATTTTTAGATTACAATGCTTGAAATTTTTCGGTACATATTATATTATAATTTAGATTAAAATCACGTTCAGTTTATATATTTGTTTGATGTTTCGTGTTTTTCATTATCTGACTTTTTAAAATTATCACAGATTGCCATAAATTATATTTTATGTTTGATAAGCGAATCGTAATATTTTATTATATTTATTTTACAAATATGAATTGGTGTATTAAAAAATAAAATTTTCAATTTCTTACTATCTTTTGAAAATATTTGAACATTGTTACATTTCATTTACCAATTAAAATTTTATATTATAGTATAAAAGTTGAAAACGTAACTGTTTTAAACATCAATAGAAAATTTGAAAAAATAAAGAAAAACATCAAAGAAATTCAAACTGTATCACGTCTAAAACACGAACGATTCAACTGAAGCGAAAGAGAAAAAAAAAGTTACCCCCATATTTTTTCAGAAAATCCAATAAAATCGTATAAATCAATTTTACGGATTTACACCTGTCATACTTTTCACTATTTTTATATGATACAAATATGTGTGTGTGTGTGTGTGTGAAACCAGGAAAAAGTAGTTTTTATTAGATCAACTTGCGCAATCACTGCTGTTTATAGTTTTCATTTACGGCATGAACTTTCTTTCTTTTAGCATTATTTTTATACCTTATTAGTGTTGAACTGAAAACAAAGTCTTTTCTCAAATCTTCTTAACAAATTTATATATATTCATGTGTTTGTATATATATATATATATTTTTTTTTTCATTCTTACTTACTACAAATCGCATTAAGAGATTTTCTCGACGCTTTGAAAAATTTTCGAAACATATTAACCGCATCGGCGAATGTATTTTTCCTATTTTTTTCCCCTCTTTTATACACAACATCGAGTTTTGTCCGATTCATAAAAAAAAAATATTAGTGGAAAAAAAATGGAAAAAATAAATTTCATAGTGGAAAAACGAAGTCGGAAACTACTTTTCGCTCAAGAAAACACGCGTGAAAATAACGACTTTTCCAGTTGTAACATTTGAACACGTGTAAATTCCTAGACGTCTAGGAAAAATCAAGTCGTTCCACAGAATAACACGTATATTGTTGAAAGTGTCAACGAACTCGTTTCTGTTAAAATATAAAGCCGCATACACATCATACACACACAATAAACATTCCGTTTAATCGTTATATTATGTAATATAAAGTTACAAAATTTTATTATGATAAAACTGAAAGTCATCTATATATAATACATTTCATATGGACGTCGATTTTTTTCGCTTATTTTTTCATTATAAATATATTATACTATTTTTATGTAAAGGTCAAATATACGTAATTCTTGTGGTAAAATATTATGATATTATACTATCTTTAAAATCAATGTTTTTCAATATTTTTTATTCCTTTGTGAATATTACAAATTAATCATTTTGAGCAATACTTGAAATAAAATTGATTTTCACGAATAAGACAAAGTTTAGATACAGAATTATATAGATGAACTATACATAGTTTTCGTGAACACAAATTAGTACCTCTATCAGAACAGCAGGAAAACTTTTAGCATTGAATTGACAATTGTCAGAGTTAATTTCGACCGTCATAACTCTGACAACAATCCACTTTCGAGTTTACAACACTTAAGTTTTACTCGGAAAGTGCACCTGCCATGTAAATAAATAGACGAGTTTCACATCGCACATATTATATAAACTAAACTATGTTTGATCGAACGCATAAAATTACATACAGATGCCGTGTAACGTTTCTATATATTAACTTATATAAAATAAGTGTAAATGAAGAAAAAAAAAACATATATAATGTCATTTTATCGTTTTAACGATAAAAACGTCACATCTGGACGCGTTTTTAGGGCGAATTACGAATAGCGCACAATTTTGTTAACGCATTCGGAGTATTGATTGCGTTTAATTATACGAATCGATTAAAATATACAACATGCTAATAAAAAGTTTAGTTTTTTTTTAATGGATATATATATAATAAAATAATGTACATATTATATATTTCATAAATACGATCATTAATTGCTATATAATGTTAGCATCGTTTAAAACAGAAAATGCAAAATCACAACAAACACATTAATTTTAACCAAGTAGGTCAGTCATAACGTAATTCAAAGAAATCAATACGCCATAAATATTCAGAAAATAATAAAAATCGAACGATAAACTTTGAGAAAGGTTGTTTTTTTCCTTGTTTTCCAAACAATGCATAGTACGTATTTATATTTATATATATATATATATTTGTATAATGCATAGTATATATTTGTACAAAATAAATATTGAACAGTACAATACGGATATTTCTCTATATAGTACAGTAAAATTAGACATTTTGGGACGGATGTCGAGAGTGCAGAACTTTTTTCCGGAAATGTATTCTACATAATGAGGTTAATAAGAGGTCATAAAGTTCCACTCGCCAGAGAGGGAGCTTCCCTCCGAAAATCACGAAAAACCTCAAAAAAATCGATCACTTTTTAGTTTTCCGGATTTATTTCCAAAACTATAGCTCGCATGGAAAAAGTGTCAATGAATAAATTAATCCTCATTAAATTATGCATATAAAATGTATTGTTCATAATTTGCGTAACTGTTTCCAATTTTCTGTAAAAAGCGTTCAAAAATAGGCCTAAAATGGCCCTCTCGGCAAAAATTTTTCGTTCCGCGGTTTTGCCGACGATTATCTCAAAACTTATCGATTTTAGGTGGGTATCGAAGAGGAAAAAAGTTGTAGACCAAATCCTGTTCTATTATAATCAGTTATTGTATTTTCAATTAATTGTTTCAGTTTTCTAAAAATTACAATTTTCCCGAACTCGATCTGACGATTTTTCGCGTCACTCCGGCAGTTAAATGCATTTTTAAGGAACAAAAATAGCAAGAGTGTAAAATTTTCTTTTAGAAACACATAAAGAATTTTAAAATGAATTAGAATCCAAAAAGCAGTATCCTCTCTGCAGGGAGCTTCCTCCTGTATTTGCCGAAAACCTCACAAAATTTTACTTTTTCTCAGTTTCTCGCTCATATTTCAAAAACTATCAGTCGGAGTGAAAAGTTGTTCATAGACAAAATATTCTTCTTAAAATTCTACATCAAAATTGTTCTATTCATAATTTGCGTAATCATGTTCAATTTCTCTATAAAAGCCCTCAAAGTAGGAGATGTCGCGTCAGCAAAAAAAGTGCTTTTGGAGTTCCCGATAAATGTTTTGAAGTCTATCAATAATCGGCGATTTTTATTTCACACACCGTAAAGAACAGGATTTTCTCTACACGATCAAGAAGTGGCGCCCGTTTGGCCCCCCTGTAACGGTTTTTATCAGTGCTCAAAGTTTAACAATTTTTGCGCGATTTTACATTGGACGAGCAAAAATCTTTTGAAATTTGGGCATACTACCTGCTCAAGGATTAGTAACCTTTTTGTAAATAGGAATACATTCATGAATACTTTAGAGAAATGTATAATGTTTACTTTTTCAATGTATATTTTATGGTTTCAATGAACATACTTATTTGGTTTAATTATATATATATATTAAAAAAAATATAATTAGTTATAATAAAAAAAATATAATAAAATTATCATAAATCTTTATTTCTATAGTAATACGCATTAATTTCTTTAATTATTTATGAAATATTTAAAAAATATATATAAATTCATACACTTTTTTGAAAAAATAAGAAGTTTTGCATTGAAATCAAAAAACAGCGAGCACACATTTACTTAGGTTAAAGACTCCTGCACTAATATTTTTTTATCTTTTTTTTTACAGTAGTCTTCAATATTTCAAAAAGATTTTTACAACGTTTTCAACAATACATAGACAATAAAATAATTTGTTAAAAATATATATTATCTTCGGCGGGTTTCTTTCTTTCATATTGTTATAAACAATATATTATTTGGCCAAATAATGTATTATTTATTACAATACTCAACAATAACGATAATTATGGTTATTATTGAACATTGTGATAATTGTATTCATTTTTTTAATATTTAATATTTTTTTATTTTAATCATACGAGAATTTAATGAATTTTAATATATATATATATATATATATATATATATATATATATATATATATATATATATATATATATATTATTGTATTTATTTTTGTAGTTACTTATTTACATATTGTTATACAAATTTTAAGCAAGGGTAATTTTTAACGGAAAAAAGTGTATTTTAAAAACGGTCTCTTTGAGAAATATTATAATAAATATACTGAAATGTACTCGTGTCGTAAATATCGTATTTCTTTTATTAATAGAAAAATATACAAAATTGATTTATCTTAATGTAAACAAAATAGGATTTTGTCATTGTCTGCCATTTTTCTTTCATGGCTTTCGAGATTGCGGATCCCTTTATCCACTAAGATAGGTACAATTTTTAAATAACTGTAAAAACTCACAAAGGCGATCATCTGTTTTACAGATGCAAAATGTGTACTACTTATCAAAGATGACAAAATATGAAAGGATTCCGTCACGAAAAATAAAAATAAATTAATTTCTAATATTATTTTAATATTAAACATATATAGAATATTAAGTGAACAAATAATTATGATCACGATACGTACATATAAATATTATTATGAAAGTTCAGAATTATTCATAATATTTAAAATCAATTATACTTGTTAACAATAAAATTTTGTACAGAAAATAATTTTAATAATCAATTTTTTCATTTGGTAAAATTAGCAAGAAATAAAATTGTTAGATTTATTGGCTTAATTCCTCATGAAGAAGATATAAATAAAAATGTCGATAAAGTGTATATTTTATTCAAAAATATAATTAAAATTTAGTAAAAGATAAAAATAATTATTTGAAATATATTTAATATTTCTTTATGAATATATAAATCAATCTAGAGAGAAATATTTTTAGTTTGAATAAAAAAATACATTTTCGAAATTTACAAAGAAACCAATGGAAGTTGGTTCAACAATTATTTTATGACCCATAATAAATGTGTATTGTCGAATGGTTGTAAAAATATCTTTTGAAAACGCTTTTAACTTTGAATAGACAACTATAACAATAGGCGGATAGTGTGTACTATGCCCAAAATTCAATGGATTTTTGGGTTGATTACGAGCATTCGCGCAAAAATTGTTAAACTTTGAGCACTGATAAAAACCGTTACAGGGGGGCCAAACGGGCGCCACTTCTTGATCGTGTAGAGAAAATCCTGTTCTTTACGGTGTGTGAAATAAAAATCGCCGATTATTGATAGACTTCAAAACATTTATCGGGAACTCCAAAAGCACTTTTTTTGCTGACGCGACATCTCCTACTTTGAGGGCTTTTATAGAGAAATTGAACATGATTACGCAAATTATGAATAGAACAATTTTGATGTAGAATTTTAAGAAGAATATTTTGTCTATGAACAACTTTTCACTCCGACTGATAGTTTTTGAAATATGAGCGAGAAACTGAGAAAAAGTAAAATTTTGTGAGGTTTTCGGCAAATACAGGAGGAAGCTCCCTGCAGAGAGGATACTGCTTTTTGGATTCTAATTCATTTTAAAATTCTTTATGTGTTTCTAAAAGAAAATTTTACACTCTTGCTATTTTTGTTCCTTAAAAATGCATTTAACTGCCGGAGTGACGCGAAAAATCGTCAGATCGAGTTCGGGAAAATTGTAATTTTTAGAAAACTGAAACAATTAATTGAAAATACAATAACTGATTATAATAGAATAGGATTTGGTATACAACTTTTTTCCTCTTCGATACCCACCTAAAATCGATAAGTTTTGAGATAATCGTCGGCAAAACCGCGGAACGAAAAATTTTTGCCGAGAGGGCCATTTTAGGCCTATTTTTGAACGCTTTTTACAGAAAATTGGAAACAGTTACGCAAATTATGAACAATACATTTTATATGCATAATTTAATGAGGATTAATTTATTCATTGACACTTTTTCCATGCGAGCTATAGTTTTGGAAATAAATCCGGAAAACTAAAAAGTGATCGATTTTTTTGAGGTTTTTCGTGATTTTCGGAGGGAAGCTCCCTCTCTGGCGAGTGGAACTTTATGACCTCTTATTAACCTCATTATGTAGAATACATTTCCGGAAAAAAGTTCTGCACTCTCGACATCCGTCCCAAAATGTCTAATTTTACTGTACTAATAAGGGATTGTTTGGATTTCACTTTTTTTTATTTAACTTCTATTTGTATAGACATATAAACATTTTATATAATACATCTAATGTATATAAAAAAATATTAATATGTTTGTTTGTATCATCTTCCGATAATTATAATGATGTATTTTAAATATTTTATTTAATTTTTTTTTCTAAAAATTTAGAATAAAAAATATATTTTTTATTTAGTATTTTAATGAGATATTTTAAAAATATTATATTTATTTTATGATATATTGTTGAAGTTTTTTTCATTAAAAAGCTTTTAACAATTCTTCATTCAATTTATATGTTTTTTTTTTTTTGAAAATTAAAAACAACTTTTTTAATATATAAAGGCAATTTATATTTTGTACGCTTGTTATATAATTCAATAACACCTCTAATATAAAACATTTTTAATAGAAAATTATTGCTTTTTGTTCTTTTTTGAGATATTAAAAATAGATTTGTATATGAATTCTCATCAAACATATATATATAAACATATTATTATAATAACAGAATATTTTCAGATATGTTGAATACACTATATATGAATATAAATAATCATAAAAATAAGTAAAAAAATCGAAGTCACTAAATAAATATGTCGGAAACGATTATATTTCGAAGAAATGGTGAAACGATAGGGAAAATTTTTCCCCAGTTTAGGGAATTCAATCTGTTCGCTTTTGACGCAATCGAATAACTCAACGCGACTGAAGTAGTTTTTCGTGGAAAATCTAGAATACAATTTTTCCCAATGAAAATCTCGACTGACATGATCGATTATCGTCAGATAGGTCGACTTCGACACGAGGGGCAAAAGCTTTATCGATGTCTTTTCGAAGATGAAAAATGTTAGTTTCCACAACAAACCTCTATAAAAATTTCTATATATAGATTACTCATCAGACTACAAAATCAAAAGAAGAGCTTTAAAAAAAATATTTTTTATTTTACATAGTTAATTCGAGTGATTGAATTGAATTCATAACAAATTATATATTTTAATCTCGTATAAACAATTAAATTGAGAATCTTCGAAACAACAATGCGCAGAGTTTAAACATTGCAATTAGCGAATAATTCGCTACGTTTTCATTAATTGCTTTTTCCCGTTTGTCTTTTTCGAGTGTTTTCAGCATTCATAATTGAAGAACTCGCACGTGAAATTTTTATTAAAAAACATAAATAACGGTTCAATTATCACAAATTTGTTTAAATTCGTAATTTTCATATATAATATATATTTATATATATATATATATATATATATATATATATATATATATATATATATATATATATATATATATTCGCTGACATGTTTCTTTTAATATATACGACTAATTTTCGAAACATGTTCGAAAATTTTTCAGAAATTACAGTTATACGAGAAAAAAACGGTATTAATGTGAAAAAAGTGCGCAAAGTATTTTTCATAGAAATTAATTGCTTTTTTTTTTCAGCCGAATATTAAACTTTGCAATATTTTATCCCATTTTTTATCGTTTAGCGTATACATATATTATTATTTTAATGAAAACGTAAATTCTTGGCCCGTTTTTTTTATATTGTTTAATTTATAACGACATTTTATTGTGTTGCGTTTTTAATTTTATTGTCATGAAAAAAAAAAATTTTTTGGCATAGCTTTTTGACATACTCGACGTGTTGTCGTTTTTTGCTTTTATTTACCGTCACTTTGCACTTTTCCGAGTTTTCAGCACGAAAAATACGATTACGATTATTAAGAGTTTGCAAAAAAAGAAAATATAATGTATTTTTTTTACGTGAGATTTATATTAATTTGTTGAGTCATAAAGATTATTATGTAAACGTTATCACTAATACTTTTTTATACGTCCATATAAGACTTTCATGAACGTCTAAAAGGAAAACTTACATGTGCCTTCATAGTTTACTAAGAATTTTCCTTTTCTTTTTCATACGTTCATTGTAATGTATTAAACTATCGATTTAAACTTGTTCCTTTCTTTCTTAAAATTTATGTTAGATCTTAAAAATATATTTGCAGCAGTAAAATATAATGCAGTCAAAGTATTATAATTCTTTTATCGCGAGAGATATTTAGCTTTTAAACCGCAAAATGCATCCGCAAACATTTTATAGTCAGTTTGACCCAATTTCTGGTGCGTATCAGATAATCAATCCTTTATACCAAAAGAGTGACAACTTGGAAGAAGCACTGGCCAATATCCAATTCTGCAAAAAGCTCAAAGCTTCTTGGCAAAACGGATAAAGTTGCAAGGCGTGTTGCACTCGAAACTTTTCCAATTTTCTTCTCGTATAGATTGTTTACCATTGTGCGCTTTTCCCTGTGCCAACTCAACTCACTATCTGCATTCCATATTTCTTCGCAAACTTTATGTATGTGAATTTTTTATGAAAAAAAATATAATTTCTGTATATAAAACATTCTGTGTTACGTTGTTTGTATACAGTTAATAATCTCACCCTCTCTATCTTCGATAATCGACGGTCCACAATGTCACATAATGTAACATAGTTTACTATGGATGTTTTGAGCATATAAAAGTTCAGGTGTTTGCACACGTACATACTAATAAATTTCATAAAATGTCATTTTCGTCCGGAAAATTTCATATAAAACAGGCGGAAACGGCGGAAAATGAAAATAAACTAATTTTAGCGGGCCGTTAAAGTGTCTTAACATAATTTTATAGTACGCTTGCAATAACGATTAACGATATAATCGTATTATTATGAAGTGCATTCGAGGCTATTTCGAAAATTTCAATTTGGACAAAAATTAACTTTGCATTGTATAAATTGGAATAAATGCGAAAAATTCACGCTTCATATATTGACTTTAATGCGGATCATATTTAACCGTACAAATTTACTATCTCTATTTTATGGTAAGTTATATCATAAATATCAAAATTATATACCGTATACGTAATTCGATTAAATTCTCACATACGATGAGTGTATTACTAAATACAATTCATGATACTAGTAATGGTCATGTAGGTGTCATACTTAATTAATGTGCAATTCGTATCATAACTTTGTCCTTTATGTTATTACTTTGTATTTCCAGTGCGAATAATGAGTTTATTTGATGATCAAACAACAAAAATATATATTTATTAGTGATTATGTAAAACGATGTTAATTTTTTTACATGAAAAAAGATTATAGTAGATTAAAAAAAAATGAAAATCTTTATCTGAAATAGATAAAAAAATAGATACTTTGAAACTCAAAAGTGAAACTTTATACTTATATAGATTCTTAATTTCTTCGAGATTAAAACGAGCACTCAATGTTATTGGTAAAATTTTACATTGAATATTTTTACTTTGAAAATTTTACATTGAATTCAACATCGTCTTTCATTACTTAAATAAATATTTTATTATATTTCTATTATTAAAACATAAATTTGAACGATGTAAAAAAAAATATTATATATTGTATGCAAGTTTTTTGTTTCAATATAAATTTTACGTTTCGGTCTTTTAAAATTTTCATCTATTGATTTTATTTCTTTATATATTTGATATTAAAATATTTAAAAAAAATGTAAAAGTTCAATTTGTGATATAAAAAAGCGAATTTTCATGTATGAAAATTTTGATTTAAATAAATTTTGAATAATGAATGGCATTTTTTTGAATAAAAAAAAAAGCTTTTCGACGCATACAATATATTTCATTACATAAATTTTCGTATGAAAATCGTTTGCATCCAAGATTTATACAACTTATAATTTAGCACTCAGCGCCGAAACAAATTCAAATTGTCTATCGTCTTAATCTTGACGAGAAAATTCGTTCTTCGCTTTTCGCGTCGACGAGACCGTGAATAATTAACGGCGAAATATAAATTTTGCAAAATTCGCCTCGCTAAGGTCAAAGTCATTATTATTTCCTCAGACTCCGTTCCGTTTTATATTTTTTTCGTCCCGTTTATTTTTCGGGACGAAACAATCACCGCACCGTGAAAGATTTTATAGTATTTCAATTACTGTGTACCCGGCGAAATGTGTCGGTTGTTTATGTTCGATCGTATAAGGTGACAGAATGCTTAATAAAATAAAAGTCGTACGGGTCAAGGGTGAATTTGAGACCCTAACCCGCATGAAATGACAGGGGACTTAATAAAAATTCAGTTAGGCATCTGCCAAAGATGAAGAGTAATGCAGTTCAATAAATAAATATGGAATGCGTATGAACCATAATCATAATAGAAATCGATTTACATCAGTGATATTCAACTCGATTACGCATTTTTCTAAACATTTATATATTATATATATATATATATATATATATCATCAATGCCATTATAACATCATTAACTTTTAGATTATTATTGAAAAATTTAATTAAACATTGAATTTGTTTTAAATAATCAAAATATATTCAAATATTTAATTGATATAAATATTAAAAATATATATAGTAATTTTCTATATATTGAATTAAATTGCGATATTTGAAATTGACGAATCTCAAAATATAGTAAACGACCGCTTTCATCTCAAAAAAAAAAAAACTTTAGATTCAAAACTCTTTGTATTTCATAAAAGGTTCAATTTATTTAACATAATTGTACAGTTGCTCTTCGTAATGGTAACAATGTTTTATTCAAGTACTCGATATTGTAATTGAATCTCGAAATATTCACTTACAACGACATTACCATTGAAAGGAACGTTCTGCAGTCGACATTTTAAGAAATTCTAATGTTGATAATATATGTATATAAAATTTCAATATGATACAACATATTCGTATATATAAAATCGTATTCTATTCATGATCAAATGTAGCGGAAAGAAAAACGTTTATTTTTTTTTTACTTTGATTTTTCTCAAAAGGATTTCCCGTATAGAATTTAATTGGAAAAAAGACGTTATTGTTTCGAATATATTGGCGTATCTAAAGAGCAACGTTTTAAATGCAGGAAGATTGTTTTCAATATATGAAATGAATTGGAAAATAGGTTCATTTTCCATTACGGAAAATATTTTCATTTTCTTTCATAGAAATGATAACCCAAGCTGAACCAGTTATAGTCGAGACAATTCAACGTATGTAATATTTGCATCCATATATTCAATTATATTATATATAAATATATAGAGCCTTGGCCTCGTTTTATGAAGTATTTATTTTGTTTTCTATTCAATATAATATCTTAATCTTTTATTAAAAATAGGTCTTTTCAACTACAGTTCCTTTATATTATATAAATAGAAAATATTCTTTATAACATCAAACAACAAATTCAGGTTAAAATTATTATAAAGTATATACATTTTATATAAAAAAAATGTCGCAATGACGATATTTAGTGACGTTTATAAGTATAAATTATAAAATCAATAATGTAGACAATAATAAGAATTAAAATATCGTGCATTATTCGAAGCTTTTAATACAAATAGTTAATTTTCATCAATATTTTTCCATGATATAAATTTAATTGCATTTTTTTATATTATAATATTAAGCTTAATTTTTATAACGTAAGCCGATTACATGAATTCTGTAATAACTATTAGTAAAAAAATACGTAATTTTTTTCTCTTTACATTTTTTTATTAAAAAAATAATTAATTTCTATTAGAAAATAAGTGGCTTTCGTATAATTTTAATATTACATTTTTTTTCTGAACATTTATTTTAATTATATTAAAATAAAATGTTTTACGATTATATGTTTTTAAGCCAATTACTGACCAGTTATAAAAGTGTACGAATGTTTATTTCGCTAATTTAATACGATTCAGGTTCAAAGGGTTAATTTGCCATTCCAGACGTTTATAATTAACCATAAAATTTTATAACTTTATTTAGTATATATTTTTGATGCGACATGGTTGAATTTTATATCATACAATAATTTATATTGTTTTTTTTTTATTTTAAAACAATAATACGCATTAAAATATATCAATTTCGTTAACTATCAGTACGTCTCAATTATTTATAATAATTGATTAATTATCATTTTATATTTAAAATATTTTTTTTAATATAGAATATTATAAAGAATACTTAAATTTTTATCTAGATATATATATTTTCATGTATGTCAATATTGAACGTCTTAAAAGGATAAACTTTATCTCGAATTATTTGCGCACGATGTGAAGCGATAAAACGCTACGAGCAAATAACAATAGAATAACAAACAATAATAAAAACGACGAACACAAAAAAAAAACAACAATAATAAAAATAAAAACAAAAAAAAATATCATACAACAATAGTCGGAGAAAGTGTGGATAGGTGGAGGAAAAGTGGAGGAAAATGGTGGAAAAAGGATGAGGATCCATTGACGTTAGTATTTCGGACGTGAAGGAAAGCGTCGCCATCATTTTTCTCGAAATGAAAAGAAAAGAAAATAATAAAAAGAAAATATACGATTTTTTACGTAGACGCCATAAAACCAAAATTGTGCTTTGCTAAATTTATGTATGAGGATTTTTTTTGTTTGTTTGTTTGTTTGTTATTTTTGCGTTGTTGATTCGCGCGGGAGAAGATTTCAAAATTATTTATTGCGTAGGGATCCGCATAATTTATTAATATATGACCGTCCCGCTAAAAATTTAATGCATAATTATAATCATAATTGAATCTTCAAAAGTAATGTACTAAAATAATCCATAAAAAATATTATTAAAAATTTTTAAAACTCGAAAGCTAGAAATGGACATTGACCTTAAACGAATTCGAAGCTTTTCTACTTAAATTAACTATATTATACGAACAAAGGTCTGCCTTAAAGCAGTTCATCCGCCTTAGCTTTAGTCCTAATCTCTATTTTATCCCGCTTCAAATTTACCCACTTTAAACATTCAACGCTAAGATCTGCATTTTTGACTCATTATACAGGTTTATATTTCAAATTTATGTTTCAAACAAACAACCTCATAGTATAAACCTTTATCTTTTGCGGTATAATATATATATATATATATATATATATATATATATATATATATATATATATATATATATATATATATAACTTGCAAATAATCTCGTATACAATGGGGCGGTTAAAATTTAATGGTCTGTGCTGCTGCAATTGAGTGATGTTATCGCAGAACACAGCAATCGAATAAATCTATTTTATGACCATCTAGGAATTTCTGAGTTTACAAAAATCCAGATTTCATATTCCGACTATTCGACAATAATTTCATCCTTATCTACAGGTTTTATTGCACATTATTAATATCTATATATTAATAGAACATTTAAATAAAAAGATTATTTCATCGGTATATTTTAATTGTATGAGATTCAATATATACTTCATATTGATTTTTGATAAAAAAAATATATTTTCAATATTTATATTAAAATTGTATGTTCTTAGTTTATTTACTTCAAATATAGCAAAAAAATATTTATTTTTATAAAATTAAAAAAAATATATATATAAGTATAGCGATGAAATCTGTTATAAAATAAATAGAATTGTACAATATGTCGATAATTAAACGTATGCACGGAAAATTTATTGTTTTCTACACTGAAATATATATATATATATATATATATATATATATATATATATATATATGTATGTTTGTTTGAGTGAATTGTAAATTTTCTTGTGGTCTGAAAATGTTTCGTTTTATGACCCAGAAGAAAGCTCCATTTAAGACCTCCGCCGCCTTTGTTGCAAGCGATGAGAAGAAGAAAAAAAACTAACCAAACAGAAAATGAAAGAAAACTCGTCGCTCTCTCATTTTCAGACTGGAAAAACTCCTCTTTGCATTTTTTTTTCTTCGTTCTCGCGCTTTCATTATTTACAAAACCGACGCCGGACAAACGACGCGATTTTTCTTTATACGCAAATATGAAAAAAAAATCCTCGTATATATTTTGAAAATGAATATCTGTGTGCATATTTTGTAATATGAATGTTTTAATATATATGAAAGATATACATAATATATATTAAAAAAAAATGAGATTCATAAGAGACTATCAGCCATTAATAATGATGATAGTGATACATAATATATTATAACAAATTTTTATATAATATATAGTATTTTCTAAATCAATACTTTATAACTGAATACTAAAATAATCAATATTTAGATCATATATTAATTTTTCGTCATAAAAAAATAATTTAATATTCTCTGCGATACTAAAATATAATATTATAATAATTTTTACTCTTTAGTATAATTTTTTCTATGAGCAGGTTTTTTTTCATGCAAATTAAATTAACATTTTTGTCTTTTTTATTTACTCACAATATTATCTCGGGACTTAATTAAAATCCTTTAGATACTGTAAGTGAATTCATTTCGTTTTTCATTTGCATCCTTATTAATAAAGATAAGCTACGGTTCATTCTCGCTAAATTACGCTTTATTATCGAGATTATTTTTCTAGGCTACTGTAGTGGGCTTTACTTAAAATCGATCAAAATTTATTAAGTCTAAAATATTTAATTCAATATTGTTTACGATAAGCTTAATTTACAGATTAAATGTTAAAATTATAATAAGGTTTAAACCATGTCGACTAATCATTATTATTAAAACGGTTTACACGATGCAATAATAAACTATTCATCGCCTATAATAATTTTGTAATATAACGAAAATTATACAGAATTAAATTTTTAACTTAATAATTAGAAAACTTCGTATATATATATATTTAAAATTATTAAATATTAATATATTTTTTATGTATGTAATGTAATGATAGTATATTTTATAATCTCAATTATATCTAATTCTAGTTGATTAAGAAACAACCGAAGATTATTTAAATCCATATTTAACCCTCACAGAAACAGAACCTAATCTAAAAAGTTAACGTCACAACAAAACATCCTGAAAATTGCCAAAGGCACTCACTCCATTTAAACGCACCACAATATCGTTTTATTCCAACGTTTCTCAAATTAGACGCCTCAGCTAAACTCGTTCTAACTCTAAAAACGAGCTCAGAATAAACCATAAATATTCAACATGTCACAACATCACAAAGATCCGGAAACGGATAACAGCACTTTGTTGAATCTAGCAAAAACTTCGCGACAATCCTTTTAAACTATTTTTAAACGTCACCTCGATTTTTCTATTCTGTTTTCATTATTATTATTATATATATTTTTTTATTCTTTCCTTATTCAACTTCTTTTCGCATCTCTAATTATATCGTGGAACGTTTTATGATTCACAAACAAAACGTGCCCTATCATTATTTGAACTACGTAGACCTCTTTAATGTGTCAACACTGTAATTATATTGGGGCAAAATGCGCTTTATGGAGATTTATCGCTTATTTTCGGACAGAGTCGAACGTCCTCATTTTAATATCATTTATCAAATTTGACGAGAATGCTAGGCTTCGGTTTTCCGATGGGGCCTCATATTTTATTATAATTACACTCAGAATTATGATTAGTCAATTTTAACGGTCAGAATGATTAATGAGTAAACTCTTCAAGTTTATTCAAACTTTTATATCGTATATATTTTCTTTATAATATAAAAGAAAAATTTTTATATTAACCCTTATATTCACATCTGAACAAGTTAACGTATATTTTTACATGAAAAATATATATATTTTATATGAAATCATAAGAGTATTTGGTTCAAGTGTCGTGATTTGAATCCGAAACATGATTAAACCGTGTCGTCGTCAATTTTATCTCACTCAAAAATAGAAAAGTTAACAGACGTTTTATGTTTAACGAATGAAAAAAAAAAGTCAAAATTTAGTTACGTGCAAAAGTTTTGTCATCGAGTTTGCTTCTGAAAAATAAAAACCGTTCATTTTTCATTTTAATTCTTTTTATTTTTTTTTTTTTTGGACACGAAAATAATTTGGCTAATTGTAAATTTCGGACAGTTTTTCAATGTCGGAAAATTTATTTTCGGCGCGCTTTTCCGCATAGTCTTATTGTTGCTCGGTTCGTTATTTATTTTCATGCGACCTTTCCGCACTTTAACTGCTCTTGACCCATATGAAGTACGGGGTTCGTTTTATTTTAACGACAGTCAGTCAGAATTATTATAATTATTATTATCAGTTTAATATCTCAATTTTACGATTTCCAGCTTTATAATTTAGAAAATTTACGTCTAGTTCGTTCGTATTATATACATCATGCATGTAAAATTATACGAAATTGTGAGATAAACTCAAAATATTTCAGACAGTTAAAATATATCATATATTTACAATACTCTTGTGTACAAAATCCAAGAATTTCTCGTTTAATCTGGGATTTTGGGAGCATATAAAACGATCGATGTACTTCACTGTACCGTTTCTATTGACTACACAGGATATTAACTTTTATATGAAGGGGCACGATTTCACCTTTTTATATAAAAATTTTCAATGTGGAAAACGTTCTATTCATATTTGTATGCTTGTATTCAAATCTATTCACCTCGCAGTCAAATTGACAATTTTTTCACATATTTTTACGTTCGAATCAGTAAATTTATGAATTCCAGAAACGACGAAACATTATCACTAAAAAACAGGACAATTTTCGAATATCGATAAAATATTTCGATTAATATCACGATAAAAAATATTTTCAAAATAAATAATAATATTCAAATATTAACATATTATATTATTATAATAAAATTATATATTATTTAATTTTAATAGGATTTCAAGTGTGAGTTGCGTTTCAATGTTTATTAAATAATATAGTAATGTGGCGAACGTGCAGATTTGCGGTTTAATCACATTTGAATCTCATTCCTAATAATATACCATTGATGTTGTAATGAATGTTCACGATTTATATATGTATATATACTACATATATAATATATTTATGCATATATAATAAACACACGTTTCGCATTCCAATTAACGCTTCGTCTCTCATTTATTAGTGTACCGACGCGAGAACGCTTGCGGTTTTCATTTTAGTCTAATTTCGGTTTATTTCCGTTAACTGTTCGAAATATCCGGTTAACACCGAATCGGATATGGATCGGATTGAATTTTACCGATGCGACGAGGTCCAAATTGTAATCCTTGAACGGCGAATTTTCCTTTTCACTCGCATCGATTATCGACCGTCCTGGGAAAAGCGGATGCCGGAAAACACTCGACAATCCATTCGGACTTCACTCGCGAATTTTCCAAGTAATAAATATGAATCTTCGTATTTCGATTGAAATTTATGAGATTGCTTTCTATGTCTTCAAGCGACAATTATGCATATTCGTCTTCATTCATTATTAATTTGTTCTATTTGTGAGAAATTTCAGACCGTTTAAAAGCCGCTCGTTCTTGCATTAATATGAAATATTCTCTTTCATACTAACAAAAGCTTCTTTGAACCAATTAATTTCATATTATAATCGATGAAGCTTTACAATAGATTGCGAATATATATTTTTATATGTATTTCATTTTTATTTTCAGTACATTCGTTGCCAAATTTGACAGTTTTATCGCTGTCTGGATGCAGCAAAGTCACCGACGAGGGTGTCGAGCTGGTTGCTGAAAATCTTCCCCGTCTTCGTGCCCTCGACCTATCTTGGTGTCCCAGAATAACAGACGCCGCCCTCGAATATATAGCATGCGATTTAAACCAACTAGAAGAACTAACATTAGACAGGTACGTCATAAAAAAAATACTTAAAATTCTTCCACAAAAAAAAAATATAAACATTTTTATTACTAGTAAAAAAAATCTTTGACCTATATTCACATTTTTTTAACGTTTCCTGAAATAACTTGAAGTTTAAATTGCGATTTGTAAATATAATGTAATATCGTATAATATACAAAAAAAAAACATGAAGAGTCATTATAAAAATATATCTGAAGGAACGTTTCAACATAGCCTCTTATTATTTTTCATGTAAGAATGAAAATATTTTTGACGTTATCCTTGACATAAGGGTAAGATATTTTCAGACGTTTATAAGAATTTCGCGGAATAATTGAGCAAACAATAGTAGGCATGTTTTTTTTTCTGAAAATTTAACCAATTTTAGCATTATATAACATAATATAATACGACGAAAATTTTTTTTTCAAGCCAAAAATATATTTAACGTAAATAATTTTATCTTTTAATGGTAACGTTGTTATTAATATTTATTATTTACATACATATTATAATACGATATAATTAGACGGAAATACATTAATATTGCTATTGTATAGTTAATCTTTCAAAGGTTTTATTTATATTTTTAAATTTCATGATAACCCGTTGATTTTTTTATATTAAAATTAGCATTATTAAATTTTAGTTTTTTTTATTACGGTCAAAAAATATTATTTTATATTTTATAGATGAAATTTAGTATAAATCAAACTATTAAATAACGCGTGATTATAGCGCATTATTTGAATGTAATAAATTTTACACGACTTTATAGAAAATTTTTAAATTATTTTCTCTAACAAAATTGCACTGTGCATATTAAATTTTAATTCAGATATATGTATAATATTTACACTTGTTAAATTACGCTATATATATATATATATATATATATAAACTATAGTGTAAAAATAATAAGTAATAAACCGACACAATTTATGCCGCAAATTTTCACACCGTTACTTCGCGTTTATTGAATAAACAAAGAGAAAATTATTTTTTCCATCGTTCAAAACACACACACACACAAATCTTATTCGCATTTTTTACACAAACGTATATAAGAAAAAAATATATATATAATATTTTATAATTTTTCACTTGGGATTATGTAAAGGCAGTCGAGTTTTTCGAATCGATTCAAGTGCGCGCATTTGATCCTTTTGCGCACGTAACGCGTTATATATTGCAGATATATATATTTTTTGGAATTGTATATATATATATATATATATATATATATATAAATATTTTTTTTTTGCCAACGGTTTAGATTGAGCAGAAATTTATGGAATGGATACATCGACTATGGAGGGAAAATAGAAAAAAAAATGAGATGTATCGGAAAAACGCGGCACGTCGACGAAAACAGATATTTGCGTCACGTGTCGTTTGAAGTTTGACGGCGAATGTCATATTTTTTATTTTATTTTATTTTCTTTTTGAAAAATATAAAATAATGTCATCAGTACTCAAAATGTGATGAAATATGTTTATTTTTTCAAGTGAATTTTCTTATGAAAAAAAGAATTAAATATTAATTGACATTTCTATATAGAAAATGTGAGTTTGATTAACGTATTGAGTGATGAATGATGTATTTTATTTCAAAATTTGACGCTTAATATAATATTAATAATCATATTTAATTAAATAAATATATATATATATATATATATATATATATATATATATATATATATATATACATATATACATGTGTGTGTAACATTTTATAATTTACTGTGGTTTTAGTAAATCATTTTTATTATAATTATAAATAATATAATATAATATATATTTCAATTTATTCATGTCAAAACCTTACATTTAATGAATTTTTATATGAAGTCGAATCTTTATCTCTACTCACAATATTAGTCTTCTTTGAAAAATTTAATACATCATCACATTTTTATTATATTTCGAATTGAATCATTATATATCTATTTACGAAATTAAATCACTGTTAATCAAATTTCATATTTTAAAGTCATTTTTTTCATTATATCTAAGAAATTATAGTATTTCAATATTTTTTTTGATACATTGCTCTACAATATAAGAAAAAAAATATATTTATATTTAAAAATATATGATAAATTATAAAATTGATTTCTATCTAAAAACGATTTTTTTATTATTTATAGTGGTTAATAAGTTAAAATTTACTATACCAAAAAAAAGGGAACACTTATCAGAATTTCATCCTAAATCCTTTAAAAACCTCGTCTCAATTTTACGAATTTAAAAAGCGATTAACCTTCCGACCTTCGACACGACGTGAAATTTATATATATATATATATATATATATATATATATATATATATATATATATATATATATATATATATATATATATATATTATATACGTGTGCGTGCGTGTGTGTGTTTTGTGCGCATGTTTGACTAGAATTTAATCCACCTTTTACGAGAATCTGACACGTACGTAGGCAAATAAATGTACACATGTTTCCCTAGCTGTAGATCCGATGGGATGATGGGTTCGGGTGCTGCGACTCGTTTTATATATTCACACACACACACGAACCGTAAACTTTACACGCTCGAGGGTTTAATAAATGTGCGCTTCAAGTTCGGCTGGCGTAGCTTTATAATATAAGAAGCTTTTCGTGATGAGTCCCCTTTTGTACGATGGAGCATCGTCGATTTAATTGCCTGTTATGTTTTATAGCTTTCGTTTGCTAAAATTCAACAATGTCCCAGGTCAACGACTAATATATATATATATATATATATATATATACCTTTATGTCAATTTTGAAGTTATGGCACTTTCAGTATTCACATTCATATTATATATTTATATTATGTAAAGGATCCCAATGGGCTTTTGTGGTCTGTATCGTCTTCGTCTTTTGAATTAGTTTCGCACCATTGAAGCTTCAACATTGAATTAACCAGGTGAAAAGCCCATGACTCTAATCGTGTTCGCATCCAGCATTCGAAAGACCCATCCAATGTGCAGAACTAAAAGACTATTAGTATGGTTCGGTACCTTCGTGAAGAGTTTCCGGCAGTAGGGAAACTTCTAATGCTATATGTGAAAAGGTAAAAGGGCGAATATGTTCCGTACATATATTATATTAAAATATATTCACTCGTATATACAGTTTGTCCAATTTTCTAAAAAAAATATGTATATATATATAGTATATATAATATATTATACATACAAAAAAAAGTGATGATATTATAATAGTGCTTCTCAAACTTTTTTTTTAATTATGCTTTACTTAGATATTTTATAAATTCTGATATCTCTATTTTGCAGCATATTTTTGAAATTAAATTTCATAAAAGTTTATAAAATTTTCAATCTAAATTTTATAGAAGCTTAACTAGTTTGCAAAACGTTAGTAAATATTATATTAAAATACATCCTTTTTACTAGTTAATTTATCATTTTATACTTCGAATTTGATATATATTTGAAAAATTATAAAATATAAGTTAAACGTTAAAATGATTGCGAAGTAGCTAAATTGAAAACAAAAAATACAATAATATTTTTCGTAATATATTATTCACGAAATATATAATTAATAATTAAATTATGTTTCGTGATTAAAATATTATTATAAATAAATTATATTATCTTCATCGCGTACACGATAATTATAAAATAATAAAAGATTTTCATCAATGAATTTACGTAGGCAGCAATGTAAAATTTAAAAACATTTTTATCTTAAATTCATTAAAAATACGTTTTATACGTTATTATTATTATTTTTTTTAAATATATATAAAGAAATATTTCCAAAGATTTTCTGAATGGAAACAATTCAAAGAGTTGCGTCTATTTTTATTAGCTTATATAGAATATATATATTAAAAAAAACTTTTTTTTTCTTCAATCTACATCGTAACCACTTTTTGCCTTAACTCAATATAATGAGGCATCCGCTACATTTATGCAGACGAATTGCCGGGAAAAATTCGATTTTTATTGCGAAAACCCGCCCTCATCCTTTCTCCTTTTAACTTTAGCGTCCGCTAACGCTTTGATTTATGAAAGTTAAATTTTTCCGAATCTATTCCGTATTTTCTTCTTTTATTTTTTCATTTGCCTTCTTCGTTCGAAGAGGAAAATTTGTCTGCGTATCGTTTAGTTAAATTTATTTTGCCGCAAGATCGTTTGAAGGGCGATCGTGTCGATGCCGCTCATTCGGATTGTCGAAAAAGGAAAAGAAAAAGAAAGAAAGAGAAGAAAAACGACAAAACGTGCCGATTTTATTTGTAGGATCATTATTGTTAAGGGTGTGCCGTTTTTCGGACCCATTGTCGTTGGACCGTCGACGAAAAATAAAATGACGGAAAAACAGGAAACGGATATCGCATATTATCGACACGTTTCGTACGCCTTTTAAGTTTGTGAACTTTTATCGAACTTTAACATACGATATGCCGTTCAAAATGTGCGGAAAACTATATATGGTATAGATATGGAAAATGTGTTAAAAAATATAAACATTCAAAATGAAGTGTTGTTTGAACTTTTGAGAGTTTTCAATATGGAAATAGTATTAAAAATATAATTTCTTTTCGTTTTGATAATTTTATATCAATATTATGATTTTTATGCAAATAACTTAATGATTAATTGTGTTTTAATTGCAAAAATAAACTTTAACAATAATCTATTTTATATCATATTTCATTAATATTAAGTAACATAAAATATATGAAAACAAATTACAGTATATAAAAATAAATAAAATGTTTACCAAAAAAAAAATGCGAATTATAAATTAATTAATATAGTAAATTTATTCTTTTTTGACGTTCTTAAATGACATGATACATGGAAAATATATTAAAATTCTACGTACTAAAGATTGAACTTTAACATCCGTCGTTAATCTTCTTCAGTGTCATTTGCAAACTTCTTTTAAATGAGGTCATCATATATATGACTAAATATTGTAATTCCATTTATTATTAAATAATAATTATGATATTCATATTAATAATATAGATATAGAACCATTTTATATAGATTCAGAAATAAATCTAAACAAAGATTCTCGGTCATTTTATTCTTAAACTACATCACCATTTCAATACAATAACTCGTAAAATATGAAAACCGTATGAAAAATATGTTGTTTTCACGATATTCTGAATTACATATACATAGTTTTCGATATTATAATAACACATATTTCAAAAAGATAATGCAAAATGTAATATATGATTTTGTTGTTGTCCCGTTTACGTTTATACTTTCGGAAATGTATATAAAAATATACATATAAAAGGATATAGGAAAGGTCACCGTTTCGGAAAAGTTCCAAAATATATATCAAAGGAAAATTTCCTTTTTTCATTCGTGCCGTTTCCGAACGCTTTTCATCCGCTGAAAATTTATATAGTTCAAGTTAAATGCGTCGATTTTTGTTTATATTCCAATATTATTTTGATTGAATTTAATCTGTATAACGAAATTTTCAATATCAATTTTAAAATTTCATTTCGAATATTCATCTATTATAAATAAATTTAATTTAAATTATACACAATTTTTATTTATATTAAAGTGTATTCAATTTTCGTCGTTTCGTTCTTTATAATTGATCGATTCGAGTCTGAATCAATTTCCAATGCGAAAGTCGAGAAACGACTTTATATATTTGTCAAAGTATAAATCAATTATATTCTAAAGTTAATCGATTTTCCTTCATTGAAATGGAATAATGAGAAATCTGAAATGTTGCTTTTCCTCTCGACTGACGATTCCTTTTACAAATATACAAAATATATTAAACATTTATATATTCAATATGAAGATTTTCTTTTTGACGGATAAATTACGATATACACATAAAATAAATAATAAATATATAAATTTTGCAGAATATTTCATATACTAAATTTTATATCTATTATTGAAAATAAATAAAAAACGTAAATATTTTTATAAATAATATTTTCGCATTTATTTTATTTTCAATATTCACATATAAAAAAATAATTATAGATAGTTCCAGAATATAACACAATCTCGTCGAAAATAACAATTATATTAAAAATATAATAGTAATAAATTTATATCGTCTTTTAAGAAATCTATGAGGTCAGCATATTTTTTTCACCGTTTATATAATAATATATTTTTTACAACAAATTTTTTCTAACCGTATTTTTTCCCCATATTTATTTATTTATATTTTTATAATATATATCATAAGAAATATTGTCCGTCTGAAAAAGTAGTAGTCTTATGTAGCAAAAAAATAAAAATAATAAGAAAAGACACTTCGCGTTTGATTTATCACCATATTTCGTCGAACAAAAAAAAATCGCCGACTATCCGTTGTGGAAAATCGGAAAATTTCCTCTCGGAATTTTCATCTACATACACAATATAAAAATATTATTACGCTACGTACATCATATTACATGTACGCACAGAAGTGCAAATGTAACATTTGGAGCTTTTCCAATTTTTCGAAGCTTTATACGAGACTTTTACAATAATTTTTAGGTCAGTGAAAACCGTTATCTTCTATATACAGAAAATGAACGTATATTTTTCAGTTATTCTACTGTACTGAAAAATATTATAAATCAAGACAGTTGTGTATATAAAGCTTTCCAGTGCTTTTTACATTACTGTTTTGCACCGTTTAAAGAATAAATTTAATATATTTTTATACTTTTTATAGGAGGCGTCATGAATAGAGAGACTTTTCATGTCCCCCTTTTTTTTTGTAACTTTTACGACCCCGAAACAGCTTTCTTGTATTAGATTTTCCCCGTGAATGTTTTCACTTCTGCGCCGTTGTATTTAATAGTGATTTACGACGTTATTTTCTTTTAATAGTACAAAATGTAATTTAACCGCGGTTACGTTAACTCACAATTTATTTGTACTAGTTACTGGCGTCGTATTTTGTTACTTCTTCGCCGCTTTAGTTTCGCATACTATTAACCGAATTTATGTACGGTTTTTTGTTTTTAGCTAATTTATTAGGCTGATTGAAATGTTGTATTCAAATTTAAAATAAAAAAAATACATATTTTTTATTAATAATATAAATATTAACGTCATATTCATTTAACATCTTTGCTACATAAAATATATAAATATAGCCTCGTTGTTCACTCTTATAATAAAAGCTTGAATATCCCTGATGAAACATATTAATGAATATAATATTTCACATTTAGATGTATTTATTGCCTTAAGTTACATTTTGTTTTTCGTTATCTGATAAATTTATTATAGGTAACTAATGACTTTTTAGATATGATCAAATTGTACTAACATTGTACATATTGTCAGACTTACGTCATTCAGATTAATCTCAAAAACCTCTTTTTAACACATTTAGCAATAATTTAAATATAAAAATATCTTTATTAGAAGTTCTAAAATATTTATTATTTTTACATTTTCCTATTTTCATTGATATTGAAATTATGATATATAGTAATAATGATATTACTATATCATAATTTAATATAATTCAGCATTATTTTTAGAAATATTTTAAAATTATATATATATATATATATATCTTGAATTCAAGAACCCTATAAGAAAATCTTACACTCGATTATAAGCTAAACGAATTCGCTCAAGTGAAAAACTCCGTTTATGCTATGCTACATAAGCATATATATAGTTGAAATTATATCGTATATATTAATATATATAATATAATATTATAAAGCATTTCGAATTATTAATGGTCTCCGCGTTTGGTTATCTAGTCGTCGGAATAAATCCATTATCATTACGGAAGGAAATCGAGCTTCGACTTCAATCAGATTAATGTGACACCCGAAATATTTCAAACTTGAACGGAAAACGACAGTTTCACTGAAGCGATAAGAAAATCGGACAATATTCGTTTTAATCATTATAATAACAATTATTTTATATTCTAATTTAATTTTATTTGTATTGTAACGACGAACAGTCAGCATGAATATTTTGCAAACGTCGCAATTTTCCCATATATTATTATATATATGTAAAAAATTACAGTTTAACATAATAATATTATTTATATATTAGATAGATAGATAAAAAGAATGAACGTCTTTAAAATTTACATATAAATATTCGACATTGATTTTAATTTCGTTCGCTTTCAATAAATAGGCGAACGACACAATTTTTCCGATTTCGTGGAAAACGTTCGTTGCGCAATTTTCCACATGTTATTTATTTGTTATAACGAAAAAAAAAATTTTTTTTTTCGTTATAACTCGGAAAATTTACATGGTCGACCTTGCTTGTCGACTATAGGCAATTGAATGTTTATTGCGATCGTTATCCGTTTGACTTATTGGAGTATTTTTTCCTCTTCTTTTTTCATCTCTCGTACAAAAGCGTTATTGGTTTTGCGGAATATGTTCTCGTAGAATATATGTATATATATATATATATATATATATATATATATATATATATATATATATATATATTATATTATATTCATATATATTCGAGTGCGATCTTCGCATTGTTCGATGAAATTTTGTGCGAATTTTTCCTCATCGAATACATGGAATATTTCAGATTTATATTGTTGAAGCGGCGTCTCAAAATGAATTATGCGGTTATTTTTCACGTATTAAACTCGTATAGATCGAACGATGTTTCTTAAGACGAACGCCAAAACTGGAATAAACTTTTTATCGATCTGATTTATTATGAAAATATTCTTATCTAGATATAACACTGAAATAGATATAGCGATCGAAATTTATTTCTGCTTTCATAATAATTTCTATGATTTTATAATATATTTGATGATTTGTTACGATATTATATCACGTTTCAAAAAATAAGTTTTAAAAGAAGTAATCTTTGTTTCAACTTGAAATAAGTTGGGTCAAAAGTTATTCGATAAAAAATAAATCGATATCGTAATATGTAAAAGAAAATTTTAACTCTAGAAGAAGCTTTCTTTTTAATATAAAAATAAAATAATACATTTTTTGATAATTTCGAACATATTTTTTTGTAACAGTTTTCATTACAAAAAAGACATGTTTATTTAAAATAATAATCAATAAATTTTGTTGTACGTTAATATTTTTAACAAAATTTTAAAAAATGTTATTCACAATATTATATTAAAATTAATGATACAAATCTATATCAATTTTAATTAATAAAAAAATTAACTGATTGATTTACTTATAAATACTTTTTTAATATAAGTAATTCATAACAAATAAATAACATACTGTATTTAATATTATATTTTTATTTTTGTACGAGAAAAGTTTTATATGTTTGAGCTGAGCGTTTACATATCTAACATATTTATTAAAAAAACGCTCTCCGGAGATTTTATACATGAAAGAGTCAAATATTAAAATTATAATGAAAAAAATATTTTTCCAATTGTGTAAAAAATTGTACAATATTATATAAAAAAATGATAATATTTTTTATTATCATTTTTTTATCAACTCTATTAGCTGTAGAACAATTTATCTTTTTATATTATATGTTAAATCTGTAAATATTTATTTTCTTTAAAATTTTTATATAAGTCAATAAAGTAATAATAATAGAAAAATACAATGTTTCACACTAAACTGTGTGTTTTTATCTCTCGTTCTACATTCAACATCTGTAAAAGACGTAGTTTTTCAGTCGTCGCATGAAAATCTAGTGTATAAATATTTACTTACCCTCATGAATATTCGCTTACGTAGAAAATTCGCCAAGTCGGAAAAATCGTTTTATTTTTGGGTGCGTGCATATGTGCGTCACGCACGACATATTTCCATGTTTGCCGATCGTGACGACGAAGGGATAAACGGGGTGGGGGGAAGGGTGAGCATAGTGAAGAAGAGAATAGGGCGAAAATCGCCAAAATTCGAACCCCCCAACCCCTTTTCGTCGAAACCTTTTGAATTTCAATTAAAAATAAACCCGACGCATTATCGATGAACTCGACGAACGAACAGAGAGTTAAGTTAATTAAGCCGGAATGCCTCGTTCGAAATTACACGCGCGACGGCCCATCGAATCTGCCACTTTGGCCAATGAGCAATGAAAGGGTTAAAAACGTGCCGACGTCGACGAGTTATGCCCGTCGAAACGGGGTTTTTTTTTTTTTTTTGCTAGTGCGAATAAACGCCTCGTCGACATTTTGAAAATCTGGACGCCATTTGCGGGGAGAATTTCGCGCGCGTGACCGATCATGGCAGCCAACCGTTACGCTCAAAATTAGCATTGCCAACCGTTCTCCCGTTTCAACGACGACACTTCCCTTTTTTTTGTCCTTTTTTTAACCCCCCCCCCCTCTCAAAGAAATAAGATATCTCTCTTGGCGAAATTTATGCACGACGAGTTTCGCGTGTCGTTTGACATTTTGATGCTGTCAAGACAAAAATCTTTTCGCTTTTCCCTTTTTTTTTCTTTACGCTTTCTTTTTATTCTATCGTTTTTTTTTTCTGTCGTCTACTACTCTCGTTTGCTTTTCTTATTTATTTTTCTTCGTAACAAAGTTAAGCCGCTCGCTTTACTTCTTCGTTCGTTTATTTAATATTAATTCTTTGCACTTCAAAAACGTTTATTTTGGATGAAGAATGAAGCGATTTTGATGGCGCAATATATCAGTCGTGTGTTTGCTCACAGCTAAAACTCCAAATATAAATTATTTCATATTTTTATGTAAATCGTAAACGACATATACATATACGAACAAATATATACAATTTCATAAATATAAATAAATTTATAGTTCAACATATATTTTTCAAAATTGTTATATTTGATTTATAATAATATTTTCTTTCTTATAAAATATATATATAATATTTATTTATTTTTTTAAATAAATCATAATAGTAGTAAATTTTTGTAATAATAAAATGAATTATCTGACGAAAAGAATTGACTTTTTTAAACTATATATTATGTAACGTATATATATATTATTTATAATTGATCTATGCGATATTCAGAATGTATACCAAATATTAATAAATTAAATCATATATTTAATATAAATATATATTTTAAGAGTCATTAATCACCATATTGTTCTGAAAACACGACCAACCCATTGATGTTACGGTTAATGTCATATAATAAATTATCCATTCTAAAATTCAAATATAACGAATATCATCTTACAATTTATATAATATTTTACGTAATATAATTCTTATTATTTTAGTATATCGCTATTAATATAATAACAGGTTAACTTTGTACAGGGCGCAAAATGTCGTGTTATCACTTCATATCCGTGAATGTATAATTGTTATTAAAATTTAAAGTTTGCCCCCGTTTGAATAATTCTTAATGGAGTCATGTTTCGAAATGTTTCAACTTCAATGTCAGGGTTATAATATTCGTATGGTAAGGTCAAGAGCGAAAGGGTTGTTTACACAGTTAATAAAATAGTACGCATCAAAACTGAAACCCGACTGTCTTGTCAGAAATCGATACTTATTCTATCACAATAATTTTTTTTAACTGTAATTATTCGGTAATTTATTCAAAAATGATGCCGATGAATTATATATACATTAATTCTACAATGTATTTCGTACATTTGAAATCTTCTCTTACATAATCCACCGGAATATCGTATAATCTTTATTATCACTTTATAAATTCATTCGTACAGATTTAAATGTTAAGCCTTAAACCGCAATGTTTCTAGCTAAATAAATTATTTCACAGGAACTGTCCTGTTTGCGTATCAAAGTGGTTTTCATTAATTATTTTTACCTCGCTATGTATATAAATCGTCATCATTATCTTCGCTGTTGCTCTTCTTTCATCGAGTGCCATTATGTCTTTTTAAAAAATTTTGAATATATTAATCTGTTACCTTAGTAAAGTATAAAATTATTTTTCAATTTGTATGTAGTTGATATTTCAGATATTTATATATTTGTTTTATGTGTTTCAGTAGAAATGCTCATATAAGAATTTAAACAAAAATTTATTTGATTTTTTAATACATTACATTAAAAATACCTAAATAAAATAAATATAATTGATTTTATAAATTGATAAATTAACAACTCAAGAAATGAAAAGATGACTCAAGTTGCGAAGAATTATTTCATTTCTCTTGCTACAAATCTCATAGAATTAGAACATTTCTTTCAAGTTCGTCTATTTCTTTTACAATTCTTATAAAGTTAAGTTTGGAAACTTTGGTAAAAATACAAATTCTACCAACGGTTGCTTTTTGCATTATCTAATCTAAAGATATATTTCACAGAAACTGACAAAATTGTATTACCGTAATTGAAGAAATGAATTGACAAACAATAAAAACTATTTATCAAATTATCCAAATAAACTGTCCTATCATAACTTGTTACATGTGAACGTGGCCCGACCTGAAAATCGCCGAAATGGAAAAAAAAAATCACATTTATTCCGTCGTATTCGGATGATCGCACAATTGAAACGATGATGATGTACAAACAAGAAGAACCCGGATAGAATGCTCCATATACGACCCGGAGGCAACCTTCACCCGTGAAAACAAAAATAATCGCAGCCCCGGCGGCTGCGCCCCCATGTTGTTGGGGCTCACGGTCGCCATGGCACCGCTCGCCTACATCGAGCTAAAGAAGAGACCCCCCAAACGCTTATTGATAATTGCAATTACCTGTATTTATTACAGTCGATTCATATAATTCGTATTACACATCAATCCCCTCGGATAGATGTACGTTTACGTACATTTCACTCCATTGTTGATACCTTGTCTGACGGCTGAGGGAAGTCGATTATTGTAACCATTATATTATTGCAGTAATCCCTCTTGTATGTCTGCTTTTTCATATTCCTATTGTTCAATTTCTCCTTCGAAATTCTATTATTTTAAAAAAGATTTATAAAAGATCTGATTACTTATTCTAAAGTGAAACAATAAATAATTTACGAATATTTCTCATTTATTAAATTAAAATTTTTTATATTATATATAAAACATAGTATAATAATTACTATTGTCGATATAAATAAAGAGATTTTATAAAACCAATTCAGATACTTGTCTAAACTGTGTAAAAGACGATCGTCTCTCTGTAGCAATTTCTCTTTAACCGGTTTTAGCAAACTTTTATTCACCACAATTTTGGTGATTTTAACCGGTTCGTCTGGATGGATAAAGCCAAATCCTAATCTCCTTCATTAGTGCTATTATGCTATCTGAAAGTTGGGATTTTCAAGAGGGTTCGACTTGGCCGCTTGATTGCCTTCACGAAAAATTAAATCAAGAAATAACAATAAAGATATCCACAAAATTCCGTTACAATCTAACTACATTTATTAAATAAAAATATTTTAATTATTACGTAAATTTATAAATATGAATGAGACATGTTATAAATATTGTTTGAACAGTATGATCAGTAAATTTAACACTACCTTGAAGACTCGTCAGGTTCGAAGCTTGAAAGGGTTGTATTTCGACAGAGATAATGCAAAGTAGATTGAAATGGAGTTCCCTTTGACGTACCTTTTTTTATTCATTCTTCAAATAAAGAACTGAAAGTCCCACGAGATATTTCGGATGCGTCCTTTGAAAATCGAATCAGAATTTTACAGTTTTCCTTTATATTGAAAGTGAAAAACGCGTTCAGAATCTCACATATGTAATGTATTATATTATATGCATATTAAACAAAAAAAAAAAATTTCAATATTAAAAATACTGATACAATTTTAAATTTAAATCAAATTAATAACAGATACATAATATAGTATTAGCGAATATGACTCAAAGATATATTACCATCAATTTTTTTTTTAATAAATACTCGCTAAATGCAAATGAATTTATTAAATTAATGAAAAAAATCAAGATAAAATTTATCAAAGCTAAAGTCGTTATAAGCATATTTACTTAAATTCATTTTTAACACGTATGTTGTTTTTTTTTTTTTAAACAAACCACGCTCGGAATGCAAATTTCACAACTTCATTTTCCGACAATCAGATGGACTAAATTCGCAGTTATTTCACCCCAGCGGAAAATTCAACGCAAAATACTACACGCTATTCTGTGACGATAATTTTTTTTAAAAAAAAGGGGAATTAAATAATATTCCAAAAACATCGTGCTTAAAAAATATATATATAAATATAAATGTAACATAAAAAAAAATGGCGAACACCATAAAATAATAAACATAAAGAATATATTCAGACCCCTCGTATTTTTTATAGTAAAAAAAAAACGAAAATTTTTATTCATATAAGTTGTGCGAGATTAAAAAGTTTTATACGATACGCAATATGAGGGACATGACAAAAAAATATATGCAGGCTTTTATATATATATATATATATATACATGAAAAATTTATCAAATATCTTCCACCTGTGTCCCAGCACTTGTAGGACATCAGTAGCCATTTTCTCGGTGAAGCATAAATGTGCACATATTTTCATTTCAGCAAGCCAAATCCCTTCCCTTTCAGCATAGCTACGTCGGTGGTTCGGCTTTCATGACTCGTCCCCTTTTTCATGGCGGAAAAGTCTTTTTCCATTATATTCTATAGACGCCGTATATACGCATATTTATAAGAAACACGACGATAAGTTTCCAGTTTCTCCTATAAATGTTTGTGCCTGCAAATTTGCGTTTAAAGTTTTCCCTATGAATTGTAATATGATATTTAAAAAAAAATCATTACATTAAAATATGTTATATTTATTTATGTATGTGAAAAAAAAATAGTAAATTCATCCGCAGCAAGGTCTAAACTTATTTAGTTTGCGAGCTTTCAACTTAATAGCTTTCACAAGTCTAGTGCTTTTGAAGAAACTGGCATACATAACTATTTTAATCATACATCGCCCAGTGACATTACTAAAGTTGATAATAACTTCACATAATAATAATTTATTCCATAAAGGCTTTCATGTGCAATAATTTTTTATTTTTCAAAAATTTCTAAGTAAACTTTTTATTATAATTTTAATATAATAATATTTCTAATATTAAATATAAGTTTGGCTCTCAGTTCAATTTCTATATATATTTCTTTATCACTGACGACTCGTCAATTTTATAAGAAATTAATAACTTATAGTAAATAAAAAATATTTTAATACTAGCGTAACATTTTCTTTTTATATTAGATTTTACTGTAAATGCAATTAAAATATGTAAGTAATTGAATTCGCACGTTGATTTTTACAAAGTTCACCTTGTACTCTGCTGAAAAGCAAATATGATACACATTTATTAATGTAAACATGAAAAGTGCATCACAAAAAAAAAAGGTAAAAGATATAAAACGAAACGAAAAACGAAAGAAACACGATATTTTCTTTTTAATATCATAGTTCAAAGAGACGTCATTCAAAAGGCGAACATTTTTTTTTCATATTTACTAAATACATTTCTCGGAACGATATCATCACTCTTTACATATTATATTTACATCAAATCATTTGAAATACATTCTTGATTATATATATATATATATATATATATATATATATATATATATATATATATATATATATATATATAAATATATATATATGAATTAAATTTTTGTTTCAGATGTGTGAACATAACTGACATCGGTGTGGGTTACATCAGCACAATGTTATCCTTGTCAGCACTCTTCCTCCGATGGTGTTCTCAAGTAAGAGATTTCGGTCTACAGCACTTATGCGGAATGAGAAATCTTCAAATATTATCTTTGGCCGGTACGTATGAAAGCCATAGAACCGAATAAATATGTTTCACTCGTTAGATTTTATGTAAATTTCTTCATTTTACATTTTAGGTTGTCCGTTGTTAACATCGAGCGGATTATCTAGTTTAATACAATTGAGACACATGCAAGAACTCGAATTAACCAACTGTCCTGGTGCTTCTCGGGAGTTGTTCGATTATCTGCACGAACATCTGCCAAGATGTTTGATCATAGAATAAAGAAATAGAACCGAACGATTATGTAAATGTACGCTATATAATATAAATTTACATACACATATACTATTAAATACATAAAAAAAAAATACAAGAGTAAGATTTATTAAATTATATTTCGAAAGAGTCAATTTTAATGAACACTATTAAAATATATAAATGCTTATATGATGTATTCTTCGGTACATTGACTTATTATTTTAGAAGCATATTTTAGTTGTATGAAGTATTCAATGAGTATGATTTTGTTAAATGATTTGTTACATATTTGTTTATTCGCGGTTATAATTATATGTTGTTATGTTTTATTGTTATGATGATTTTTTTATACGTAGATAATTTCTAAACTATTTTTTAATTAAATCAATTTTAATTATAATAGTATTTTTTAATTAACTCATAAATAAACATGTTACAACATTGAAAAATACATTTTTACCATTGATTTTCATAATTACAAGATTCATTTTCATTACTCTTTTTATTTTATCTGAAAATAATTTGAGATTATTTAATATATATATTCATATATATATATATATATATATATATATATATATATATATATATATATATATATATATATATATATATATATATTGCATGTAAACAAAAACTTACAGATAATATTTAACATGTTTATTTATAAGTTAAAATAATCACGTTATTGATTTATATACATATCTGAATAAAATTAATTTTTCTAGCAAAATAAAAAAAATTATCTGATATTTTTGTATGAGTTTGTTGAATGTTTTAAAATGTACTGATAAATTTGTTATATTTATATGTATATTAAACATTATTAATGCATTAATTAATTAATACTGAATTTATGTGATTTTTTTTATGTTTCATATAGTATGATGGAAAATATATCAAATGCGCGTGATGAATTTAATATATATATATATTTTAAGTGACGCACACAGATTTTCTTTCATTTATTTAAAATTCTTATTTTGAATACATACAAAAATTGAATATAAAACAAATGGAAATATTAATTAAACTAAACTACTCAGAAAGTAATCTCAAATGGAACAAAGGTCTAAGACTGAATAAATCTATGACTAAGAATATGCGACTTTTTCTATGAAGTTTTATAATCTAAAAAAAAAAAAAAAACACTTGATGCAATGTATTTTAGAACACGTTAATGAAGTCATGACGCTCTACTTGATCAAATATATAAAATAATCGCTTTTATTCGGACGAATAGTTCCTCAAATTATATTTAAAAAATTGATGAATTTTAACAGTATAAAGCTTATTTTGATTCGAAGTTGTCCATTATTCGATATTGATTTAGAATAATATGAAATATACAATCAAAATTTACTTAAATAATGAAAAAGTAATATTCTACGACGCTTCGCGATGTGTCTAATAAAAGTAGATTAATCTTAATATTAAAACCTTGTCTACACCAAGCAAATGTTTCGATGTGAGTTAAAAATATTAAAATAAAACAAATTGTTTGCTTGTGTGGATATAGCCTTAGACAAAAAAAAAATATTCAAATTTACACCAAAATTTCATGAATGAATTCTGTTAATCAAGCGACTGGTATGATATTCTTATTTAACATTAAAATTAACTTTCTAGATATTATTACATCAAGCTTTTAAAATGTTAATTGTCATACATTTATAATAGTGTATCATTATCTATATAATAAAAAAAAAAATAATAATATCGACAGACATAGATAAATTACAGAATAGCGACGTTAAAATTTCATCATTTTTTTATATGCATAATATAAAAAATAAAAGTGAAGAAAAAGTTAAATGTATAAATAGTGTTTGTTTATATCATCGTGCTCACTTTGTACCATTTTTACCATACTTTCTGCTCAACGTAGTACATGTATTTATAAATTATAGAAATAAAATCAAAATTAACATACACGGAGGTATAATTAGGATTGATGTTGCCCAGTGTCATAAATATTATTCCACTTTCACGAACCTCTTAAATACATAAATTTTCTTTAAAAACATTATATTAATTTTCTATGCTAATCGAAATTTTATCTAATTTTCAGTGACAGGTTGATAGTGTATAAAAACACTGGGTATAATAACAATTCACAGCTATTTTAGTGGCATACCTTCTATAATTGTATCGATACCTCTGTTTATATCGAAAATATTAATCGATTCGCATTTGAAACCATATAAAAATATTTAAGTCAACTTTAATTTAAGTGTATTCGACCCACATTCCATAAATATCAGAAATTAATATGTAATATGTGTTGATTCTTTCTCTCTTCTCGACGATAGTGACATTTTTAATTTAACAGATATTGGAAAAAATAAAACAAAAAAAAAAATATGTGCATTAGCTACTGGGACCTAAAAATATGTATGCCATTCACGACAAACAAAATATAAATAGATCTTTCGTTGGTTTTGTATGAGGTGTGTAGAATGCGACGAATTTAGTCATAGTTAGCAATGAAAAGGGAAAAAAAATGGTGGAAATTCATTTGAAAGTTGTTAGTATTAGATTAGAATGATGGCGCGCGTCAAAAGTGAAGTACGTAAACGGCACTTAATCTGCAATTTATGAAACCTTTGGTTGAAAATAATAAATTATCTTTATTATTATTATGCTTAAGAGTAAAAAAAAAATTCGAGTATTAGATCTGTTTTATTTTTAGATGACACATTTGTGTGTAAATAATGTACCATAGTTGTATTTGTCACGTGATGATTGGTGTGTAATAGCATGAATATATGTGCACGGTATCAATAAATCTTCTGTATGATTATAATTATGATATAAAATATTGAAATATATTATTAATATATATATATATATATATATATATATATATATATATATATATATATATACATGAAAAAAAACTAATAAGTGCTCATTGTAAATTACTGGCTTGTAAATTTGCAAACAGTAAGTACGAGCTTTTCGAATGAGTCGATGACGAGTAATCGATGATAACGTCCATTCTGTCCAAGATATTTTTAACCAGTAAGAATTTCGACTGCTTATGATAAAGTTCATAATATATTGTGCTATTGATAAATTGATTACCCATAAGAATATTTTAAGAAATATTCTGCTTTCGTGGTACATCATTACTAACAAGTTTTTTTTTCCTTTTTTTTTTACTTTCGTTTTGTAAAGTGATAACGGTGAAATAAATTTTAAACTAGATTTCACATAGTCGAAACGTATTATAATAGCAAAAATTTACAGTATACCTCCATGAGGCATTCAATTTTTATCATTATTTATTTTATTCTGTCGTAGCACATAGAAAAAATATAATCATACATTTCAACATAGAATCAATATATCAAACTGATTTATACGTTGTATTATTTTACAATTATTATATATAATTAATTTACAAACCTACAATCAATACAAAAACTTTTTTGTGTACATTCTAAATAAAATCCTGAAGTAAATGTAATAAATAATAATGAAAAAAAAATATGTGTGAAAATGATATTTTAAAATAAGATCAAATATTATATATTAGAAACTTTATGGTTGTACATAAGAAAAAAGCAATACTGAGAAAATGAGAAATGACAAATTGGAAAATAACTGTAAAAAGTGTTTGTTGTTCTTTAATTCTGTTAATCGTATCTCTTTTATTAAATGAAATAAGTTATCTTGTTCTTTCTTTAATTATTGCCCTATTGTGTCTATTTGTTCTTTATGGGCAGGTGCAAATTACATATAGATATTTGTATGTGAAATTTCCTTTTAGAATTCTTAAGTAATATGCTAATAAAAAAACGTAAGCTAATCTTTTTGTTTTTCTTTATTTGAAAACAAAATAAAAAATGAGTATAAATAATTATTCCTCCTCTCCTTCCGCTTCACCTTCTTCTTCTTCTTCTTGACCTGCAGCAGCATTTTCCCACCATGATAAAAGTCCTAATCCCGGTTCATTTATACTAGCCAATAAACGATATGGAGTTTTAGAAGAATTTGAACCAGCTTCGTTTGTATCGTTCAAAGTATTGTTACTATTATTACGAGCAGTACCTGGTGGTTCAGCAGGTGAGGTTTCTTGGAAACACTCAGACGTTACACGAAATCGAATAGTTTCTCCTAAAACACCATTCAGTTGATCAATGTCAGGTTTTCAATTTTTCTATTTTTGTCAATTGCAGCAGTAAAATACATAGATATTAACTTGAATTTTTTTAAGCAATAATATTAAATATATTAAAATTATAAAAAAATGTATATAATATAAGAGGAGATTGGTAAAAAAATATTTTTTTTTATTTCGCAACATAATATTTCAAATGAAATTCTTTAACAATCTAAGTACACAAAAATAATTATAAAGCAATATTTAAATATTTATTTTGAGGAAACAATATCACATTAATTTACTTATTACCAAAATGATATCAACACTAATACATATGGTATATATGTATTAGTATAATACAAGTAAAAAGGATTTAATTATATATATATATATATATATATATATATATATATATATATATATATATATATATATAATATAAATACCTGCGTCCATAAATAAATCGTGTTTTTCACCATTTCCAACTGGATATTCCCATATCCATGCTTGATCAGTGTCATCATATTTAGATGGATGTTGTAAACTATTTTGAGGTATCAAAATATCATCAAAAAATCCAAGAGTAACTAAAATTTAAAAAGTAATACAGAAATATAATTTAATATATAAACTGATTTATGTATAATAGGGTAATAAAATTACCATGTACTCCATCTCTGCTACAAGTTCTGATTTTTCCCACTAAAATTTCCTCAATAACAGGTCTAAATACTATATATCTAAAGTTGACTTCTGTATAGGATGCACCATCTCCAGGAAATATATATGAATGACCGAATTTGGTTATGTCGAAGAGAGCTATACATAATCCTACATTTAACACAACCTTATCAAAGGAACATAAACGACTTGGTTAATATATACTCTTAAAGTATATTATTTTTATTTACGTTCAACAAACCTTATTAGCTAATTTTCGATTTAATTCTGCAGCAACAGTATTTTCTAATGGTAATTTTAATAATCCGGGTGGAGTACGCGCCAATTGACGCATTTCTACTAATACAAACATTTTGATCACTTTTGATATTGTTGTTTTATTATATAGTTAAATTTATAATATTCTATTTAAACGGAATTCGAAAAAATACTAAAAGCACTGACATAAAAAAACAACATAACCTCCAAACGTCATAACAACATGGTACCGATGTAAACAAGAATATTAAAAAATATCATAACAACGAAATTTATTTTATATATTCGTATATGAATAATATTTGACTAAAATAAAATAGGTAAATAAATTAATATGTAGTATATATCGAAGGTAAAACGTTCTATCTTTTAAATCTATTTCAAAGTATATATTTTTTTTCAATATTTTCTAATAATAAAACATAACAATTTATTATTTTTTTAATTATGATTATTGTCGAAATTGTAAACTTGTTTATACATTGTAATGTATAGAATTTTGTAAGATAATAAAATATTATATATGAAAATAAAAACAAAAATAAGAATTTTTTATACTGGTAACACTTTGTCTTTAACGTTTGACAGTTGCGATTGCGCGTTGTCATTTCGCCGGTTAATCATTAAAACATACGAAATATTTGTAACTTTTTTAATAGTTCTTAGAAATATCAAAAGAAGACGATGAGTAATTGGAGTATTACAATTTTGACGCCAAACGGCCGTCGTCATGTTCAACGATGTACTGCAAACACTACTTTACTTCAAGTAATATATTGTTTCTTTTTTTAATCTTTATCTAATAACAGTAATAACAGTGTCTACATAACATCCAAAATGATATAGATATTGGAACAGACGTGTCAAAAATATGATTTTAAAGCCGAAGAATACGAACTAACACACCATAATAGAGTAGTTGATTCGACAGCAACTATTAGGTTTTCAGGTTTACCTAATAATGCATTTCTTGAGATGGCTCAGGCAAAACAAACGAGGGTTGAATCCGAAGTTACTTTAGGATTACAATTAGAAAATGGTACATTTTAGTACTTTCATAACCTTATTTAATAATAATATATATTCATTCTATAAATTATACTTTTCAGGAAGTCGTTTAATGGGGACATATAAACCTTCCACAACATTATATGAAGTATTACAGGTTCTTATACCAGATCAATGTAGTTTAGAATCAAATCCAGTTGTTATATATATGAGAAAAGAAGTATATGGAAATGACTTACTTAATACAACTTTAAAAAGTTTAGGTCTTACAAGCGGTAGAGCTATCGTTCGGTTAATTCATAGAACACCAGAGCAGTTAAAAACGTATACCTATGTTATTAAAATACACATATGTTTTTATAATGTTACTCAGAATATAAATACATTTTGGTATATTTATTTTAGACAAGCAAATATATCTGCTCCATTACCACAAAAAGCAAAAGAAGACAAAATTAATGACGAATTTGAATATTGTCATGATAAAAATGAATCTAAATTGTCCATCCCTGAAAATACAAATATTACACATGTATCAAACGCCTCGATTATTGATGAAAATAAAATGGATGTAAACATAATATCTACTAAATTGGATAAAACTGAACAAAATACAAGAGCTGCTGATTTAAATATTCCTAATGAAAAGGATTTTTCGATGGAAGTATGTGAAGCTGAAACTAAAGTAGATGATGAAATTGAATATGATAAAAATATTTTTATTGTAAGTTTTATGTTTAAATTATAATTATACTTGTGTAAAAATAATTTCTAATTATTTCTCTACCTAATTATTATTAAATACCTTATTTTGCAGGTTGGAGAAAGAAATGCTATAGTTTTTTCACAAGAAATGTCAAATAATATATCGTTGGACGATTTGCCTGATGACTTTTTTGACCTTTCAGTGGAAGAAGTTAAAAAACTATACTTGGAATTAGGAAAACGATGTCAAGAACTACAAAATGCACCATTAAAAACAGAAGCCTTAAGAAGTGTAGAAACCATTACAAAGGTTGCATACATAACTTTTTTTTATTGATATTAAATCAACATTTTTTTTTTTGTTTATTTATTTCTATTTTAATTTTAGACAAAAAATAAAATTCAGAAAAATCCAAATGTAGTTCTTCGTATACTTTTTCCAGATAGAACTGTATTACAAGCAAATTTTTTGCCTTTAGATAAAATTGAAACAGTTAAAAATTTTATCACAACATATTTAAAGGACCCACACATGTCATTTGATTTATGTAAGTATTTCTTTTTTAGTTTTAAGATATATATATATATATATATAATTACTCTTAAAAATAATAAAATTTACAAATGTTCTCAGATGTTACGCCTCCGAAACAAATTTTATTAACGGAATTAACTCTTTTGGATGCAAAATGTGTTCCTTCTGCTGTTTTACATTTTGGTCCACATAATATAGATTTACCTTCCTTATCAAGCTGTCAATATTTAACAGACTATATTTTATCGCAAATTTCGTCGCCTATGGCTGCACAACTATCAGCATTAAAAACTAGGTAAAACTAACTAACTTTAAAGATTTTCATGCTTTATACAAAATGTATAAAATTTGAAATACAATTCATATAAATTGACTTGTATTATTATTATGATTACGATAAAAAATAAATATTTATTTGACCGCTATTGTTTCTCAAGTTTTAAAAATAATATTGAAAAATTACAATTTAATATAAAAGATTGAGAAACAAAAACCACTTTCTATTGTAAAATATTAATAAAGCTGTTTTAAAAATCGTAGTTAAATATTATGGATTTTTTTAAATTACAGAGGAATAAATACTAATAAAAGAGCAGCAACAGCAACGCCAAAGAAAGATCAAATAAATTTGTCAATAACTGATAATGAAAAAGTACAGGAAGTGAATAATCCATCTTCATCAGAATCATCATCGAAAGAAAATGTTAAGCTTCCAAAATGGTTCAAAATCAATAAATAAATTTTGTTGTTGTTTATTAATGTTTTATATTTTCATTTTATATAATATATAATACAGATATAATAATGTGATGTTTGCATTATTTTTTTTTATTGAATTCGTGTTAAGTAGAATGTTTTTGTGCATTATAAAGATCACAAAATATAAAAGTTATTAACAAAAATAGCAATACGTGTATAAATAGTAAAATTATGTGCGATAGAAAATCTATAAGCAAAGCAATAATTACTAATTTCATAAGATGTTTTCTTAATTTATCTTCTATATATATTGAAATTAGAAGCAATATTTCAATATAATATGATATAAAATCTAACACTCTTCAAAATAAGCTAGTGAATTTCACAACCACAACTGAAGTGCAATTACAATTCAATTACAAGGATGAAATATATGCAACATAAAATGTATTTTAAGAACTCGTTTTGTTCATTGGAGGTGCGGCGCCTTGAGGATGAGGTGTTTCTTGAATCAATATTATTGTATATCCAATTATAGCGCTTGCAAGTGAATGAAGGTAAGAAAAGTCATATGGAAAGAAGTTACAAGCTGTGATACGCATGTGTCTACAGTTAATGACAATAGAAAACCTATTTAACAATTTCTGTTCCCTGTCATCTGTAACAATAGGGAAATAATATTTTTGAAAACAATTTTTACTTTGGAAAATAAAAAAAAACCAAAGTTAGTACCGAGTTTTAACTGAGTGCTGATTTTTTCAATGATAGCTGATGATTTAGTTCGTTCTCCTTGCAATGTTTCACAATAGTATATGGTAACGATGGTGAAAAAAATGCATCGTGACGTCCACATACACACTGTGGTAACGGATGACATAGGCTATGAAATAAATATTTGTAATCATAAATTTTGTTGAACATCTTTTATAAAATAAAAAAAAATAGATTAAGATATCTTTAAAAAGTAAATTTAAACAAATCTCACATTTTCGTTATTTTTTTGCCAATTTATAAAGCTGTTTATTGTTATAATTATAATTGAGAATGTCGAAGCTGAAAATAAAAGTATCTGAAAACAATTCATAAATGATTTGAAACATTGGTAACAAATAATTCATATTTTTAAAGAATATGAAAAAGGAAATAAAGGGTTGGATTCTAAGCGACATTAAATTATTAATCAATAATTTCGATATCTATACTTACAGGCAATCCATAGAAAGAGTTCAAGATATAAGCATTATCAGCAATTTTTTCATATATAGTTGTCAAGAGTGTTATTGGATCATCATTACTATTTTTACTCGACTTCACTTTCTCTGGTTGCTTATATAGCGACATAGATGTTCTGTAGATTGTGTTAATTTTGGACATGGATATTAATATCGATTCGTTTAACATTTGATTATAAAACTCCTTTAATTTATTATTGACTGCTTTAAGCCTCATTTTCATAGTACTAACATAGACAATAAATTCGATACAAAGCAAATCCAATATCAAACACACTAAATACCACAACACCACAGCCATTCGAAACTTTTTCAAGAAATCATGTGTTAGACCAGCTATGGTAAATATTATAAAACATGTTTGCAATATTGCATGCTTTATACGTAATGAACGATACGTTTCAAATTTGGCTAAAGAGAGCAAATTATCAATTATTTCCAAATTTTCATAAAATTTAACTATCATTTCGGAGCCAATCAGTGCTGATATTAAAATTGAAACAGACGCCGTTAACAATGGAGGTACAAAACTGAGGAAATCCAAGAGCGCACTTTCATTCCCCTTTTTCTCCACATTGTATTTATATCTGTCTATGACTACAAACACTTCCCATACGACCAACAAAAAACACAATACCAGTGAATATATTTTAACAACTGGATTGATATCTTTGTACTTTTTTCCATTACTGGTCAACTTAAGAAGTCCAAAGAGACAATATAGCACAGAAAACGGTTTCAAAGCATAATGTAAATCGTGCTTATCTTCCGAAGACTTCAATTTCTCATTGTTAGTTTTAATATCTTTATCGCTCATATCTTATTTTTTTAATCCAAAATTCATATATTTTTTTGAAGCGTCACGTCGTACTATTATTTTTCAGCCATAAAAATCATTTAATATAATTCATTAATTGAACGATACAAATCAACAATAATGTTAATGGTAATTGATTAATCATCACTGTCACTCTTATTTGTTTTTGTAGAAAACGATTATCCACGATTATACACTTGGAATAAATTAAGCAAATAACCAAGTATTAAAAGGGAGATGGATCGAATATATTGGATTTCTTTTATACAAATAAAAACACAAAATAAATATTCTCAAGGTAATATATCCCAAAAATCGAATATTATGATATTGAGTTCCACACAACCAATGAACAATATTTAAATAACAAAAAAAAAATCAAATTATTGAAATTATGTTTAAAAAAATCATTTAATTGAACATATATTAAATTTAAAATAAAATTTAAATTTTGTACGAAATTTCACAATTTCTAAAAGACCATCGATTTTATCAATTAAAGAAAGCGTATTTGCAAAATAAAAAAAATAGCAAATATGGAAAAAAATGTTCATTTATTAATCATTATTCAGATCATTCATATGGATTTTATTAATCGACTTCTTCGTCGATAGCATTAAAATAATTAAATTTCGTATAACCCAAAGGCTCTAAAATATTTCCAGCTGGACCGGATCCACCAGCTTCTTCTTTAAAACTTTGCACCATATTCTTCAAAGTATTTGTATTAATATCAACTTTCTCATTACTGTTTTTACTTGTTTCAAAAGATTTTCCTAAAGTAGTTTTGGATAGTTGTTCATCCATTTCTTTCATATAATTTTTAAGAGTTAGTGCGTCATTATTATCTTTATCATTTGCTGATGGATCAAAAATATTAGACGATAAATCGTCATCGCTACCATAACTGCTGAAATCCGATTCCGATTCCATATTCCAATTGTCATCAGGTATGACTAAATCTAAAATATTTTGCACAGCTCCTGAAAATTGATCAGGATCAAAATCCATTTTATATTTCCTTGTCAAACTTGGAGATCTTGAATTATCAGAATTTATAGACAAACTTTTAAGACTTTTTTTCTGTTTTATTCCTCTTTTGGGTCTCACTGGTAAATCTGATTCCGAATTTGAAAATTCCACACCATCAACACTCGATGTCTGCTCTAAAAAATTACATATTGTTTTAGAAAAATTTGCTGAATTTTCACTGTCATTGACAGTGACAAATTCTTTTTTTCCATAACGTTTCTGCATCATGTTTTCTAATTCTTTTTGATCTATATACAACCATTTATCATCATCATCATTAGGTAATAAAGGTTCATATTTACGAAATATTGCCTCATCCGTATTTATTTTGCTCAATAAATCTAAAATTCTTTTACCAATAATTTGAGTACACTTAGTATAATCAAGATTGTTTAAAAAATACTCTTTTGCACTATCGAGTAATGTATTGTATGGTTTAGAATTTTCTAATAAACCTTGAAAATAACTTTTTTTCTTAAGGCTTTCTATGTACATATTCCAAGCTTTATTGGATTCTAAAGGTTGATCTGGTTTAGCTTGAGAAACTAATATTTCAAATCCACATGCTATTTTAGCTCCTAAACTATGAGATTTATATTGAGGAGAATTAGGCGGAGGTAAATTCCATCCTGTGCGGCGATCTGGTGTAAAATTATTATGAATCAACATGGCATATAAACATTTTGTAAATTTTACAGATGTATTAACTCTATTTTCAGGAGGAAAATACTTCATAGCTCTACAAACTTTCATGTCGATCGGATCTTTATTTAAGAAAGCGTGTACAGCATTTGAAATTAAATTGGGATCTTCTATTAATAACGCTGCCACTCCAACCGGAGTATAAATTGTGGCTTGATGCATTAAATCCTTTATCTTTTCTGGAAAACCGACAATTCTTTCGTCAATATCGTTTATAATATTTTTAGAAGCAATATATTTCTCAGCATCTTTAAAAATTTTAAATAGCGCATCGACAATTATAATTTCTTCTTCATTTTCAACATCGTCCGGAGGAATTATGATCAATTGACCTTTGACGAAAAAAACCTATAAAACATATGTCGTTTATTATGTATACATAACAAGGCAATTTTTATATACCGCATTACTTTAGAAATACAAACCCTGTTTGAACAGACGGTTGGATTAGCCCACGAAGGCAAAGAATTGGCGGCTTCAATTAAAAGAAATTCTCCATCATTATCGACAATTCTCGCAACTAATTGAGGTATTCTTTTGGTGAGTTCGCGTACAACATATACTATAAACCATTCGTCTTCGATATTATCGCCATAGCAACACACGGCATATAAATGCGATGGATATTCATCTATAAAACGTTTCCAATAAATAAAAAATAAAGAATTATAAAATAAATTGATAGGCTTGTAGGTACTATATCGTATATTAAACTAGCCTAAACAACGTTTGAACTGCATTAAATAGCTATTCGATAATATAAAACGAAATCGAAAATATTAAGACAATAATTACCGTTATCGGATTCACATAGCGATACGTCGTTACGGCGGAAACGCTTTTGTAAAACTAAAGGTTCTTTATGCCAAATATAACGTCGAGCGAGCTCAAAAATTATTCCGGAAGCCTGCTCGTGAAGAGAATCGAGCTGATGGGGTTCGACTACATTTTCCGGAGAGGTAAACAGATACACTTCCACCGCATCATCGGGCAAAACGCGCTCCAAAACATCACGTGCATTTGACATTTTGACGGCGTCCGAATCGCGCTCGAACGGACTACTCGGACATTTCACCGCGACCGCTTTTGTTCTGTTCTCATCTAATTTATTGATAAACGTTTGACCCTCGCCGCTAAGGTTGAGCGATTATTGATATTATACCAGTAAATAATACTGCAAACGAACAATGGACTCCGCGCGCCCTCCAATTGCTAAATGACTCACGAAAAAACAAAAAAAAAAAAGCGGAAACGTTATAACAGTCAGAAGTGTGATAGTAATATAATTATATGGAATTGTTTTCAATAAATGATATTATTGCTTTTAAATAATTTATTTATAAGAAATGCAATATTTTAACATTATAAAATATATCCTTAAAAATAATTTTAAATGATATATATTTTTTTGATATAATTTATTATAACTAGGATATTAAAATTATTATAACTTTCTGATTATACCATTATTTAATTATAACTATCGAATAAATATTTAAATCGAATACTTTCGATCGCAAAAAAAAAAGAAAGAAATATTTACATTTTTATTTGAAAACACGCATAATGTGCAAAGACTATAATGAAAAAAAGTAATATATATATATATATATATATATGTGTGTGTGTGTTCAAAGGTTTAAATATTTAAGATTTATTATTGGTATATATTTAAAATTTTTATAATAAATGTCCGTGGCGAAAAGTGGCAAAGTGACAGTTGCGACGAGGCGTGAAGAGATACGAAGGACGAGGGGCGAGGGCGGTCGGTGTCAGCATGCGCTCGGCCGATGGCGGCCTCCGGCGCGGGGGCTTCGAGGCGAATCGGTGCGTGTCGAGCTTGCGCCCTGTTCGCGGCGATCGCGCTCTGCGTTCAGCTGCTGCTTGCCGTGCACTTTCTATCGCTGGCGCCGTCGCCGGAGCCCCCCCGTCGGGAGCCGCACTGGTCGAAGACGAACGGACGCGCCAAGTCGAGTCAGGAAGCGGTGGACGTAGGCGTTTCGGCGGCGCGGGCTCCCGACGCCCCGCCCGACGATGAGGACGCTCGCGCCGCCGCCTCCGGGCCGGACGCGCGCTCTCAGCTCGGACCGCTCGAACTAGACTTCGCGCCCGCCTGTCGTCTGCACACCAAGGAGGCCGTTTCCGCCGTGCACAGAGCCAAAACGCAGACCTGCAAAGCGCGCATCGTCAACGTTACGTGCGCCCTGCAACGCGGCGACTTCTATCCGGAAACTCTTCCCAACTACTGCCCTCACAACCGCGAACTGCCCAGACGGCCTCTCGGCTGCTTTCGCGATCAAAAGAACTTCAGGCTGCTCTCCGGTTACTATGCTAATTATAAAGAAACCAACGAACCCAACCTCTGCGTCAACCTCTGTCTGCAGGGAGGCTTCCCATATGCCGGAGTTCAATATTCGTTAGTAAAACTATTTAGTCTTCTTTTGCGACAATATATCAAATAAAATCCGATCACCGTTTTAATGTTTTTTTTCTTTTTTCACAATTGTAGGACGGAATGCTTTTGCGGCGAAACAGCTCCGCCGTCCGCATCGCAAATAGCCGACACGTCGTGCAATATGAAATGTCCGGGTGATCCTCGCCATCTTTGCGGAGGCTATTTTACTATGAACGTATATCAAACGGGCATCGCGAGTACGAAACGATCTCAGATTCCTTTTGTCTTTCTTTTAATGCGTAATATACTTATGTGCGATTAAATTTTAGAATTTGTACCTCAAGTCGCTTTAATGGTCACCGAAGAACCGACGACGCCCGCAAGAATTGTATTTCTCCTTACCTTAAACGGAAGAGCTTTGAGACAAGTTAGACGACTTATAAATATTTTATACGATAGTAAACACTATTTTTTTATCCATGTTGATGCCGTAAGTTATGCGATATTTATGCGAAAATATTTATTTCGATTATGAATCTTTTTATAAATTAATTATATGTTGCAGAGACAAGATTACTTGCATCGTGAATTATTGCCATTAGAAAAAGAGTATACTAATATAAAACTTGCCAGAAAAAGATACGCTACGATATGGGGGGGTGCATCCTTATTAGAAATGTTATTAAATTCCATGAAAGATTTGTTATCGTTCGACTGGAAATGGGATTTTGTTATAAATTTAAGTGAAAGTGATTTTCCCGTAAAATCTGTTGAAAAGTTGGGAGAATTTCTATCCGCTAACAAGGGAAAGAATTTTGTTAAATCTCACGGACGCGAAGTACAACGTTTTATCCAGAAACAAGGTCTCGATAAAACTTTCGTAGAATGCGATGCTCATATGTGGAGAATAGGCGATAGAAAACTTCCATGGGGCATACAGATTGACGGCGGAAGCGACTGGATAGCGTTAGATCGCAAATTTGTAAAATACGTAACTACTTCACAAGATTTATTAGTTTCCGGATTATTAATTATATTTAAACACACTCTTCTACCGGCTGAATCTTTTTTTCATACAGTTCTAAGGAATTCCAAATTTTGCGATACATATGTAGATAACAATCTTCATGTTACAAACTGGAAGAGAAAATTGGGTTGCAAATGTCAATACAAACATGTAGTAGATTGGTGTGGTTGCTCACCAAACGACTTCAGATTAGAAGATTGGCCTCGGCTACAAGCGACAGAACAACGACAACTTTTTTTTGCTAGAAAATTTGAACCGATAATTAATCAAGGTATTATATTAAGAGTAGAACAATGGATACAGGGGATCGATCAAGAACAATTAGTTAACATTGATGGTTATTGGCAGAGCATTTATAACGGTATAGATCGTAGTCCACCGTCGGATGATAGTCTCGTTACGATAGCCACCAGTATTGCTAGACTAAATGCGAAAATGTTATCGGAAGAAGGTTGCGTGGTTAAACCGAGTATTGTGAAAGAAATTACATCTTACCATTTCGCAGATACGTTCAAAGGAAGTCTCATACTTCATGAAGCTCAAATTAATAATTTTCATAAAGTAGTTATTGAAACGTGGTTTAAATATCAACAGTTCTTGCAAATCAATCGATCGTCAAAGTATTTTGAAAGACTTAAAATTTTTGCAGTTAGTACTGACTATGATCAAAAAGAACAAGTGTTTAGAAATTTAGTGCGTGCAATGGGACCTTTTTCAGAACCGTCTTTAATGTATCATTTTATTCCTAGTGCAGAAGAGACTTCGTCATCGAGCAACTTAACATTTTTGTGGTTAGATCCAGTAGGTAATATAGCTGATATGAGCGATGCATATATCGATGAAGGCAATATCATTAATTTTATCAAACCAAGTCTTAAAGTGCCATTATTACCAGGAAACTGGGTTGTAAAAATGCTGGATGGTAAAAATCTTGTTGCTATAACTAAATTTCTTGTATCACCATTACAATTTATTTCTGGCAGCGAGATTTCTCAGCAAGAAACTGGCATGTTACATAGTGGATCAGCTGTGGGATATAAAGACTTCACATCATATTTAAAAACACTTAAACCGTTTTTATATTCCGAAGAAGAAAAAAAAGCAGCTAAATTGAGATCAGAACTTAATGCGAATAGATTTGGTTTAGATTTAAAAGAATGGATTGATAGTCTCACTGTGCAATTTTATAGTGTGTTAGGTACATGTGTGTCATCGAATAACGTTAAAAATTTTAAATGCGGTAAAATGAATATAGTGCCATGTCATACAACCACATGGAGTTCTCTAGCTCCAGATCCTAAAACGTTTGAAGGGAAAATGAAGAAAATAGTCACAAAAAAAGATTATTTTAACTATGATATTTAATATATTATGGTTAAAAATCAATATACTAGTACCAATGAAAAATAACATTCATGTATCTTCATTATTTAATTTTTTTTTAATAATTATATTGGGTGCTTTTCTTTAAGTATGAATAATTTTGACGTTTTGGAATTACCATTTTACTTTTGATCGAATTTATATTTAAAACTTATTAACATTCCTATATTTGCGAATTCATTCATCATGCATTCAAAACTAATTAACGTATATGTTAATTAGTTTTGGATACTATTATTATTATTATTTTGGTGTATTATTTTATAAATTGTATTTTAGTATTTAGTGCCATATATTCATATAATCCCAAATTAGTCAAACAAGCATTATTTTATATTTGTATACTCGAGGATAATGAGAATGTACCATAAATACAATAACAATGCATAAAATTAAAAAAAAATGTATTAAAATATCATAGATTTATTTTTATTATATAAAACAAATATATATTTGATAAAATGTAAAATATTATTGGCATTAGATATTTTAAGGTACTTGCCATTTTCTAATATTTTAAATATTTACAAATCAATTTTATAAAAATATTATTTACAGTGTGTTTTATAATGTATATTTAATATTAAAATCTTTATTTCAATTAATCACTTCAATGTAAATGTTTTTTTATTCTAGTCTTAAATAGACATTTTTTTGCTTGCCATTTCCTTATTCTATTTTTGTAAAATCATATAAATAGCAATTTGATTAATATTTTATTGTTTTGTATTACTTTGTAAAGCAGATTAGTTATTTTATTTTTTTTATAAATAATAAATTCAAAGTTAGCTATGATTAGATATAATGTGTAATTTTTATTTAATGACAAGCGCTTTAAAAATATTTTTAAAACTAATGCCAAATATTATACGTTTTCTTGTAAAATATTGTAAACATATTTTACTTGAACAAATTTAATATACAGTAAAACTTAGTTTATTTAAAATCAACTTATTGTAAATAATTTGATACTAGTCTAGTCTGATTATTTTACATGAATTACGAAAATTTATAGAAAATTTTTAATTGCTGAATGTGTAAAATTTCAATATTCGATTCAGCAATTTTATCACACAATAAACAGAGTTTTACTGTATGAAATATGACCTAAATATGTATATACGTATATATAAAACATGAACTGATGATTTCGAATAATTAAGAATATGTATATTTTAATAAAAAGCTTTAATTTGAATTTCTCGATTCGTATAGAAGACAAAAATTGCACATAAATTTTAACATTATTAGTCTTGCAACGTGTTGGAAGTAAAAAAAATAAATAAATAAAATTACAACGTGTATTGTCACTTATTGCAAAATTGTATGTTTCAGTGAAGTTTTGGTTGTTTAAAGCATTCACTCACGTTTTTTGCAGAGTAATGTAGCTGAATTTTGCAATACTCTACGTAAATGTTTTGAATGTTCAATATGAAATAAGTACACAAAACTGTAGTGGGAACGTGCAGGCGCGTCCAAATTAGAAGAATTATTTTGAATTTAATTAATTACATTCAATTGATTGATACACAACGCAAACGGTAAAATATACGATGAAGTACTTAATTACAATTATTAAACTAAATTATTCTGTGAGTCGTCTATGAGTGTATGTACGTGTTTGTGATTACACAAATCTGAATAATGTTTTTATGAAATTATTTAATATAAATTATACATATCTAAATTTACAATAATTTAATCTATTATATTATATTATATATTGTTTATATGTATGTCTTTTTTTATATTCCTTCAAAAATGAAACTTTTATAAAGTGTTATATGCAATATTTTCTTTGGGAAATAAAAAAAATATATTAAAAGCCATTATGCTTTCTTAAATTATTACCTGCAATTGTTGCAAATCTATTATTTATTATATAGAATGGCTTAGATTTCATTGATTTTGAAAAAAAAAGACAAATTTTAAAATTTATACCTTATATTTCAAGTAAATAAATAATTTAAGGTCCTTATATAAATCATATAAAAACTATAGATGTTTATTTCATAAGCATTATTTGCTGTCTAGCAACGTCACACAATGAATAAAAGTCCTCTGATAAATGCGAACGCCAATATTTGCAGCGTCCCCAAACTATTGCTGGATAATTTGGTGAACTAATACCTTGTAAAATTCTCGCAATGGCCCTGCCTGTGAAAGTACAGTCTTTATAAGAAGAAATCAATCCTCGAATATCGTTAATAACTTGATTTTGGCTCAAAAGTTTACATTCTATTTTAATATCTAAATTTGGATCCATTTTGGATGCAAAATATTCTCTTATAGCTAATTTCAAATCGTTTGATTTTTCTTTATAATTGGATTCAAATTTTGAATCTGAACATTCATAAATGTTTTTAAACGAAACATCCAAAAGTGTTCTTGACGTTTTATGAAGTTGGGATAACATCATTTTTTCTTGCATTTGGGTTCTCAAATATACTAAATCTAAAGCCTCATCCAATTGCGTATAACTCATATCACCAGGTGCTTTTACTCTAAATCCTAAAGAATGAAATTCCACTCTTAATAGTGACTTTTTAAATTTGTCACTTGATTTCGTCCATTCCAAATTTTTTAAATGATATTTAACAAGTCCACTTTCCCAACCGATTGCTGCAGCAACATCAACTACAGGAAATTCAAATGTGTTCAAGTTATCGATATTCGCTCCCTTTTTTTTCTCTAACGCTATTGCCATCGCTAAAGGTGGACATTTCTGAGCAGCTTCCATTATAGCAGAAGATCCACCATAAGATATAATTTTACAAATAATATAAACACTGCTCAAAACTTTTACATAATTTTTATCATGTAATTCTAAATAACATAAAATTGTAGATATATTCTCAGCTGGTACATCCAATTCCTTTACAGTATCATCGACAGAAAAAGCAACTTCATGTCCCGGACAATTTTCTACATTCATATCTTTACATGTACATGGAATAAAAATTTTCTGCAGCAATTTCCTAATAACGTGACGTTCTATAGAATTTGCATGAATATGTCGGAGTAATTCATGTTTATCTCTTTCTTCTGCATCGATGAAAACATGACACTGTGCTGCAAGACCATCTCTACCAGCCCGTCCTACCTCTTGTACATAGGATTCAAAATTACTTGGCATATTATAATGTATCACACATCGAATATCTGCTTTATTAATACCCATACCAAAAGCTACAGTTGCTACGACAATTTTCAAATTTCCATTCATGAAGTTTTGTTGAACTCTATGTCGTTTAGCTGCAGACATACCAGCGTGATAAACGTCTACAAAACAGTCTATACGTTTTCGTTTCCTATTTGTTCGTTTACTTTCATTATGTGAAATGTGGTTATTTGAATTTTGCATGGAAGTTCTTATAAGAGTAGCAATACGTTCACATTCATCTCTTCTTATACAATATATAATAATAGAATGACACGTAGCAAATCTTTCACTTTGTAACAACTCTAAAAGACTTTGATCTTTACGATTATCTCTGGAAACAGTCAGTGTAAGATTTTCTGGCAAAGGTAAATTTGTTATGACTCCATTAGGACCATCTGATATATGTAAATGTTGGATAATGCTGTCGACTGCACTTTTCGTTGCTGTAGCTGTCAATCCCAATATACATTTAACTCCCATTTTTTCACGCAATACTCTGCATATCATCAGATAGCTTGGTCGAAAATTATGACTCCATTGAGACACACAATGTATTTCATCGATACATGCGAATGCTATGGGTGGAAGATATTTTAGAAGACCACCAAAACCACTGGATGTTTTTCCCGAAACAATAGCTTCTGGCGATATCAATAATATATCAAGCCCACCATTTTTTATAATTTGTAATATTCTTTCTCGTTGAGAATTTGTTTGATTAGTATGTAGACATCCAGCTCTTAAAAATTCAGGCATATTTACTACTTGGTCTTCCATTAGTGATACAAGTGGAGATATAACTAAAGTTATACATTTATTATGTCGAGCATAAATGTAAGCAGGTAATTGATAACAAAGAGATTTTCCGCTACCAGTTGAAAGAGTTACAAGAGTTGAAAGACCAGATAATATTCTCATAATAGCTGCTTCTTGACCATTTCTAAAACTATTATAACCAAATAATTTTAGAGCATCATTAACTTCTTGAGTTGTTTGTACCGGTTTACCATTGGAATCTAAAGAATATAGTGGTTTCATTGTACATAATGTGGAAACATCTGCAGGTTTTGACATTAATTTGAGATAAGTTTGAGGGATTTTTTGTTCATCTTCCTGAGATCCTTTCTCTTCTTTATTATGAATTTCTTCGTCCCAATTTATATCTTCAGTCAAATTTTCGAATATAATATCATCACATAAATTATTGTCTAAAGTAGTTTCAGAATTCTTCATCTCCTCTAATGTCATATGTATTGATTCATCCTCAACATCTTCCAAAGGTAATAAATTATTTTCTTTATGAGCTCGACAATATCTTGCCATATGATCAGTACTATTACATTTAAAACATCGCAGAATACCGCCTTCAGGGAACTCAGGTCCTAGTTCATTTAAGGCTTTTTTCTTATGTTTCCATTGTTGTTTTTTAAATTTTGAATAGTTTATTGATTTTTTCCCTCTAACATAAACTTTCTTTTCTATATTAATACGAACAAAATTGTCATTGAGAGTGCCATCTTCGATTTTTTTTAATAATCGATTCTCTTTTACACCCCCATTTCGATTATTACCTTTTTCACTATTTGATTGTTTAGGTATTTTAATAGTAACAGCTAAACCATCTATAATATTTTTTTCCTTCAATATTGATGAGTCGATTGCAAATCGTGGCATTTCAATTTTTTCATCATTCAAAATATCTAAAATATTATCTTCCTCATCTTCTCTACTCTCAGGTAATTTTTCTTCGTTATTCATTTTTATTTTTTTCCTTGGTGTCTTTTTCTTCTTTGCAGTTTTTGCTTTGCTACTTTTTTTCTTACTTTTTACGTCACTAATTTTATCTTCATATGATGAATCAATATTAGAAGATTTTGAAGTGCTTAAATCAAGCTTGGGTTTTTTAATAATGGGTTTAATTCTTTTAATTTGAGAGCTTTTCTTAATGTCATCTTCCGATTCGCTATTTTCAATACAGTCTACATCAGACATGTCGGGCAAAACTTGAAAACTTTTTGAATCAACATTGATATTTCTTAACCCATATTGGTCACAAGTTGTAATATTTTTTTCAATGCTTTTATTTTCTTGAAAAGAATTATTTTCTTGTTTATCACTACACCTATTAACCCAGTCGGCATTAATATTTCTAACAAGTAATTTACTTGGTATAATATTTTGAATGGGATTAATAATAAAATTGGACTGTATTTTAATTGAAGTATTGGGAGTTACATCTTGAGATATATTCAGTTGATTTTCTTCTTTTGTGGTTTCAGTGGAAAGGTAATTTGAAGAATTACTAGAAATCAAAGTTGATGACTGACTTATCTCACTCGATGCATTGAGACCACTATCATTAAGATTATCTGATTTAAGAATTTTACTAGAAAACGACTTTCTAGGATTGCGTTTATTAAAACTACAATTTTTGAATAAATTCTGTGAAATCTTCGGGGTGATACTTTGAGATTTCTTAATATTTTTAGAAACGTTTTTTCCAGAATTATTTAAATGTTTACCCCAAACACGATCTGAAACCGACTGTTGAGGAGGCGTTGTGATTAATTTGTGAATTTCAACTCCAGAAGGCAAATTCATATCACGTATAGGCGACTGAGAAGAAGGCGACGGTGCCGTACTGGGTAAATGAGGAGAAGACGGAGGCGACACAAGTTCAACATGTTCTAAAGCACCTTCTAAAACTCGAGACTTCATCTGGAAATACTTGCTATAAGCTTTACGCACCTCTAACGGAGCTTCTTTGATGTCATACTTGGAAGGTATTCTTGAATTTTCGTTGAAAAATTTTTTCTCCCATTTTCTCACTGTAGATTTATATTTAATATAGGCTTTATCGTTTAAGATATCGTCCGGAGAACTCATTACACTTGTCACTCTTTATATTATTATTTTATATAATTTATTTAATGTATATATTCAGTAGAAAAACTGCGATTTAACGAACGATAAACGCGCACACGCAATTTGACAGTTGAGATAGTTTTGGCGCCATAAAGCGCCAGCTGCTCGCTGTCAACAACTTTATCAATATTTGCAATCAGTGATTTATCGTTCCTTGCGAAATCAATTTTAACTTTCATGTACTGATGATTCATATATTACAATGGATTTTATAGAAATTAACAATGGAAAAATATACCTGAAAATTGTTTAAGCAATAAATGGAACTAATCTATTACTTTCTAATTGATAAGAGTGGTGATTTATACATTTATTTTTGATAATTTTTGAAAATAGAAAGTATTCATTATCTTTTGTAGTTATGAAATTGGCAATATAATATATTTTATATAATTAAAGGAAATAGTATTTCTTTTAAAAGAAAATTCGCTTATTTGTATGAATATACTGAAATTTTCTCTTTTATATATATATATATATATATATATATATATATATATATATATATATATATATATATATATATATATATATATATATATATATATATATATATATATATATATAATTTTACATTTTTATTTATGGAAAATTAAACTTAAACAAACTTTTTATATACATATAAGGTCTTAATAATCTTTGTTTATTAAGAATTTTAATGATATTGATATTATAATATAAAATATAATATTTGTATTTAATTTTGCATTTTAATTTCCTTAAATTATATAAAAAAAAACATTTATAAATTATTTGTATATCATTGTTATTAAAATAAATATTCTAAATATATTAGATCCTTGTTTTTGATATTTTTTATACAGTTTTACATAAAATTTGTTGGTTTTCAACCATATGATTAAATAACAGCTGTATGTTATATTCAGAAGACAAAAATATTTTTAATGATAACAACAGTACGTAAATAAGGAATAATATTATAGTTGAGTTAAAAACAAAAAAAAAGTGTCGTCATATGGTAAAATAACTTGAAACGGTGACGTGCCACAGCATAGGGTAGTAAAAACGCGAAGCGGCAAGAAGGGAGAGGGGGATGTTTGATTTTAGAAGTGTTTGTGATGATGTTTATTGTTCGTATTGATCAGATGTTTCAAACCGTTTTTACTGAATATTTTATTGAATGTAGTAATAATTGTCAGTCGGTGATTTATTTAATACTTAAAATATATCTTCAAACCTATCAATATTTCATTATAAGATATATTAAAAAAATAATATTTTTTATTTATATTTAAAAATAATATTTTATAAATTAAAAACATAATGCGTATAATTGAATTCTGTATCGATAATAATAATAATTACATATATAATAGAGAAAATCGGTTAGCGTTTAAAGATACAATCGGGCGAATAATAAATTTGATACTTTATATTAGAAAAGTTTTATATTTCTATTTCAATAGAATTTGAGTCGATTTTCAGTTAGAAAATTTAAGAGTAATTTCTTATTACTTTTAGGAAATATACATTTTTAAATCAATACAATATATACGTTTTGGTTTATTTATTTTTAAGAACATTCTATATTTTACTAATTTTTCGTTAGATTTTATAGTATATTTTTTCTTATTCACGATAGCGGTAAAATTAAAAAACGTTTGCGGGAATTACGGGGTTATTAAATTTTCTTAATCGTATTTTTCAAATTTCGCGTAGAATAAAATGTCGTTTTAAATTAGAATTTTCGATTTATTTTCAGATTTTGTAGGAATAATCGCGAAAAATTTTCTTCGTTTCGTTTCGTCTTTCGGCGATGCGCTCTCGCGCTGCACGAAAATCTCGGAACGAAATAGGTTGGCGGCCCTGGTTACGGACGCGCTTTCGGCGCGCGGGCCCGAGCTTGGGCGCGCGCGACGCGAGAGGAGCGCGTCCGAGCGCGAGAGCGAGAGAGCGCTACGCGGACGTGCCCGGCTCGGTTGTGTGCGTCGTCGGAATCGCGTGCGCGAAGGCTCGCGGCGAGCGTGTGTGAGTGCGGAGTGTCAATCGCGCGGAGGGGACGTCGGAGAGGGGGGAGCGGCCGTCGGGTTTTCGTCGGTCGGCCATAATGTCGTCCAGTAAATAAACGGCTTCGGAGTCGCGTCGACGGCGGCGCAGCGGAGCTCGCTCGGGTCGGGGCTCTGGCCCGGTCGATGTCTTGCGCGGCGGACGTTCCCTTGCAGGCGGCCACTCGGGCTCCGTGGCCCGGCGGAGGCTCTCAGGGCGGCGGCGTCGGCGTCAACGAGAAGGGGGCTCGGGGGCTCGTCTTCGACACGGCGCCCGACCCCGCTTCGGAGGGCGGCTCGGCCGCGAGGAGGCGGCTGCTGCATTCGCTGTTCGGGCTAAGGCGGTACGCGGAGGCGGAGGCCGCGTGCAGGGAGTGGGCGCTGCTCCAGAGGCCGGCGACGCCTCTCAGGCGGGCGCTCGAGAGGGTTAGGGCGGCGGCGGCGGCCGCCGCGGCGTCCGCGTCCACGTCCAATGTGACCGCGCCCGCGGCGGAGAGGGCGCACTCGCGCCTCGACAAGGAGCTGTTCGGCCTCGAGTCGCAGTTCGTCGACGAGGAGAATTCGAACCGCGGTCGCGGCCTCGGCCACGGTCACAGTCGCGGTCTCGGCCGCGTCCGCGCCGAGATGGAGGAGCCCCGGCGCCTCGACAGGCCCTCGTGCTCGTACTGCGCCCTCACGTTCTCCGACAGAGCGGCTCTCAGGGCGCACTGCTCCACCAGTCAACATCACACCACCATCATGTCCGACGAAGGTGAAGCCGGTCGCCGGTCGTCCGTTTTCTTTGTTACTTTTGGCGAAATCCTCCTTTTACTAGTACCGCGTTCGCGATCTATTATTAGTTTTGACGTTAAACTCTTATTTTGTTTATTTATTATACGATTCGGCGGAACCGTATGCGTAATTCGAATTTGTTATTGACGACGCGCGCAATTATACGAATCGTTCGACGGTAGGCGCGCCTAACATATATGTACGCGTTCGACGCGGTTTTTAGTACCGAGCGAATCAAAACAAACAAATATTTTATCGCTTGCATTATTTCGATTGATATTTGTATCGTAACGAAGTGCGTTCGTACAATGAATAATAGGATACTTTGTATTCTGTCACGAGAAAATATCTCGTTTCGCATTGCAAAAAAATAGTCTATCAATCTATCTACTTAAAATTGATCGATTTGATACATTTTTTAACTGAATAAATAGTATAAAATGACTTAATGTCGCGTAAACGATTCGACGTTTGCGTTACGTTTATCGGAAAAGAAATAAATACAAATATATTTATGCGTTAAAATTTGTACCTCGTACGATTCACTAATGTATATTTTTAAATTAAAACGCGCATTTGTTTTTTTTTCGTACGCGATCCGAATAGAAATCCCCAAGTTATTAGAAAATTATCAAAATTATTTTAATAATTGTTTTCAATTTTCAACCAACGAAACGGATATCTTTAATGATTTTTAGTAAAATTGCGAATGTTCAGTTTGAAAATTAAGGTAGAATTAACATTATTATAAGCTGCAGAGATCGAAATCTGTCACTTCGATTACCCCCAAATTACAATTAATAGAATACGGTTTGTCACAATATTTACGTATTTGGTGCGATTATAATATTGAACTAATTGTTGTCTTTCCGCTTAGGACGCGATTGGAAATGGCGACCGCCACCTAGAGGCTATACGTCCGATGCGTACGTTCGATGCGAAAGTTGGGACTCGAACGGGAATTGTCGATATGGAGCTCAATGCGTAGAAGCGCACGGCGCCGAAGAACTCGCAGAGTGGAAAGAAAGGTAAGTTTTATTCTAAATTTAAAATTATTAGTGTGATTTGAAATTTTTAACTATTAAGCTTTTCTTTTAGGTTCGAGTATAGGAAAATGAAAATGCAAAGAGCTTGTGAAAAAGAACTTTACGGAAAGAGTTACACAGGTAGAATAAAATTTTTCGTATATGTATTGAAATTGGTATGTTTAAATTGATTATTGTTGTTATAAGTTAGCTTTCGTTTCTTAAATTAGGTGTTTTATTTAATGTAAAATTATGTTATAGAAATAGAATTGTCATTATTTTTGATTTTTTTTTTTGATGTCTAGTTGCATTCATTGATAATACGATATTATTTTTCAGAACAACTTTTGGAAAAATGGTCACAGGCTACGTCTCCAGAAAAAGTGATGAAAGAAAAACTAGAAGGCGTTGAAGATTCTTGTTGTGCCGATTTAATTACTACTATTTCGTCAAAAGTCAGCAAACGCGAATGGACATTTGTCCTTAAATCGAAACGGTTTTTGAAAGCTGTAGCTTTGTTACAAGATGCGCATAGAAACCATTTCGTATTGAAGCAAATATTACCGGGCGAGCTCAAAACAAATAAAAAAGGTCACAGAGTTGTGGAAGCCGATCTACATTCTGATCAGGAGTGGACTTCGGTTACCGGCGATAAAATCGTTGACTTGGAAAGAGCTCCGATTCTCGAGCACCGCGTTAAAGTTTCTTTCTCGACAGATATTTATGGAACATTCCGGCAGTCAGTAGTATTTGATTTTGGTTCAGAACCAGTATTAGTAAAACATTTATGTGTGGATGTTGTTCCCGTAACTGATGCTGATAAAATTAAGGAAATTCGCAAAGAGATGGTATTATCTTCTAGTAAAAGATGGGACGGTGATAATTCGGATATAGTACCATTTAGTTCACCGGTTTATCCAGACTTAGCTACTCCATATGGAAAAGAAGCGTGTGATAGAGATCAAGAGCTTCTTAGTGCGTATCCTGCTCCTAGAGAAAGCACACTTTGTTTAACACAAGTTACGGTTGCAGAGCGTACTTTAACGAAAAATAACTATAGAACACGAATGCACGAACTGTTGTCGGTGGAAGAACTAGCTAGATGTGAACAAGTGGCTAGATATAATCTCACTTGTAAATTAAGAGTAGCTCCTAGTTATTTATTAGCGCCATCTGGTATGGCGACTTCTACAGCAAAATATGCACATTCTGGGGAATTATTTGCTTTGCTAACATTAGGCAAAGACGTATCAGAGGATACTTCAGCGGGAAGATTAATTTTAAATAACTGTACGACTGTACTTATTAGCTCTTCTGTTCCTCCTGTGGGAAATGCGCGTAGACGTGTATATGAGGCTTTGATTGAAGATAAAGGTAAAAATATGATATATTTACGGCTTTCATCTATTGCTGTGCATGAATTGGGAATGAGAGCTGATACTGATTTTTCTGCCGATATCCAATTCCAATTGAACCGTTTGACTTATTGCGAATGGCATTATGCTGTAGATAGGATAACAGATTATCGTTTAATATTTCCTGATGTTAATGTAGAACCAGACTTTTCTTGGAACTCTCATCAAATTTCATGTGATACATTAGATTTTAGACTAAATGAAAAGCAAAGAGATGCTGTGCTTGCCATTACATCCTCTGTTGGATTACCTGTTCCCCCAATTTTAATTATTGGTCCATTTGGAACTGGGAAAACATACACTTTGGCGCAGGTAAGTTTTACGATTCTTTAGGTTTTGGAAATATTTTTCAATGATTTGTAACATGTTTTTTAATATAAATTTTAGGCTATAAAACAGTTACTTCTTCAGTCAGATTCAAAAATTCTAATTTGTACACATTCTAATTCTGCGGCAGATTTATATATTAAAGATTACATTCATCCTTGGTTGGAAGCTGGCATTACTGATGCAAAGCCCCTAAGAATATATTATCATAAAAGATGGGTAGCTACAGTTGATGACGTTGTTCAACAGGTAATAATTTCTTACTATTTTTTAATTATTGTTAAATATAAAGCAATTAATCAAATATAATTTTTTAATATGTTGTAATTGATCATATATATTTTCTATTTATTTTTACACAGTACTGTCTGATCGAAATGAATGGAGGTATTCGCAGTTTCCAACTACCTACACTCGAAGATGTTTTGAAGCATAGAGTGGTCGTAGTAACACTTTCTATCTCCATGTATTTATCTACATTAGGTTTACCGAAAGGTATTTATATTGTTATAGTATAACATATTGCGATTGTTTGAGGAAAAGTGTTAAATTTATTATTATTATTATTTTAGGTTATTTCACTCATATACTTTTGGATGAGGCTGCCCAGGCAATGGAAAGTGAAGCTTTAATGCCATTAGCATTGGCAACTTCTGCTACAAGAATTGTATTAGCTGGAGATCATATGCAACTTAGTCCAGAAATATTTTCGCAGTTTGCGAAAGAAAGAAATTTACACATTTCACTCTTAGAAAGACTTTATGAGCATTATCCTGTTGATTTTCGGTGTAAAATTCTGCTACGTGAAAACTATAGAGCACACGAAGCTATTATAGGCTTTACTTCTGAATTATTTTATGAACAAAAACTTATATCCAGTGGAAAGCAACCACGCCATGAAAAATTTTATCCGCTGACATTCTTCACAACACGAGGAGAAGACGTTCAAGATCAGAATTCCACTGCATTTTATAATAATAGTGAAGTTTATGAAGTTGTAGAGCGTGTAAATGAACTTCGTTGTAATTGGCCAACTGCTTGGGGAAAATTGGATGAGCAAAGCATTGGAATAATGACACCATACGCTGATCAAGTTTTTCGCATTCGTTCAGAATTAAGGAAACGTAGGATGGGTGGAATTTCAGTTGAACGCGTTTTAAACGTGCAAGGTAAACAGTTTCGTGCAGTATTTTTATCAACTGTTAGGACGAGGAGAACGTGTCAAGCGGCTTCAGAATCTGATTATGGATTTTTATCTAATCGTAAATTATTAAATACTGCTATAACACGTGCTCAAAGTTTGGTGGCCGTAGTAGGAGATCCTGTGGCTCTTTGTTCCATTGGTAGATGTAGAAAAGTGTGGGAGCGTTTTATCAACATTTGTAATGATAATAGTAGTTTATTTGGTATAACTTGGTCTCTATTAAGATCTCAATTGGATGGTGTAGAATTAAAAAAAACTTATACATTGAATCCGTTAGCACCTGAATTTATTCCTCGAGCTTTGCAACCTGAAGCATATATTAAATTACAGTTAAATGAAGTAACTGGTCCACCATTAGTTCAAGCTCCTTTGAATATTTCTATGCCAATGTCACAAGTGAATTCTGCTGCCATTAGACAAACTAATTCTACGCAGATGCCACCTATAATCAATTCTGCTAATCCTCCTTTAATCCCATATCCTTTTATTTACTTTCCAGGTGGAAATAATCAACAACAACCCCACGGAACTAACGTGTTTTCCCTTCAAAGAGCTCCAATGCCTCAACCACCCCCTGTTCCTTTATCTAATATCCCACCTCCTCCTCTACAGGTTAATTCTGCTATTGCTCAATGGAATACTAGTTCTTTTTCATTGTCATCCCCAAATGATCCAGGTACTCCAACCTGGCCTTTAAAGCAGCCTCAAAAGAAAGCTGTCGATCTAACTCCACAACCACCACTTAGAAACTTGCAGAGAGTGGTTCCTTCGCGATATACAGGATCTCCACATTTATTTACACCGCAATTACTTTCATCAAAACCCCAATCATTTTTACCAATTCCACAACAGCAAAAGAGCCCTGAAAACTCACCATTAATAAATGAAAATTTGATATCAAACGATATGCTTGGATCAGCATTTTTAAGAGGAGGTCCAATAAATTTGCCACCAGAACGTGTATCTTATCCTCCAAGTTTAAATAAGTATTCGGAAAATATCGCTTTGAATATGGCTAAGGAAAAGGAACAAATTCAGTTTCTTCAAAATGTTCATTTTCCTGAAAAGGCAGCAATGAATCAAGCAGTTCGGGAAACTCAGCCACTTTTGCAATTGAACGCCAATCAAGATATAGCTGATAATCAAGATATGCAATTGCGTTGGTATCATCAGCAAGTACTTGACTCACAGGCTGCCGAGAGAAATTCAAAATTTATGGATCTTCTTCAAAGAAGATTGGTACCTTCTCAACCAGTGAAACCGTTGGGATCGCAGATTGATTCTTATATTATTCCAAATGATTATTCAAGGAATTTGGATAATCTATTTATAGACAAAAACGTGTCAAATAATCAACATATGACTGGATATAATATGCCAAATGGACATAATTTGTTGCCACATTCTGAAGGAGAAAGACAGTGGCCTTTAAACGATTTTAAACATGAAGCACTAACTAGTCAGTATGTTAACAACAAATCGTTCCTTAGAGATTTTGATTCTTCAATGGTTGTAAGTAACAATGTATATAACCAAAATTCGAATCAGAGAGAAGAACAAAAAATATTCAACACTAGAAATTATGTTCCCAATGATACGTTGGAAGTTCCTTGGCAAACTAATAATCCTCCCACGCAGTCCGTTCCTTTATATAGACGACAAGCTCAGTCCAAAAATGTAATCAATCAGAATGATGCTCCTTTATCACAAGGATTATTAGATAACTTGGAAAAACAGAACTCGTCGACTGGAGCTTTTGCTGGATATGCTAGAGCGTTTAGTTTACAGCAAACCGAGCCTCCAATGTTAAATCAACATAACATCATTCCCATGCCTGACAGACCATTATTAAATGGAGGTATAGGAATAACCGATTATCGTCTTCTCGGAACAACATTACAACCATCGCAACGTTTACAACAATTACAGAATTCTGAGTACACTCGACCATTAAATGGTACATTGGACAGTATAGATAATGATGGTGCAACATACGCCAGTGTTTTAAGACAAAACACACCAAAGCTGGATGATGATAAAGGTGACTCAATTTCTGTACTTAGAGATTATGGAAATAATAAACCACAACATGGTTTATATCATTACTTTAATTAGGTTTAAATCTTTGTAAGTTATAATATTTATGTAGAAAATGGTTTTCATTGAAGTCGGAAATTGTAATTTTTCGTAAAAAATTCCAATGCCGACTTAGTGCTAAATAGGTAGATTTTAGAAATGAATGTTTATTTTATACATTATATTTGAGATGTGAATATGGATAAAATATAGTAGTGACGTTCGTCTAAATAAATTTATTTATAACGCGATTTACTATTGAAAATGCATTATCCTTGTATAAAAATGCAAAGTTAAAAATTAAGTGTAGCTAGATTTTGCGCAAAAATTTTAAAAATATTACTTTTTTGGTAATATTGAAAAAAAAGTGTAAAACTGAAAATCCAAAAAGTTTCTCTCATTAGTTTTAGTTTCAAAATTTGTACTGTGCATAAGATAAATTCACTACTAATGACCAACTTTAAAAAACTTATAAGATTTCAGATTTTTAGTATGTTTTTTTTTCTATATTTTGTTCATATGTAGTTAATTTTTATTTCATATATATATATATATATATATATATATATATATATATATATATATATATATATATATATATATATATTAATATACATAAATTTATTTTTGGTTTAATATAGTTGGTCAGTAGTGCTGTATATGTAAAATTATTTTAATAAATCAATGTAATATCTATTATATATTATTATTTTATACTAAAATATACTACGAAATTATAGTTATGTAAGTTTTAGTATTTTTATATATATTTATTCTAGGAAATTTATAAAAAACAATTCATTTTATGAAAATCACACATCCAAAAACAAGTTTTTTTTATTATTATTTTTGAGCAACATCTTTTACACAACATGTATATATAATTATTTTATTACAGTAAAAATAACATTTAATTAAAATAATCATTGTTATAATACAGAAATATAATTAGTTTAACTTTACATAAATATAATTAAATATACATTAAATATGCAGGATTTTATAATTAATTAAAACATTCACAATCTCAAGGACATGCTTATGTTTGGGCGATGGAGATTTTTTTACTGGTGCCAAAAATTCTACAAAAATTATAATCGCGTTTTATTTATAAACATGATATAAAAAACATACAATTGATTTTTAATCATTCAGTCATTTAGTGTTTTTTTTAAACTTATGTATTATAAATAAGTGATTTTTTCTGGAATTGTTTTAATAAATATTTGGATAATGCCTGGCATATCAAAGTTGAAGACTTAAAAGGTTGCGTATGTCAACATTCGGCTATCTTGAGGGTTGCACTCGATAAAGTGATTTGATAAAAATTAGAGAAAATTTTATTTTTTAAACTTAAAAATATACAATGTGCTTACAAATTGTTCACAATAATTCAATTTGTGCTCACAAAGGGCTGCAAGTTTGATATGCCTATTGTAATGCATAGTTTTCAGTCTCTTATTGATGAGGGATGAGCGTAAAGGTCAAATTTTCTACATCCTTTTTTATCACAACACATTTATAATAACTACAATTTAAAATATTAAAATTGTTCACATTTTTGGCACGTATATTATATATCTTCTGTAGCAAGTTGTAAATATGAATCCAACTATTATTTTCAAACTTTTTTTCCAGAAATCAGAAAACTTACTTTTCACATGACTCCAATATGATAAATTAAAGTTTACTAGGGAAAATCTGATCGCTTGAGATTTTTTTTCAATACCACGTCAAATTGATAAAAAATCAACATGAACAAACAGAATATGGCCACAGAAAAATATATAAACATAACTATTTTCATACACTGCTAGAATCTTGGTAAACAAACTTTTCCAGCGAACAATTCAGACATTACAGTAATCCATAATGCCAGCATGAAAAGAATGTACGATATTCCCACTTGATGACTGTTTGGTAATTGGTATCTTTGGCCTCCTATTTCAATTGCACGGAATCCCATTGGAAATATGACAGCAGCAAGACAAAATAGAACCACTAAAAATTAAAAAACAAATATATAATTTAGAATTATTTGTAATCAACAAGGCACAATGATTTCAGTAAGACATATAGTATAAGCATTTTGCATCTTATTCTTATAAAATTCCTAGAACCTAGTTCTCTATTAAAATTCATATTGTTAATACTTACTAGCTGTAAATCCTACCCAACGGGCGTATGGAATGACATTTCTATCCCAATAACTCGATACTAATAGGATAACTGTTGTCGTAATGCAAATACATCCAACGAAAATACATATCAAAGTGATCAACCATTCTACTTGCAATTCTGGAGTAAAACATACCTGAGGTCTATTATATAGAGTTAAACAAGACCACATAAGTCCGAGACGCGTATCGCCTATATATGGAGAAAATTACATCAATAATTAAAATATATATTCTTATAATCGTGATATATTACAAATTTATGATACAGAAATATAATTTTAAAAAGAATACTTTTCATAAAAGAACGATTTAAAATATAGTAATTTTTAAGGTGGGTGTTATTTCATACAAATTATAACACATTAAAGTGTTGTAATAGTAAAAGGTATAATATATAAAAAGACGAATTTTAAATGAAATTACAGACCTCCGACTTGCGATACGATCCAATCTGGCATCGCCAAACTAACAATGGCAAATATGTCGGCAACTAAAAATAACGCTCCTGATATTAAAGTGAGCTTATCCATTTTTTATTTTTCCATTATTTTATATGGACGCTAAAAATAACACAATATAATTATATTTTGAAAGACGTAATTGAACACCAAATAATCACATTAAACACTTACAAAATATGAAAAAAAAATACCTTTACATCGTGAATTTTTTTTGATGCACAATGTTTATGTTGAAAGAATACCCAATATTCTTAATTTACTTCATCTGTAAACAAATTGTTTTGTTTCAAACTTTGTGTATTGTTTTTATAAAAAAAAATATTTAAAAACGACTTATAACAAATACAAAAACCAATAAGTTGTAAATCAATGTATGATTATGCAAAATCAACGCAAATTACCGTCAAATTGAGTAAATACGGTACACAATTGACAGCTTTTTGTGCAAAATTTTTTGGTCTTCGTTTAGTTTTATACGACCATAACATTACCTTACAATACGAATATATATATATATATATATATATATATATATATATATATATATATATATATATATTACAAGTAAAAATTATTACTTCATAAATTTTACAATTAGTAGTAGATTTTTTTTTATAAATATAATGAGTAGTAGAATTTTTAATAGTTGTAAATTTTTTTGTCTTTTGAAAAATAATCAATAGAAAATATTTATTTTTATTGGAAAATGTTTTTAATTTATATTGTATATTATATATTTTATTTATTTTCAGAATTGTAGAAAAACGTTTATAATGAATTTCAATATGAATATATGGCTTCGTGATATTTAGACCAAAGTATTGATTTTCCCCATTAAAAGCGCAATTTCTTTTGACGTTTAGTTTGAAATCCAAAATGCTTAAATCGTATAAAAATAGATAAATTCAGTAAAATTTAAAGATATATTTTAATGTATGAGTGTTTGTCAAAGTGATACTATAAAAGAATTACTACATGAAGTGGATTAAAGAAAATGTAAATTTTATTCATTTTCCTCTGAAAATTAAAGTAGAAAAAAATTATTATGACTTCTACGGGAGCTGGACAAAGAATATATACACCTTTACCTCAAAATATCACAGATTCTGATTCTGAGGAAGAATTGCATAATTCTTTATCAATTAACAATCATATTCATATGATGGAGAGATTTCAAAAAGAGAGAATAATGAAAAATGGTTTATCAAGTTTTCAAAATTTTCCACCATCTGATGAATTCGAAGATCAAAATGGATATATATTGGGTTTAGAGTCAAATATAGAGAATGTTAGTATTATACAAGATGAAAAAATTCCTGAAAGAATGTCTATATTGCGAAAATTTTTTTTTGTCTTATCAATATTTGTGTGTTTCTTAACAGTCATTATATTTCTATGGGTATTACCCTGTTCTGAAACAGGTCAATGTTCAGCTTCAGGAACAATTAAAATTAAAAAATCTAGTTGGGAAAATTCCTATCGCAATATTGAATTAAGGAACGTTATAAGTGTTGTTGATGGAGCACCAGGTAGAGACAAGAATTTAATCTTACTTTTTCGAGGAGATGTTATAAATCCTGTACATTCTGAAGGTATTCGTTCTTCAAATGATAACGGTATTATTTTAATTGTTGGAAATACTGGAGAAGTGGGATGGTTTATCCCTCAACCTAAGCTGCCAACTGATATTGATTGTGGTTTAGTTGATATTGATAAAGATGGTATTAAAGATTGTATTGTAGTTGGAAATGATGGTCTTTTTGCAGCATTTAATCCAGTTTCTGGTACAATAACTTGGTATATTCATAATCATGCTGATGGTAACAAATTGTTGGTAGCTGTTGATTTTCCAATAATTTTGATGGATATTGATAATGATGGTGTAAATGATATGTTATCCTCCTGTACACCATATGACAGCACTAATCATAATGCGTTGATTTTAATTTCTGGAAGGAAAGGAAATATTATTGGGACACCTCTTATAATATCTGAATGCATGTCTATTAATAAATTGCAAATAGATAAATATAAAATGTTGAGTTTCAATTGTAAAAACAATACTAGCTTTTCAGAGTCAATGAGAGTTATAACTTTGGCTGAGTTAATTAAGAGTATCATAAATAAACCATACTCATCTAAATGGGATAGTTGGACCGTTGTAAAGCAACATCAAATATTTGGACAGAAAAAAGAAGCTGAAAATCAAAGAAACGTATATACTGTAGATGATAGGAGGTTAATAGTGGAAAATCAAGGGCATTGTCCAAAAAATTGCAAAGTAAATGTTCAACTGATTGACGAAAGAAGTGGAAAAGATAATATATCATGGGAATATAGTGCTGCACGTGTTTATGGTATGGTTCCAGCTACTTTGGTCTTCAATAATAGTGCATTGAAAAATCGTATTGCTGGATTTGTACTAAAATTTTGGCAGTGGAATGTAGGATCTAATAGTAAAAATAGTAATCGATACGATCGAGATGTTGATACATCAACTTACAGTATTTTTCAGAATATTATGTCAAATTCTAGTACTAATAGCAACAAAACAAAACGTTTGAGGAGTGTATATGATCGAAAACACAAAACAAATGGTAATGTTACGATAAATCATTTGACTGAAAGAGTCGTGTTGGTAACATTTAATGCAACTGATATACATATTGTCAATGCAAGTCAAAGTGATATAATTCAAATGTGTACATTGAATAAATCTGAAATGATATGTCAACCTGATTTAAGTTTTCAAGAAAATTCATTGCTAATAGCCGATTTGGACGACGATGGTTCACAAGAACTTATTACTTATCTAACGAGTTTTGTTTGTCCTGAGACAGCATCATTGGAAGAATATTCAAGTGATTCAATACAGTGTGATGCTGATTGGAAATTGAAATCTACAGTACGTATAGTAAGATTGGAAGCGGAGTTACCGAAGCTTTATGAGGCTGTTTCACATCAACATTCTTTAATTACATTTTATACACATATATATGAACATATTATTCCATAATTGCTTTTATGAATTCAACAGAGATAAAGCTTGAAGCCATATTTCAGATAACTTTATGGTATAAAACATTTACTCATTGAAAATAGAGTTTTTAATTATTTTAAGGGTATGAAATAATGATTTACAGGTTATTTTTGTGTATTAAGATTTTATAATTGTATATTGATAAAATCTTAGAAAAAAGTATTATATTAGTAAAATGTACTTGTACGCGCACATTATTTTTTATTAATTTTATTGATATAAAAATTGTGTTTCTTTTGAATGATTTTTGGATTCTTTTATTTGGGTTCAAGAATTTTAGGGATCAATATATGATTATGATTAATTATAGAAATATGATATTTTTATTAAGACTGTTTAATATTTTACATTTAAAAGAAAATTAGATGATATATTATATTAGATATCATATATTTTTATTTTTGATTATCATTCACGAAGGGTAATATTATTATTCATGGATAAAAAATGCAGTGATTTGTTTTATGATAGCAACTTATTTTTCTTGAATATCTGTCTCATTCTAAAATTTTAAAATAATATATTATAAACCAGAAAAAATAATGAATTTTAAAATAATATTGATAACAATAGAAATAGTTTTATTATAAAATAAAACAAGAATGAAATAAATCTTGTTTTATATTTGTTAACTTATCACGATTAGTAAATGTGATTTATTTAATTTTCATTATACATATTAATTGTTATTAATTGATTAATTTTTAAATCAAATAGATATTTAAATGGAATAAATATTTATAATTAATTAATAGTTATTATTAAATAATTATGATGTTGCAATTTTAAGACTATTTAAAGATATATTATTATCAATCATAAATAATAAATACACAAACTAAATGCTGTTAGAAATTTGTTATTTTCGATTTACATATCTTTTTATAAATGTCTAGGTAAATTTTTGTGTCATTTCAAAATCAATATATAAAGTAATATTGAACTTCAACAATGCATGCTTTTTAACACTACTTTGTCGTCTATGTAAGAAATATTGTGCGAAAAAATTTGTTAATAAATATTATATGTTTAAAACTATTTTTTTCGTATGATAAACTTATTATTTTTGACCATTTGTAAACTTTATTAACTATTTTTTTAAAACGATATCCTGATTTAAAAAAAAATCCAGCTTGGTTGACACAACCATTGTTGGTAGATATTTCAAATGAACAAACTTATCCAGAAGCACTATCGGAAATGCAAAATGATAATTCAATTACAAATTTATTTAATATATTTTAAAAGAAATAATGATATGGGTGTGCGAAGAAACTAATATAAAATATTTTAATATTACTTTGTATGCCAGTTTATTACCCTTTCTATCATCTTATTTGGTGGAATGTGGTTTTAGCGCCATAAACGATTTACTTATTAAAAAGTTGCTTGGATATAACTAATAGAAGAGATATAAAATTAAAATTAATCAAGTTAGATAAAGATGTAAAATTTCTGTGTAATAAGTATCAGTGAATTTGAAAATTGTGTTTTTATTATTGTTATTTATTTTATTTCATCTTTTCATACTTATTTTATCTTTTTAATTTGTGTTTTGTTATAATTTCTGTTATAATAATATACGTTTTGAAAATATATCTATTGTTTAATAAAAAAAAATGCAAGAAGCCGATGGGCAGACGACTTGAAAAGTCTAAGGTGGGGCTTGGTATGGAGAAGGTTGAGAAACACTGTTTTAGAGCAATGGTTGAGAACACTTTTGATCATGAAAGCCGCTTTTAGTAATACTAGTATTTCATATAAGTAATAATGTGTGAAATCAGCTAAAGAAAAAGAGAAAAGTATAACATATAAATTTACTTAAGTTGTCTGTATAAATAATGACTCTGTATAAGAATGTCGAATTGCTTTTATTTAATAGGACAAAGGCCATAAAATAATATTTTTTAATTATTTGCATGTCACACATACGCGCATACACACACACACACACACACACACATATATATATATATATATATATGAACATTTTCAAGATGGCTGAAAATGATGAAAAAATATTTGTATCGTATCGGTAAAGAAGATCACTGTAGTAGCGTCAAAGGTGTGGAGTAGGTATCGTAAAATACTGCCTTACCGACGATGAGTGACAGACGGTCGCATCAGTTGTGCTGAGGTTATTGATATTGAAAAGGCTGTTTATCCATTGGAGAATTGTAGTGATTTAGAAAATTTTCATTTCTTAAACATGTCGAATTAGTTGACGGAGGGCGTGCGTTAATTTTTTTCGCCATTTTCAACGATAGAAATAAGCTCTGGCATGGAGGAGGAACAAGGATTGCGGGATTGCGAAGCCTATATTCAAAGCCATAATATACAGTTGCTGCTTAAAGATTGTATTGTTCAATTATGCGTGAGTCGACCAGCGAATCCTGTCGTTTTTCTTCGTCAGTATTTTCAACGTCTTGAAAGGGTGAGTCCATTTTTCATAAGCTTATATATATATCTATATATAAATGTATTTATATGTTTTTTTTATTTTTTATTGAAAGTTTCCGATTGAATCTTTTTTGTTATTATTCTTATTTAATTTTTACGTTTCTGTCGCATCCCTAACGCAATGTTTTGACATTTGCGAACTTTCGTAGTTTGCACATTCGTCAACAGATGTCAGTCGAGTGCCGTTATTTTTTTCATATTCCCTTCAGCAATGCCATATTGACAATGTAGGTCAATACTAGAATTAATCGTTTCATTTTGTCAGCCATTTTCTTTTATATAGAAAATGGCGGACGTTTTGTCGTTATTTAGTTTCGAATGACGTTTTACGTTATATGAAATGTTTTCTCTATGCTATAAAAATATGATCAAATTTGTCAAAAATTGGTTTAATTTATGCAATATTATATCGAACTTTGAATTTATATTCCTAGTTTATATTAATATATGTTTTTTTTACATTTATTATTAAATATTATTTTTGTCTATTTTAATAACATAATCATTAAATAAATGATAGAAATTATGATAAAAGAACCTAACTGAATATGTTGAATTATTTTATTAGCGAATTTCAACATTGAATTCATGTTCTACTAAAGACACTCTATTTTAACTTTGTAATTTACTACTTGACCGTTAGAAATATTATAATTTTAAGTGTGATCCGTATTCAAGTCAAACTGTTTATTATATATTTTTTAGATTTTATGTATTAACACAGTTTCAATTTTATTACAGTTATATTTTAAATTATAATATGTCGTGCTAAGTATTGTGATGTAATTAATTATATAATTTGTATTTGTTTTTTAATATAATTGTCATCGCCTATAACTGTATTTTCATAATGGAAGATCGTAATCTTTCTATGGACTCTAGAATCGAATAAGAATCGATCATTTCGTTTATATTTCTTCTATTTTGACATTAGTCTTATATATTAAAAAAATATAATACAAATAGTATTAGGTATTAAAAATTATATTATATATTTTTTGTTCATTGTTATTTTTTTATATCAATTTTAATTTTTCTTAATGCATATTTATAAATGTTGTGCAAGAAATATATGGATACACATAGTTTTATTAATTTGTAATTGGTTTTGGTTCTCTGGTTTTCAGTTTTTCAGAATTTGTTTTTCCTTTTTTTTTCATTTTCTAGCTTTTGAAAAAAAAACTACATAATATATTTCACTTTTGTAATATTGTTTGTTAATTGATTTAAATTATAAAATCTTATGTATATAAAAAAATCTAATATTGATCCAAGAATTAATTTATAATAAACACAATCATATGTATTTGTACTATTAAATTCCTAAAATAGTAATTTATTTAAATGAATATTATAATATTCTTGCTATTGCCTATTTTCTGGATTTTTTAAAATATTTAATATTTGTTACTGAAGTTTTCTGTAAAGATAAAGACATTTGATAAATAAATTTGTGTGAATATTAAATAGCAAAAATTTTATTTCCTTTTTCTAAATTCAGTATTTTATTAAGGTCTTTTAAATAGAATATTATTTATATTTGTAATATTTTTACTCATGTAATAACATTTTCAACGTAAATCTTTCTTAGTTACGTTATCAATCTCGATACAAATTACAATTTTCCCCATGGATAAAGTTTTAATTTTAGATTAGGTTGCTAGGAAACAGATATTCACTCATTTTTATTTTGGGTTATCAGAATGCATATAGTTAACATTATCACTAAGGGAAAGATTAGAATTATCGCAATGATGCGAATTTAACTTTATAACACTAAAGAAATATCGGTTTGCCACTAATTAATATGTGTAATAATATAAATTAAAGTAGTATATCATTTTTCTATTTGTAATTATGATAACTTTTTGTAATATTATAATTAATTTGAAAATATATCAAATTTTAATATACGATATATATATATATATATATATATATATATATATATATATATATATTATTTTTTTGTGTATTATATAACAATTCTTTTAATAATCGTAGAAATTTTTAGATTAATTTAATGAAGGATTTTTGTTAATTACTTTGTTTTGATAAAACCACGTATGTAAATACCATATGTTCCGATAAAATTTCCTCAATATGCGTATAATATGTGTTTTCAGAATTCGTTCAGTCGATTGTTGGTTGTTGCTTCATATCAGTTCGATCGTTTTTATATGTTGCTCAATATTTTTTTGCATAGTTTGTGAACAGATGGATAGTTTTATATGTTAAATTTCTTATTCTTATTATATTTTTTTTTTCATATAAAAATGGGAAATTTACTCAACAAAAAAACTGTAAATTTGAGAAGAAATTGGTCTTTTTCCAATTTTATTCGTCGCTCTTTTAAGAGAACAACTCTAAAAGATTCTAATATTAATACAGAATTATCAAAGGTATGATTTTTATTATTGTAATATATTATAAATTAAAATTGTATTATAATAATAGTAATAGTTATTTATTGATTTTAAATAATTAATTACACACTCTATGTTTTTAATATATTTTTTTGCAGATTCTAATTCTTTTTTTACACGTTAATTTGGTAAAAAAATAAAATGTTACATGTAAAGGATAGTGGTATTGATCGATTTTAGATTATTTATAAGTTAGATAATTTAAAAATTATGATTCGAAACAGCTATGAAATTCGCATTAAATGACAGATCAAAAAGTTATAAAATGGGTGTTATCATTTAACAACTTGTCGCGACGAAAAAAAATATAAGAGTAAAATTATTACGATTTTCTTTACTGCCTTTTTTATGTATATCAAGTATGCCGAAAATAGCTTTTTCGTAAATGCGTGAAAAGCTATTCTTGTCGTCGTTGTTATATATGGAATTGTGGTTCTAATTATTCTCGATTTGAATTTCACCACAATGATATATTTAAATCAATGTCATTTATATCCATTTGGTTTGTGTGAATATAATAATATTTTAGAATCCTAGAGCTTTGAAACTTTAATGTTAGTTGCATGTTTTGAAATTGAACGAAATTTTGCGTGTCGTTAGTGTATTAATCACTTTGTGCTCTTTTATGTATTCGTTTATGAATTTTGTTATTCGTTTTAACCCTGAATTAGTCGCTTAGGATCATTTTTATATATCGGTTTTTCTATATATTTACTGCATTTTTTTATGTTAAACAATTACAATTGTTAAATCATAAATTAAATTAATTTATAACATTATGTGTTGTATCGTCATCATAAAGATTATATTCGTAGGAAAGTAACTCTCGATATTTATAAATTGTAGTATATTGATATTTATATGTTTTAATTGTAGATTTATGGGTATTTTATCTTTTTTTTTTTTTAATAAAAAGAGCGCACGAGTCTACATATTTTTCAGCATTTCGCTTTTGGAGTGACATCAACGTCAACATTTCCTTAAAATTAATGTAAATTATAATTTAAACGATGTCGACGATGACGTCATAATTCATCTATACAGTATAATTTGACTTTTTTAATAATTTATATTAATTATTATTGTTGATATAGTTAATTACATCTAAAAAAGTAATAATTTATTGTTCATAAGATTCTTTTTTTTTTATTAGGTTTTAATATTTGTTTATGTATCATGCAATTACTATTTATTGGTGTTTTTATTTATTTTTCAATTAAAATATAAAAAAGATTTCGAATAATCGTAAGCATGAGTATGCAGTTATTGGTTGAAAAGGTTTTAAAAATGTTAATGATTATTATAATAAATATATGGTAACATTGTGACCTTTGCGTGAAGTGTTAAACGTTCATATATAACTTTATGTAAAATTATGCTTTTCTTTTTCTTTACTATCTAAATTTTGTTGTGTTTATTTTTATATGCGTTTTATACTCACGTATTATACTATTTTAAAATATATTCTATTTTTATATAGTTTATGTTTATGATGTTACTATATGTAATTCTGTTTTTACGTAATGATAGATGATGAAATTAATATTTAAAAGTTGATTATTTCTAATATGAAATAAATTTACGTTATTCTAGAAATAACTTAAAATTTTGGTTGTCTATGAATATTTATACGCTTTTGTTGGCAATAATTAGTTTCTGAAAACGCAAAAGTTGAAATGGACTTTTCAAACTCATTATTAGTTAATCGTATTGTTATGAAATTTTTCCTTGTTGTGCGTAAAATATTATTCTATTTATGGTTTTGAAAATTATAAAAATAATACGATTTAAAATATAATATGTTCGTCATTCTAATCGTTTAATTTATAATTCTGGCATATTAACAATATATTTTTTAAAGTGCAAGTTTTCGATAATTGTCCAAATTTTACTAAGAATATTTTTGTATAATATAATAACGATTTATTGAATTTCAAAAATAATATCTTCAATTAATCTTTAAATTTTATATAATATATTGAAATCTTTTTCATCTATGTTTTATTTCTTTACATTTTTGCTTTATTGTGTATTTTTAACGCTTATTAAGATGGTGATAGATTTAAAGACATGTTGAGATTTTTTTGCTTTTCTCTTTTTTTATTTGTTTCTGGTTATTTAAAGTTACTATCTTTAGTTTTTTTAAACGTTATGTTTTTTTTTATTTAGTATATTTTGGATTTAATGTAAATATTTCAAAACGTTATCTGACATTATTCATATTCTTAGCATCGTAATCTTTTTATTGTATTTATGATATAGCTAATATTAATATTGTTATTATTTTATTATTAATGAATTTATTGGAACGTAGCATATTAGCCTTTGCAAAATATTCAATAAAAAATAATCTATATTTATCATAAACAAGTTTACGACGCATCTTATATGTACTTTTACATTTTTATTCGTTTTTAAACAGGGTGAGCATAGGTGGTAAAAGCTTTTTCGTTCCCTTTATAAAATAGAGTGAGAGTTTGTGTTGAGGTTGAGCACAAAAGGCATTGTAAATGGGTAAATTGACAATGATAGAAGGCAATGGTAAACGCCTAGATCGTGGGTACAAACGACCCAGAGATAAACGTAAAAAAACGTACAGACCTCCTTCACAGAATCGAGGCTTTATTATTGCGGCGATAAAACCCCTCTTTGTCTTCTAACAGAAACTTATATAAATTTTGCAGTAATTTCGTTGCTTATGTTGGCGATGAAGTTCTAAAATATCGAACGATATTCTTGTTTAAAATTTTTATTTTTTATTTGAAATATTATTATATTAATTAAAAATAAATTATAAATTATAGTTTTTGAATTTTTGTTTTTTTACGTAGTTTTACTTTAAAAACTTAAGTATCTTTATTGATTGATGTAAGCATTATTTTTTGATAATTGATAATAATTATTTGTATAATTTAACTTTAAATTTGCAATTTTGCATATTTGACTTATTTAATAGTTAAAAATTGTAAAATAAAATAAGAAGTTATTATTTTTATATAAATAACAGTATAGATTATATAATATTTTCATTTAAATTGAACATTTAATGTATTTTCATTTTAAAGTTCGTTTTATTTGTGTAATTTGATGGCGAATTTAGTTGAAATTCTAGTCCACTAATCAGATTCAAAGGAGAATGATAGTAGAACAGATTAAATCTAATTTGATTTCTGTTCGAGCATCCTTTATATGAAGTAGGGTAAAAGTAGATAGTTTTGACATATAAAACACGATTTTCCAATAAGAGTAGCATTGTTGAAACATTTCTCAGTTAATATTTTATTATATATTTTGAAGAACTAAGATTTTAATAAATGTTCTATAAAAGTAATATTACTTAAATTAATTTTGAAGGTTGTTAAGGTAATTTGTTATTTTTTTAAGTACTAAATATATAAAGAAAAGATTTTCAGATTTACAAATAATATCTAATATACTTTTATTACAAGGGAACTTAATATATTTTAAATATTTTTTTTCAAAGTTTTTATTATAATTATAATTTTACTTTGTCTATTTTTTTTCTTTTGTAAAAAGATGTTGCGATGGCTAACTGAACAAAGGTCATCGTTGTATTCCTACAGATTTTTGTGTTTTAAGTAAAATATTATTTATCATAAATAATTTTGTTCAAAAACTTGTTAACTTGATCGATCTATCCATGGGTCGCTTTTTATCGATTTTTCCTTTCACTATTGACTTCTTAATTTCTAAATATATATTTCTGAAATATTGCAGTTAAAGTAATTGAATGGCAATTTTCAATTTATCTAGTATTTATTTATTGGTTTTATGTCTAATTCAAGAAATTAAGTGCACGTTGGTACTTTCATAGCTTTAAGGTTTTAATTGGTATCCAATAGAATATCTTTAATGTCCATATTGTTTTAATTCTTAATTTGCATACTTTTCAAATTATCGTTCCATATTATCTTTAACTAAACAGTGGTTGATGTTACCATTATTAATATTCTACTTGTTACCTTTTTCGGTGTTTTATAATCATTATTGGAGTTCCCAAAGGTAATGTTTTTAGATACTGTACATAATTTTATTTTATATATATGGGTTTTTTCCTTATATTAAAAAAATAAAACTATCGACATTACTTATGGCTATTTGTGATATATAGAAATAAAAATTTATGGAAAGCTAGTCAAATATAGTCTTGACTAGTTTTATTATGTGATAAAAACCGTTTCAATGTTTATAAATTATTATATAGTAAATGTCCAGTTATATAATAAAATATATATTTTTTGTATACACTTGTAAGATAAATTTAAAAATTCAACTTATTCTTTAATATTTTTAACTATAAAAATAATATAATATATGTGTATATTCGCAAATAAATTTATTCATATTTTTCAATAAATTATGGTGCTCTATCATTTTAACGCATATTTTTTGATTTTTTTTAACTATAAAAAAATATGGAACGTTGCAGAATAAAGAGAATCGGAAAAATTCCGATTTTTCCCTCAGTGTTTTCGAGCACGAGACGTATTATATATTTTCAATGCGCAATGAAAAGACAGCTTTTCCACCTCGACTTGAAAAAGAAAAGTCGGAGTGAAAAGAAAAACCTATGGAAGAGGAAATTTAAAAAAAAGTAAGGGTGGCGAATTGGAAGGGGAACGACGCTCGGTTTTTGAAGGTCACGAAAGAAGCCTCTTCGTTACGCAACAATATCCGTGCGAGAAAGTTTGGGAAACACCGTGTTGCGACAGGAGGGGTTTGGGATTCAAGGGGGGGAGGCGGCTACATCGTGTGGTGTGACGTCATAGTCGGAGGCGCTGCCCCTTGCGCTCTCCGCGTGCGCCCCCGTACCATAATCAGAGTCAGTGTCCCGGGGGCGCACGCTCCGATCCTCGCGTACTCGAACCGCTTTTTTATTTTCATCTCTTGCAAAAAAATAAAATTGCACACACACACACACGCGCGCACTTTTATGTATGATTGTGCGTCGTGATTTTGTCACGGTTTCATATTATGACAAAGGGTGCTCATCTCCTTTGACTGCACTGCGCTTACTTCTTGTGACGCGGCATGCTGATTATAAGGGTTAGTTTAGCTGTACATAGTTTGTTATTGTTTTCATTTTGCGCACTTACACATTGAAACAATATAAAGTTCTTCCATGCTTACTTGCTACGTATTCTTTCGAAATAAATATTTTGAAAGACTTAAATATTTTTTATATAACTGCATTTCAAATATTTTATTTTAGCTTATATTTTAAAATTCAAATTAATTAAAATAAATCGATATTTATAATTTAAAATGATTGATTTAATTCTTTCCATAACGTATTTACGTTTATGAAAATGATTAATATGATAATGCGTGACAACTTTTCTGATAAATAAAAGCTACCGGTGTAATTATTTTTATCTTGTATTTCATCATTTTAAATTGCACATTTTATATGTATTGTATTAAAAATAAGAAAATTATTATTATTTTAATGTAAATCAGTGAGTTTTGTTGTAAATCCGTAAGTTAATTTGTATATTTTTTTTAATAAGCGAAGTATTTCATTTAGAAACGATGAAACAAATATAATGATGCAGTGCAGTTCAATTAATACGAATATTTTGTAAAATTAATTTATATAATAATATATAAAATGTGTATGCAATAATTTACAATGAAATATATCGAATGTCATAAATGAAATATAAAAACGAAATCGATACGAGTTAAAGAAATATTTTTTTAGTATGTTTTTAATTAAAACAAGACTTTCATTTCATTTAAACGCGATTTTCCAGTGACTAACGGTCAATTTGCACGCTTTGTAAACAAGTGCATTTACCCGCGATTCCAGTCTTTCATTGTGTCTACTAAATTGTTTCGCTATTTGATTATTTTCAAAGAATTGTATTAGTATTTCTATATATTTTTATACCAATATTTACGTAGTTTTAGCGAGCGGTGTTTAATTGGATTTCGTATCTGTGTATTATGTATTTGTGCATGTGAACATTTTGAAGTTTTTAATATTCAATTGGAAGTGTCCTTGTTCTTCTTATTTTTTCAATTCTTTTTGAAATATAACATCACATTTATATCGTATTGCATCTAATATTTTTTTGGTATCTCTTATAATCGTTTACTTATAAATATTTTGTATTTTATTTTGAGAACAATTTTTTATGAAGTTCAATCGATTTTATTTTTGTTATTATGTTAAGTATTGCGTTGTCTTCAGAATTCTAATGGCAATTGATAATAAAAGTGATAATTTTAGTTAACACTGCATATTTTTCGAAAGTCATCTCGCGTTGTTATTTGTATTTGCATTTTTCCAATTACGTAATGAAATAACCTCTCAAAATTTTTGTTTAAAGTTGAAAGCTGAGTTGACGTATGTTGAATTTGAAGTTATTAAGTTTTCGTTTATTTCAAAAAGAAATTAATGAAAATGATATAATTGGATAAATTATATAAGAAAGAATTTTATTATTTATAAATTTTTATTTTTATTGAGTTTGTAAGTATTTTTTTAATAAACCAGTCCTTTTACAATCGATCTTTAATTTTTTAAATTAATACAAACAAGAAGTTATAAGGTGTTTTTAATCATTGAAATTATTTGAGATTATTATGTAAAATATTTCTACATTACTTTTGATTACTGCTTTGAATTAAATTACTGTAATACTTTAATTGTTTGTATATATAAAAAATATATTTTAAATTTACGTGTAAGTGATCTTTTATTACATATATGATTTTTTATAATATTATCAAATTTGCTCACCTTTAATTATATATATATATATATATATATATATATATATATATATATATATATATATTAACTTTAAAATATTCGACGACATTATTAATATTTTGTACATTTTTTACTTCAGTGACATCAATGTATATTAAATTTTGATTTTTAATGTATTTTTATAACGATTATAGTGTAATTTAGTAATATTGACGTTTCTAATAATCATATATGTGTTCACAGAGAATTGAAAACCGTTTTGAAATTTTGAATTTCCAAATTTTGTCAAATTTCCCGTCCTTGTAATACTGAGTATTATTGCATTGATTTCGATTAAGATTCTCGGGCGATGTTAACATTTTTATAGTTTTTTTTACCATATCAGGCCGATATAATTGAAAATAGATAGATTGCTATAAATAACCGAAGATTCTGGTATTCGTAGCGAATGCATCGAAAAGACAAAATTCAATTTATGGTTAACGAGTGTATGAAGCTGGTTTTAGGGCTGCGCTATAAATTCAAATTACGGCGATAAAATTTTCTATTTTTTTTTGTTGTAACCTTAAGCGATGTCTTATTTATAGTGTAAAAAAAAGTGTTTGTAATTTAAATTAACAATTTAATATTAATTATTCTTTAGCGTTTGACATTTTTCAGTGATTTATTTTTGCTCTATAGAATGTTTGAAATGGCAAGTTTTTTTATCATTTACGAAAATTACATTTATTTCAGTGTTAACGATATGTTAGATTTATTGATACTTTGATTAAGATTCTCCCATTTGGGATAGTAAATGTCAATTTGTGTGTTATTTTTGTTTTTAATTCCATGTTTAATGTTGTTTTTGTTTAATTTTACGTCATTTCTGCCTTACTTTATGATAATCTTTATATTTGTAATTTGTTTATATAATATAATTCAGATATCTGTCATTGGATATGTATTGAAAAGACTTATCAAATATATTCTTCATTCGAAATTGTTTTTGCGTTGAAAATTGCATGGAAATCGCCCATGAGCATGACGAATTAGAATGCAAACCAAATAGATTCAGAGTATAACAATGACGAATTCGAATACAAAGGCCTTTTATGGTCCGGTTTGAAATTTTAGCACTTCTTGTTCGACGCGAGAGTGAGTGAACGGTCGACCTTTGAATGCATTTGCGAAGAAGACTATCGTCTCTCGTGTTTTGAGTTGGAATTGCGCTAAACACGGTGCATGTTCCGATAGATTGGAGCATTGTACCTTGCTATTTTTTTTTACTACTTGCTATTTTCTTGTCTGCTTTTTTTGAGTTCTAGCAATCGTTTCGAGGTCAGCTGGACTGTATCTTTATTTTAAAAACGATAGTTGTGCAGAAAGAGAGGAAAAAAATCGTGCCGGTTTTGTAGTTTGACCATGTTTTACTGTATGGATGCACGCGCACCAAATGTTTAGAAATACAGCGGACTGTTGCTTGGATCGATTTCTCCATAAAAACAAAATTGCATTAATTCTTTTTTCTATTAAAATATGTTTATTATAAATTTAGGAATGTTTTTGATTTTCTACATTATTTTGCTGTAATATTTTATTAAATAAGAAGGTTTCATACTCGTTATCTTTTTTGATGATGTTAAATGATGTATTTTTAAGAGCTTATTTTTAATTTCTCGAAAATTAAAGCTTTTTGATAAAAATTATAGTGAAAATATTCAAATATTAATTTTGTTATAAATGAAAAATCTATTTTACAGGCATTCCCTAGAAGTATATGGTATATAATATTATTGACGAATTCTATGAGTGCAACATAGAAAAATAATTAGTTTCCCGAAGCGGCTTATTTTTTGAGTGTAAACAGTATGCTAATAATTATCTTAAATGTAAATGAAAAAGTCATTATTTAATATACTTTAGTATATTTTATAATGTATAATATAAAAGTATATTTAATAAATAACAATACAACAATTGTTCACATTTATCATGGAAATTCGTACATACAATAATTGAAATAGACTAAACTAAACTAATTTAAAATTATCCGTATTTGACCATTTTTTTTCGATAAAATTTATCGTTTTTACCTACTTTGATCATTATCATCACACATTTCTTCTAAAAACATGCCAATTAATATAGTATACACATTTCAAAATGTTTTTGACTTTTTTCTTCACTAATATTTACATTGATTCATGTGATATTTTTAAATATCAAACTTGTCATGACTACAATCTTTTTAATTCTGTAGAATGTTAGCAAAATTAAAATTATTTCGAGGGATTTAAAATTCCATAAAAATAATTTTAATTTATTTAAATTAATAGTAACATGTATTATAAACTAATTTATATATTTTAACTTGGTCATATTTAAATTAATTAATTACATCTATCTCGTACAAACACACAACAATAGTTATATCAATATTAAGACAGTCGCTTGTTTTTCAAGTATACATTTATAATAATTTGACTATAATTTTCATATATAATTAAAATAATCAAGTAATTAATACATACATAATATAAGGTAGGTCAACATCTCACTTCAAAGTAATCAATTTGGAATAAGAAAATTCTATTTAATATTTCTGAGATGAAATTAAATAGAATTTTAACATCTATAAATTTAAAATTTATCGAAATTTCCTATAAATATAATAGATGAAATAATTCTAGTATAAAAATAAAACATGTGCATTCGTGTATATATGTGTGTGTATGTGTATGTACGTTGTGTGTATGTTTGTATATGTAGTAACACTTGTACTAGAAGTAAATTAGTCACAATGAATTGAGTGTTTTGCTCCATGAGAAGACGTTGGAGAATGGAGAGGTCGCGTTTGGCACGCATAGAGTGTCCGTCATTAAGGCACTCCTCCGATGTATTCTGGTTTCCAAAGTTGATGAGAAAAGAAATTGCTAACAATATCTACGTCTCTATCTTGATCTTGAGGCAAATAAGGTTTCGGAGCCGTTTCTTTCGGAAAGACGGGCATACAAGTTACCGACGCCGGTAATACTAACCCTACAGGCAGTAAAGTTTTAGGATTAACTGGATATGAAAATTTTTGAGCTTGATTTGCCTGTTCGGCCATCCACTCTCTGACGTCACGTAACACATCCTCGATATCACATTCTTTCTCGTCTTCTACTTCTACCGCTTCTTCTTCGTCGTCCCATTGGAATCTTCTCTTCATTTCCTGTTCGAGATTCGCGTGGGAAGGTAGTGGCTTGCTGCACTTGACCGTTTTTTGCAACCGTCTCGTTTGCCTAGTTATTATAACTCGTTTCTCGCTCATCAAGTGTATGGTGACGAATGCGCGCAGACAAACCTCAACGTGATCCCAACTAGGATTCACCACTTGTTCCCTAGTAAAATATCTAGGATCTACACCTAACCATTGATTGATTTTAAAACCGGAATCGAGCATTCTATCACCCATATTTGCAATCATTTTTTTCCTAAGTTCTTCTCTGTATTGTGACTGTTTTTCGAGATCTTCGTCGGTTACCATTGGCACGTAATATCTAAACCCTGTTTGCCGAAATTTTCTTCCCGTATCTGGAGATCTTATGTCTCCTATGTATTGTTTCGATTTAAATTGTATTAAACTGGCTAAATACTTGTATTGTTGATTTCTTTCCGGTATACTCTTGAAATATACGCACACCTTTTTTATTAACTCTGGTGTTACACGTTCGGTACATTTTTGTTGGCACGTACAAAGTTTTTCCGGTACGACAATGGGTTCCGCATCTACAAAAAAAAAAAAAAAAAATAACGACATTTTTAGCATGATATCGATTGCGGTAAAATTATGTAAGAGGAAAAATACTATGCAAAGAATAGTTATCGTAATCAAAAATGGATTCGGTTTTTCCTCGATTTTTTTCAGAGCCAATAACATATCGAGGAATGATGATTTGACTTTATTTATTATGTCTTTTACTTGCGGTTTGATATTTACTCGAGGAAAACGGCAATTTTTTTCCCATTCGTTAAATCTTCTTACGAATTTCTATTTAGAGGACCCAACAGTGAGCAAGTCTAGCATTTGGAACGAGTTACTTAGCTAGATCTCTCTGACTAAGCATCAATGACGACATTCGCCTGTACACCACAATAACGCGACGAGAGAGACGATGCAATAACGTTCCTCATAGTTGATAAAAATGCACGATAGAACGAAACGCCATTATAAATAGAGCGGGACGCGAGATGAGAGAATCCATGACAACGAAATTCGTACGTACACTTAAATATTTATCGACGTCGTCTCTCCTTTGTTTCGAATTGACTTTTGGCTGGGGATTCGGAGTATGAAACTTTGCAGCGTTGCGTCTTTTTATTTTTTTTTACTATTACATACACGGGACGTTTATTCAGTCGCAATTGCGATTTGCGAATATATATTTATTTTTTCACTTCTATATGAATTGTTACTAGGCGAACTTTCGTATAAGGTACATAAATATGGATATCTGTTTATAATAAACAGGAAAATTCATGCGTAAATTTCATATCTACAATAGAGTTAGTCATTGTGACTATTATAAACGTTAAAATCCTACTTTTTATAGATAAGCAGATATAAAAATACGATTGTTTCCTAAAATTACAATATTTTTCAATTGCGATGTTAATTAAAATCGATAGCGGATATTTTAGGTTTAATAATATTGTGTATTACTATTTCGCAATTATAACAATGCGAGTGCGTCGATTTTGAATGAAAGAAAATAAGTTTTTGGCATTTATGGAAGAAATTAATATTTTTTGTTTTTTGTTTACCAAGAGTTCGTAAGTGTCGGTCGCGCGTTATACCATAATGACGAATATTGTGTCATTATTATATTGTAATTTGGAATTGTAATTTATTAAAAATCAAACACGAAAGAAATACTTTTTACAATTCTAACACGAATCTCGTACAATTTTTCAGTACGGAAAATAAACATTCAGATTTTTACGCGTCGATCGATCTCGAAATGCGAACATTTATCTCGCTACAAATTGAAAGACGTTTCAAAGGGAAAAAGATTTGGTATTGAAGATTTTAACGTTTTTCTCCCTTATTATGAATCACGGCGGAAAGGACGCGAGTCATATTTTTGCAAAATACACACAATTCACGAATCATACTATATGAATTACCCTAATTATATATATATATATATATATCGAATATTCGATGTCGATCGATCGTACGGCACGTTTATCGACGCGTACACATCATTACAATATATATCAATTGCGAAGGGATGTTTTTTCAATTTATTACATACTATATATATATATATATATATATATATATATATATATATATATATATATATATATATACGTTTCGTGCGCGTTCCGGAATCGATCGATTAATAGATTCGGCTATCGAACGATAGAAAAGGGAGAGGGGTTGCATATATGCGTATATTTGACCCGATTCGGTCCGCGAAAAAAAATTCGTGAAAGTGGGATCGGTCCACTTATCGGTTAACGGGATCGCGGAGATCGGCGACACGTAGACGCGACCTCGTACGTTTTTTTTTCGTGAAGTATATATTTTCGCACGACGCTCGATCTTCTTTCTAACCTTTGGAAGCTAGGCGCAGGGGTTGAGGAAAGAGAACGGCAGGGGTTGTCGCGTCCTGCGGGGGCGGAGCCGTCGTCGGCTTATGCTTGACCGTGATCCCCGGCGGCAGGTTCGGCAGCTGGACGCCGCCCGCGGACGTGTTGGGGCCGTCGCGGGGCGCCGCAGAGGTCCGTGTCGATCCCGAATCGGCGTCGGTGCCGATTTCGCCGTCGGGCGCGTCCATCGCCGCTCACCCGCGAGCACAGCTGATCGCGGCCGACGCGCCACTGCGGCACTGCCGCCGACTTATTCGCGACACGATAATAGATGGCGCGCCCGTCGACCAACATTATTATACATGTTATCGACAATAACGTACGATCGCAAAATTTTAAAATAGACGACGAAAAACTTGTACGTCGTTAATTATTAACTTTTATAATTTTTCTAACGCGATTCTAATTTACATTAGAATATTTAATGTTTATATATAAATAGGAAAAACCGCAGGAAAAGCGTCGCACATTTTCTATTAATGAAAACTTTCGTTATATATATCGTCGATCATCATGTCCAATAATGGAAATACTTTTTAGTTCTTAAAAAATGAAATAAATAATTTGCGAGATATTTTTTTTATTAATACTAATGTTTATTTCTATGTTAGAAAATCAAGATGTATATTTTTTTAATCGAAATATTATAATAATTTGGAAAAAACAGAGTTAACGGTAAAAAATACCAAAAAGAAAATTATTGTAATTTTTCGTTTAATTTACAGAAAATCATTTCAGATTCTCATTAAGATATTTATATCTAATTGGAAAATTAAAATATCGTTACGTATTTTAATACCGAACGATTTATAAATTCGAGTAGTTATGAAATGCTCGATATTGTATCGGCAATAAAACGAATTTTCTTGTAATTATTATGTATATTTATTTTTTCTAATTTGAATACGTCGAAATTTTATGAAAATTATTTTTTATCCGATGTCGTCTAGATTTCCCATCATTTAATTTTTGTCGAAAATGTATACAACCTTTCTTTTCGTTTGTAACCTATCTCTTTCTGTATGTTTTCTACTCTCTTCTATGACATATTAGCAATATTTTAAACGCTCGCTTATAGACATAATTTGTAATGTTAAGACCGTGATGGCGCTTTTCATATTTTTTTTTCAACGATTGCGTTTTAGTTTTAAGCTTTGTCGACAGATAGCTCAGTCTATTGGTCTTCATTTGAAAACTAATAGTTAATTCGATTCGTTTTCTTTTATGATATTGCTTTTTATATTAATTCACAGTTTGTCATCGAAGATATTAATTATTTTTTTTGCTGAATCGCATTTCAGGAATTCGATAATAAAACATTAATATTTAATTTTTGTTACATTTTATTTAATTTTGGATTTACAACACTGTCCTTTTAAATTATGGATACAGTGATATGGTTATATCAATTGAAATTCATGTGTATATGTTAAGGAAAAGGTTAAAGTTTATTTCATTATTAGTACGTGTTTTTAACCATAAAAAATATATATAAAACGTAATATTTTTTTATATAAAACGAGCGAATTGTTAAAAAATATTAAAGATAATAAACCGAAATATGAACATGTTATAGAACTAATTTAGTATTTGAAATAACAAAATGAAGACGCTTAAGACTTCGGGCTACTATTTTTTTTATGGTATAAATATCAAACACCTACGTATATTTTGTCTTACGAATAAAATTTTACTTTATATTATATTATTTGTATTTTTTATATATGCTTATAAAATATGATTGAAAATTATAATTGATATTATTATATTTTATATAATAAAAATAGATTAATCCGAAATGAAATCTCTCATCTATAGATTTCTATAATCTTTCAGATAACAATTAAAATATTTTGGTACGCGTCGGTTCTTCGTAAGAAAATCTCTGTCTCTCTCGTAAAAGAATGAAATAAAGACGAAAGAGAACGAATTTAATTTAGAGGGAATTCTACTTTTGAGATTTTTGGATTGCTCCAAAATCAACAGAGTGCCGGTGTATATATGGGGGTTTAAATGAAACTTCGATTTGAGAACGTTTCGTTACAAAGACAGTTAATTCGTGTCCTTTTTTTTTCTTTTTTTTTGTTAGACGAGATTGGATTCGGTTTCTTGCTTTATTTTATGTTTTTCATCTTATACCGTTACATTCTATATTTGCTTCGTATTTATACAATAAGATACTTTTTGATACATTAGTAAAGTATTTAAAAAAAAATGTTTTATTTTTACTATAATAAAATAATAATCATATTTTTCATAATGACTCTTTGGATTTTAATTGTTCTTCTGAAATTCCATTCATAATTTGTTTATGTATTGTAGTATTAGTATGGTCTATTACAGAAATTTGATCGATATATTAAGGTGCTGAAATTCGATCCAATGTCTATATTAGGATTGTTAATGGATTGTTGGTTTTTCGTGTTATAGTAGAATTCATAATCGTATACTCATAACTCATTAATATTTTTTTAGATATTATAATTTCCGATTACTCCTGTCTTCATAATTGTTTTTTATTTATAATTTTTCTTATGATGTAATGTTTTTTCAAAATAATATATATATATATATATATATATATATATATATATATATATATATATATATATATATATATATATATATATATATATATATATATATTTCGTATTTCAATCAAAATGAAAATATTTGTAATTTTTTTTCTATGTATATATTTTTTGCCTCGAGTTCTCTCTCGTCGAACTATTTCACATCATCAAGAGATAACTTTGCGATGGTAATTTTTCATTTTGAATGAGATATTTCTATTTTCGATCCGGTTTATCGTCTTTTCGAAATCTGAAAACGACTTTCAGCAACGACATCGCATTCACATCTCATAAATGAAAATTCGTCCCGTGAGAGCGACGATGCGATCGTTACACTTTATACAAAACGGTGACGTGTAACCTTCGATCGAAAGGCGAAAGTGAAGGAAAAAAATGGCATTTAGAGAAGAAAAGCTCATGATGTTAAAAAAATAATAATTGTGAAAAATATATAAAACTGGTCCTATCTTTTTGTGACGGATCTAATAACGTAATTGAAAAGTGCGCTCCCTTCTTATTTTTTCACCCTGTCATCGTTGTCGTCGCTTTTAAAATGACATTGTTATATCTGAGAAATAAAGTTTTCTTCGCTTTTCCGTGGTGACATTCGCAAGTTTTATGCTCGGTCCATTTTGGCTGTGTTCGTGCCCCCCTTGTAATATTTTTTTCCCTTTTTGGCCTTTTCGCCCCGCGTTTTCTCGGGGGTTGAATTGGAAAGACTTTTCTTTCGTTCTGTATGTTTATCGCCGGAGGGAATTGAAAACGGTCGCTGTGCGTTATTTAAAGATTTTTGAGAAAAACGATTCAAGTATATATTTATTTTTTTATATAAGTGGAAATGTATCATTTTTATCACATTGAAATCTTTCGCAGAACACTAAAGATATCGATCTCACTCATGAATCTTTTTCGGTATATTCAATTTTAAGAAAATTATTAATTATTGTTTTGGATGATTATTTATATTTTTAATACTTAAATTTGTCATTTTCTACTAATTAAGTATAGAGTAATTAAAATAATAAAGTTTTAATAAAATAATTTTAATCTTTCATTATAACGTTTATTTATACATTAAAGTTTAATTTGTCAATATTTTACTATTTATGTATATGGAAAATAACACTATTTTAATGATTTTCATTTTATTACTAAAAGATAATAATTCTTTTTAAAGCTTTCATTTTTATTGAGCATTTTAAGTTAATTATTTGCTAATAATATATATATATATATATATATATATATTAATTTTTGATAATATATATTTTTGAAGATTGATATAAATATCATATTTAATCCATTTTAAATTATCTTTATCCGATATATTAATGATAAAATATCGTATAAGTTTAAAAGAATAAAGTGATACGACAGAGATAAATATTATAATTTATGATATTTGCTACGTTGATTGTGTTTTTAAATTTGACCTTAATTCTTTTTATTTCGCACGAATTTCGTATAATTTCAATGAGAAGAACGCGTCTTGATATTTCAGAACAGAATTTCTCATCTTTTTCATTGTTTCTTTCGCTGTTTTACCTAATTGAATATTTTGATTATTCCGATGTTTTATCATTTTCTTGTGCCGTGTTGCGCGTTTTATAATCTCGTTTTTTTTTAATTTTTTTCTCTCTCGAAATCGTTGTGTTCGTACTAATTAGAAATCTGATTTGAAACCCTATCCTGATTAATTTGCCGTTTTTAATTTAAACGATTTTCTAGTAATTTTTCATTTGCTATGCTGTAGCAGGTGGCTTGCGATGTTAATTTATAACGCCTCTTAACTTAGTGTAACGTTAAAATATAGAAATTTCTAAATTTATTTCTAAGCGTGATGTAAATGCGGCGTCTATTTTTTTATGAATTGTTTATGAAATCGTGTGTTTTGCTTCTTTGTATCTATGAACGTTTTTTATATTAGTGCGGGAAGAGAAAAAAAAGAACAGAAAAATGTTTCCTTTATATTGGAAAACTTTTAACTTTTTATTATATTTGGAGAGATCGCTTTTGGTGCGACTTTTTCGTAATAAATATTCTTTATGTTTATTCTCTTAATTTCAAAATGAAAGAAAGAAGTTGGAGATTGATCATCTAAAATTTAATATCAATATTTATTACATGCTATTTTTGAGATAAGCTATTATTTAAAATAAAATGTTACACATTTAGTATTTTAGCAACTGTGTGTTCTTGATTATTTTTATAATTGCTGCTGAAAATGATATTGTGTTTTACGATATATTGTTATCTAATTTTCGAAATTTGATCACATGATGAAATATTTTTTTGTCACAAAATTTCCCATTTTTGTTAGTTTTTTATAGGTCGCATTTGTTCCATTTAGATCGGAAGGGTTAAACCGATTAGGAAATATGACTTGTTATTTTGTACATTGATATATTATCGGTATATTAGATTTTTTTCAAGTCAACATTTTCATATTAAATGTTTTATTAGAAAACGTAATACATACGATATGCGCGTGAGTTGCGCTCACACACACACACACACAAACACACACATACACACGTGTGTGTTTCATTAATTTTGGATGTCCACCAATTTTTTTGAAAAGTTTTTTATTTTCAAGACTCGTGATTTATGCATTTTTTGTTAAATTATTCGATTTATTTGTTTTTCACTAAAATTATTTAAAATATAAATTTTTCATATATTTTTTGCATTAGCATTTATTGAGTTTTTATGGTTATGACCTTCAATTGATTTTACAAAGGGTACAACCCTTTGGGATGGATAATATGTTAAAAATAATTGTTGGAAATATATTTATAATTGTTTAAGAAAGCGTAATATGATATTTATGGATATTTTTAATGTAATTTTTAAAATGTTTTAAAACGTATATATATATATATATATATATATATATATATATATATACTCTTATTTTTTTTTAATCATTTCAATATATTTTTTAAAATAATTTATTGTGTACAAATTATATTTGTTATTTATTGATTAGGTGAATACAAATTATAGGATTCTATTTATATTAAATTTTCATTTCAACTAGAATATGTTTATCGTGCTTTCAGTAATTACTAGATTTAATGTTCGTTTGATCCGCTCGCAAAAGGGTTGTTAAAAATTCATGCGCCTCACGACATTTCTGGTTTGAATTCTAACTTTTCTACGCATGTTTATTAATGAAAATTGTCGAACTGTCGCGGATTTGTCGATTTAGATTTTCTAAATGAAGAACGAGCTTTTCGCCGACGGATCATCCGTTGTCTTTTTTTCCTCTTTTCAATTAACTATGAAAAATATGCGCATTTATAAAAGGGATGATGGAATAAATGTAGATATGTGCGTAGTGCAAATATATGCGAACAACGGGAGTAAGTATTCGTAGAAAATTCGCGCACCCAACAGGTGTCAGTTTGGTTGAATTTTGCGTGCACGTTACATCACTTCGTTGTACAGAGACGTGCAAAGTTCGTCAGTCCGTTGTGGACTCTTGCCGCGGGCGCTACGCCGCTCCATACATTCTCGAGCTTCGTTAGTGAGCGTGTTGTTGTTACATTTCATCAGTACTTTGCTCGTATTTGAGACATTTGTTCAATTATTCGCACTGTTTTTTTTTATAGTCTTTACAATATTAAAAAAAACGAGTGTTTGTAACATGTGCACAGTGTTCAGTGTGTACAAATATACAAAAATTGCAAATGTAAACCGCAAATAGAGATTTCTTTTCTAGCGCTTTTGTGTTTATCAGTGAATAGTTAATCTGCACATTTTGAAAATTAAAAATTTTTCGCTATGGCCACACAGGTATTGTTCTCACTTTTTTTATTGCGTTATATAATATTGAAATTTTTGATCCGGTTTCGAATATTAAGCTTTTGGCATCATTTCCCGATCGTATAAATTTTTCGAGGGTGGATTTTTATTATCATCATTATTGTGTGCGGTTTGAATTTATTATATAGTGTCGGCACATTGGAAGGATCTATTTTGGTTTTAGTCACCCGGCTTCTCAAATACGAGATACAAATCGGAATGTGATATCTTAAAATAAATCGCACTATATATTATGCGATATTTCCGAGAGACATCTTGTTTTAAATTCGTTTTCGGCGAAGCGTCATCTTGGAACGTCTTCGTGTTTTCATTCTTTTTTTTTCATGTTAAAATTTCCTAATGGAAGCTTTGCACATTTTCAAACTTCTCCATTTTAACAATCTGAGATGTGGCGTTTTTGTATTTAAAAGTTTCGACCGCCGCACATAAAAAAAACTCTAACTCGGTATAATCTGTTCAATTTTTCACCGAGAAACCAAAGAAATGTAGGATAATCTACTTTAAAATAATCCATATTCTCGATATCACTTTTACGATTATTTTTATTATATTATTATTTCTATGTTGTTTATTTGTGCGATGAGTTCTTTTTGTTTTATTCATATTTTTGATCTGTTTATTTGATTTAAATATTAACATTATATCTTCATTTGATTTGTACTAATTCACTTTGTTCGACGACTGCGAACGTTTAGTCAACTTTGATTAATTAATTACTTTACGCTCGTATGTTCAATTGCGAATACTAATAGTTTAATCCTGGAGAATGCATGGAAAGCCACGATGTACATGAACCGTGTTATTTCACAAGAAATTTACATACATACAACCTGCGTTACATCAACTATAGTTTTAATTAATCAAAACACGGTTAATATTCATATTGTTTTGAAAATGTGTTCACTTTTGGCACGCGTGTGGTGCTCCCGCTTAATGGAAAATAGCTCAGTGTCGGGAAAATTTCGCGTATTTTCATGATTTATCTCTTTTTTTCATTCTTTCACATTTTTATTTTTTTAATATTTTGTATATTAAAAAAATAAAAATGTACACAGAAAAAATATTAAGGATTTTTTTGATATGAAGAGAAAATATTATCTGACGATTTTGAAAAATTGACTATTGCCGCCCAATGATTCCTGGACACGGTCCTGACTTATCTTTTAACAATTTTACCACATGAATGCATCACAAAAGGTCATTATAACCACTGAGTTTTTTCAGGGTGTGAGATATTATTATTATTATTTTGACGTTTTTTCCTTATTTTATCATCGGAAAATAGTACGCTTTTGTAATGGTTGCGAGTGATATTATTAAATATTTTACTCGTTTTATCGAGATTTGTTAAGCCCTGCTTCACGCAGATTAAAACTTCATGTGTGACGTGAAGAGCTTTTCGTTGTATATTAGATGAGATTAGGTCGTGAAGATAAGTTTATTCGAATATAATTTTTAGATCTACGTTTATCCAATATTATTAATTAATGTCTAAATATAAAATATTGCATCAATATTTAATAAATTAATATGTTTTTTTTATTTTAAATTAAATGACCAAATTTAATTAATCAACGAATATGTTAAATTTAATGTTATTAATATGGATGTTGGTAATGTTCATTTTTTTTTAATAGAGAGTTAGAGTTTGTTTTTTTCAATTTTTGTGAGGCTGTATGTTTTTTATAAATTTCTATTGACTAATCTGGAGTAAATTCGACGTGGTTTTTTTTCAGAACTCAGGAAATGTAGACTCTAATTTGTGGGAGGGTTAAATGAGATGAGGGTAGTAAATGAGAAGAAATTTTACATAATTACATTCTAGGATTTTATGGAAATTTAAATAATTCTTTTTTAAGGACAGTACTAGAAAAAATAATCAAAATAATTGAAATTTCCTGTTGCATTTCTAAAAATATGTTAAAATTTTATAGTGATTTTATTATTAATATTAAAAAAAATATATTATAATATTTATTATTAGATGTAATTTATTATATTATATTGGTTTTTTTGAGATAAATTATAAGATTTTCGTTTCATTCACACATTTTTTCTTAGAAATGATTGTTTTTTGTAACTGAAAAATATTTTATTATTATTTTGCTATATTTTTTAAGTATATAACTATCGTTTCATTTATTGATTTGTTTGTCGATAATGAATTATTTAACGTTGTTCGCTTCTCACAAAATTTTATATCTCAATCTATTTATTTTTTGAATGAACCTTTTCTCTCTTGCTTTTCACAGCATGCCTAAATAATGTATTCGTTATGTGTTTTGTATATTCTTTTTTGAAAATACGAGAAAAAAATATTTTTCTGCGCGTTTCATTTTAAAATTTTATTTCTCTCTTTTTCCGGACGGATTGACATTGGAAAACCCTATTATGGATATGTCGAGTCCCACGCTTCACATATGTCATAGTATAATTCTCGTTCACAATATAACAATTAATAATAAAACATATATGGTTTATGTAATAAATTATATTTACAAATTGATTTGCTTTTCATAGTTTTCATCTACTAATTAAAATTAATTGTTTTTTTTTCTCTTCATTATAAATTTCAATATTTGTTATATGTAATCTGTTTCTTTATTAAGTTGCAGATTTTGTAATTGGGTTGTCTAATCTATTTTCTTTACAAACAATACTATTATAATTATTAAATATTATAATATATTATATATATCATTGAAATATTTATGGTTGGGTTTGTGCTTGAAAACTCGAAATAGAAAACTAGATTTACGAAGCTCTACAAAATTATTTATTTCATAATTTATTCTGAAATTTATCAATTTTGTGCAAAATCGTTAAATAATTTTATTTTCTTACAATTGTTTATATTATTAATTCAACCAAAAAGTAGACTTCTTAAATTTATTTAGAACTAAGAAAGGTACTAACTTGTAGGTTTCAATTTTTCTAATATTTAGGTTAATCTGATCGTGTTAGGAATATTTAAAAATGTTGTTTATTATGGTAATTTAATATTGAAGCATGAATATTTAATTATTTTATTTAGTGACAATTACTTTTTTATTGGTCAAATTGAAAAATAAATTATATATTTTTTATCTGCTAACCATTTTACTGTATTGCATAATATACTCGTAATTTAAATGTTAGATAAGAGTAATCGTATTCCAATGACATATAAATGATGCATATTTAATTGTATTGCGCTAAAACTATACTATATTAATTAACGTTTTACAGACACATACACATATATAATATTATTATTATGTATAAATAAATTATTTCAAATAAATGTATAGTTGGCAACATTGAAAAGGGTAAATCACTTTACATGCAAATTAAAATATTATATTTCTGGATTTTTTCTTAATATATTTTAATATTAGTGATGACACATGTCTAGTTAGTTATCGATTTATGTATAAAAATGCAGTATAGCGCTCTAATGAATACATAATTATCGTAACTCTGCGTGACCCGGAATAAAGAAAAGGGGTTAATGTGTAGAAATAAATTGTTAGGAGATAATTTGTTTGATATTAAGTATTATAATGCTCTTCCATCGCATCATCATTTTGGCGACAATTTTACGATTTAATGCGTATCACACGTTCATATTATATATACTAGGTTCAAATTATACTAATTTTACGTATTAATATTATCGAATTATATGCATCAACGGATTTCAATGTAGTATTATGAATTAAAATACGATGGAATATATATTGTTTGTATTTAATAATTGATGCGTTATGATATCATGTGTCATATTTATAGTTTTTACAGAATATAAAAATATTATATGTGATGTTGCTGTTATGCTTTTGTAATAAAATCAATTGTAGTTTAGTACTTGAAAAAAAATTTTTTGATCATATATTATCGTTGATTTTTAATTGTAACAAACTATTTAATTTTGCCATTCTATTTTTTAACCTCACCGTACTCGCGGTTAAATTTAAAGTTATTATTTATACGGAACACTTAACTCCGTCGTATCGAAAGCGTAGAGAAAGAGAGAATTGTTCGCGAGCGACGTCGAATTATTTATGTTGCTTGAACTTTTTGAATATCGGACCGAATTTGCTAGCGAGTCGAAATTTGATTGCAAAGAAATAAATCTAATTTTGGTACAAGTGATTTGTCTATGTCTCGTGTAACGGGTAACGAATTTAACCGATTTTTATTATTGCTCAACTGCCTTCATGATGAATATATCTGCATGTTCTCCATTATGCATTTTAGCGTACGACTACAAGGACGCATGTGTTTTATTGAGCTCCATTTTTGGAAACGATCACATCGTCTCAGATAGATCATTATTCATTCGGTGATTCGGTTTTCGTCTTTTTTTTGTATGTTCATATAAAATTTATTTATTAACATTTTGCAGTCGTAAGGCTATTCCGTTTTGTACTATGATTTTTTTTACCATTATATATCCATTACATTTTCATTTTTTATATGTTATCTCGGTTTATCTTTAAAATTTTGTGTGCGGGTGAATTTTATAAAAGTTATATTTAATTTTTAACACGTTATGAAACATTCTCAAATATCTAATTTTTGATTTTTAAAATTTCATATTTGTATTTGATAGCATTTTGATTATGAGAATATATTGGTATTTAAACACCCGTCATTACAGGTCTTTTTGTGCTAATTTTATTTGAATTAGATTATAATAGATTTGTAACCTTTAATATATATTGTATTTGTTGAATAATTATTGAATATATGAAAAAATATTATTATTATTATCACGGATACCACTACACTGTAATAGTCAAAGCGTTTCTTTTGAATTTTGTCGCATAAATTTATTTTTAATGTGAAAAATTAATAAATATATGATAGAGTATATTTATTGAAACGTATGGTGTGTTGAAAGTTATTGACTGTTGTAAAAAGTTAAAATCTGAGAATCACACATTCAAGAAACTGCTTGTCACGTACTAATAGTGCCTGTTTCCGACGCAATCTACTATTCGTGTTTTGATGCTTTCGCAATTTTTCTACTGCGTCTGTTCGTTCTTATTATTCCATTGTTGAACATTCGATTTTGTACTTCTATATTCAAGATGTTTCTTTTTTTCTTCATCCATATACGGCTGTGATGAATAACATTTTTTGCGTCTCTTGGTTCTACTCGAAATATGCAGGAAAAGCGGATAGAAAGTACACTCGTCACGACACTTCAATTATGCTTCCTAAGGGATGAATCTCTTGAAAAATTCAAGGAAAATACATTCTTATTTAGATGCATTATATATTTTATGTTATAGTATATTATATAGCAGTTTTCAGTGTATATACCATATATATTTTCGTAAATTTTGGAAATGTTTGAAATTTTTTTTATGACGCAAATATATATTATATATTTTACATAATATATTTGCTTTATTCTTTTGCCAAGTGTGCACAGTAAAATTTCGTTATAATTTTGGCATTCTATAAAATTGTTGGAACCACTGTGTTTTAACATAAAACAGGACATTTGCCGGGTTAATTGATATATGTGTGATGTATTTCTATTTATTTTTGGAAATTTTGATGAAAATTGTAAGCTTTTTGATCATTGGATCAAGAAAATTCATAACGATGTAAAAGGATTGGCGATGGCAAAAATAGCTTTTGTTTTTTTCATTAACCATTATATTCTATTTATTTTTTACCTCATCTAAGTTTGTTTTGGCGTTTTGATTTATGATTAACATTATTTTTATGAAACAACATTTCATGAACAAACATTTTTCTCACAATATAAATATTTATGAGAAAATGAAAAACATTTTGAAAAATAATATATCATTGAGAAATGGAAAACTATTAATTTATAAAGGTGTTTGTTATCTAACATATTTATTCAGATTAAATTTATTGATCGTTCAACATTGAAATCAATTAATTTCGGCGAAGTTAAAACGCTAGAATGGAAATTGGCAAAGATATGCCTCACACTGCAAATACATGCTTAATCGTATCTAATAAAATATTTTGCATGTATCTTGTATGTAAATGTTGGATATTCTGTGACGTCTTTGTGCCTGTTCCAAAATAGTGGTCTCAGTGACAAACTACACGTTCACTTCTTTAGATACACGTTCACAAATAATCCAGATTATGAAACACCGACGGCCTAACCGACTCGAGTGTAAGATAAAATTGCCAGCAAGTGGTATTTTCATATGTTATCTTATTGTCAAATATTTGTCGGTTGCTAAATCGTTTTGTATAAAATACTATATATCTTTGATTATATACATATAGGTATAATGTATAATGATTTTTTACATATTTCTAGGACCGGTTGAATTCCTTCCTGCTCTTTTGTGATATTTCTGAACTTGTCCGTGTCCATTGTACATATATAATTTATAAAAATTGGATTAAATAATTAAAACACATTTCCATTATATATATATATATATATATATATATATATATATATATATATATATATATATATATATATATGATTTTTAATATATAACTATTCACTAAAATGAAGATCATGTTTCATTAAATATTTCAAGATTCAATCGTATGGTGTGCAAATAAATATTTCATTTTCTAGATGTATGGTATATTGTATCCGAAAGGATGGTAATTCATGATTGTTTAGTAGTCCTTTTGTCCCATCCGTTTCACCATGTTGGGTTTTATGGGTCTTAAAACTTGACTACATAATTTTACAATTTGATTAGACTGCCGCGATTTTTTTCTCGAAAAATTTAGATATTCTTTAAGTTTTTTTTATATTTGGAAGATATTTTATAAGGTAATTTATATAAAAAAAATGTAATTTGCATTAATATTTGTATGTCGATAAAATTTAATTTTATTTCGTTAAATATACTACGTATATTTGTATTAAATATTGACAAATAGTTGTCTGATATATAATATTATCGTTTTATTTTTTTTATCCTAGATAATATGTGATAATACGTATTATATTTATTACGTGTACTATTTTTATACTAGGTATTAACTTCTTATTGTATTAGTCGGAGTAATCGTAGTTTGTTGTCAGATTTTGATAAATATTTGTCGGTTAAAAAAAGGAGTTATTTTATCGCGAAAACTCTGTGCATATTGTATAAGATTCTATATAATTCATCTGGTTTTTCAGAGGTCGTAAGCGATTTTTATTATTGTGTTTCGCCTGACACCAACTCGATGACCGCACTCTAACTTGTGTCACATAATTGGATTTTACGTTTTTCGACATGTTTTTGTTGTGTCACTTATATTAATATAATATATATGTGTATTATATAAGGATGATGTGTATTGGTCCTAAAAGTATTGATTAATCTTATTATATGTTGGTATTGTAATTATTATTATTTTATTAATCCGAACTTATTTTCCAAAATTCATGCATTGAATTTATCTTTCGGATTTTTTTATACAAAAAATCCGAAAACGGAGATTTTTTTATACAAAAAAAGAATTATTTAATCGACAATCGAGTTTTTTTTAAATATTTGTTACCTTCTCGCTCAAAAGTTATTTTATCTTTGTCTGAGAATTATCGAGATTAATTACACCGCATATCAGAATAATCCCAAAACGTTTCCATTTATCTTGAAAGTTGAAATTTCACAACGGCTTTGTTCAAAATTTGACTTGTAGTCGTGTATATTTTATGTTGGCCTTTAGCAAAAAGCTTCTTTTGAACGTCCGTGTAATTTGTACTCGATTTACGAAAAAGGATTTTTTATGTGAGTTTTTTTATTTAATTTCATACGGTTTCTGTCAATTTTGAGAAAACATTTTTATATCATTCCTTGAATTATTATATAGTTTGTAATTTATATATACATATTATCTCTAGATCAGCCTTATTTTTTTTTTATTAATGTGTAGGTTGATATTTATTTAGTATTTTTGTCATATATATTATTTGTATTGTGGATTTTCACTTCGTATAAAATATATAATTTATTTTTTATTTTGTGTCAGATATTATATCATATTACTGTGTCTATCAAATTTCCAATAATCTATTTCCATTTACACTTTCTTATATTCATATATATAAAAAATTCGTCATGAATTTATATAGTTTCATTTTTCTATTATATAAGATTCGTTAATATTCATCTTGAAAATAAATCATATTTGTATTTCTTTTCATATTTATATTACCGTCGTCGCCTTATATTTTCTTTTGTATTGAAGCTCAAAAAAGATAATCTGAATTTCATTATCGGAAGTTCATCATTTTTATATTAGACTGGCGTTCCGAATTAGCGTTTCTCAAGTGGCTACATCTTAACGACCCAATTTCGTTAAGAGACTCTTCCTATTTCTCTCATCATCATTGTCATCATCTTCATCACCTCTGTTATCATGATTATTATGATCAGCTTTATTGCATTTTATTTCATTGTTTGCGGCTTCATTTTAATTTAGTATGTAAATCTAGATAAACACGTAGATTTTAAATCTTGGATTTTAATAATAAAAATAGCAAAATTCTAAAAATGAAAATACCGAGCGAAGGAAATTTTAAAATTATGATTATTATAAAATCAATATGTAGATTGATTTTTATTATTAGATGGGTAAAATTTTAATTAAAATATTTTTTTGAAATACAATAATTTGTAGCTTTAAGCATTATTTATTTTCCTTTAAATAAATCATTATTTTAAATACATTTCGTATGAAAAGTTCAATTGGAATAAAATTAAAATATTTTTTGTTTAATTGTTACGAGTGTTTCCATATACGAATGTCTCATTATATGTGTTATAAATTTTTAACACATATACAATATATATATATATATATATATATATATATATATATATATATATATATATATATATAAATTTGATAAAACCATTTATTATTGCTCGATTTACTACCAGATTTATTTTCTCAATTTTCACGTATGTATTTTTTTTTCACTACCATGAATTCGAATTTTTCTGTCTATGCCCGATTTTCGAATTTTACGGATTTCGATTTTCAAATATATCACGAAATTTATTTCATTGATATATTATATTATAAAATAAAATGTGTTATTTTTGTTCATGCAACGTTTTTTCCCCTGTTGGCTTTTAGCGTGCGTTTTAATGCGCCCTTGATTTTTAAACATATAATTCTACACGAAAACTGTATTAGTATCTTTGAAATCTGCTTCAGTTATCAATATCAACGTGACCTTTTTCGTTAATTTTCGTTTATTGTGTTCGTTTACGACATTTTGAATACGTTAAAAAACTTATGGGATTATTTTTTATATATTTGCGTCGTTTTCGACCGCTCTTCCTTTTGTGACGTCGCAGGTGAAAATTATTTCTCACCACTCTTTATTCTCATTCTGTTTATTTATCAAACATATATATTTTCTATGAGTTGTTAAAGTTTTTTCTAGTATCGCAATTTATAGGAGTTGTCCACTTTGATTATGAGATACGATAGGAAATACAAAACTTTTTGATGATGGAAGTTTGGTGGACGGTTGTCGTTGTCAAAATATGAATTGCCTCATCAGCTGTAATACCTTATGGACGGTGAAGGCGAAAGTTGTTTTTCTGTCATATACATATGTTATTTGTGTCATCATTTTTTCTTTGATAATATATCCACATACATATATTATTTCTAAATAGACTTCCAGGTGTTATTTTCTTATCATTTGCACAAAGATAGGAATGTTGTGATTTTTTTTATAATATTTTTTTTTATTAAAACAGATTTTTTTCTATTATTTCAATCCCAAGTTAATCTGAATATTACAATGTAATTAATCTTTTTTATTATTTAGTCGTTTTCTGTAACCGGAATTTTATTAAAGTTTGATCGTTAACGACAAAAAGGCTCTGCTTTTTAGAGCTTTTCGCTTTTCTCGATTTTAGCAATAATAAGATTGTGGCCATCGTATTTCAAAATTTATTCTTCATAATCAAATTTACGAAATTTTATTTGCAAATGTATTATTAATAGTTGAATATTTTAAATTTAAATACGTTTACTTATTCCTACGTTTTTTGTATTCAAATTTCGTTTTAATATTTCATAACGTTTGCCGCTATTTCTTTGTTTTATCTTGTTTCATGTTTTTTCAATGTTAATGTGAGTAAAAAAAGAAGATATTCGGGAACCTTTCTAATTTTAAAATTCGATATATTTTTTTTGGAATTATATTACTCTTGTTTACTGATACTTTGTTTGCTTTCGATGTATTTAATTTTCAATTCGGGGATAATTCTAAAAATAACATTTTCGAAGAATTTTACTACGTAATATTAAGAAAATTATTTATTTATTTATTTTATCTGAAATTTATGAACGTATTACCATATAAACATGTCATCGAAAACTAGCAAACGGACAGAGTGGAGTTTTGAAATTTGGCTTCCAAGTTGCTCTAGTTTTTAGCATTTTAACGTGGTTGATTTGTATATAAGATAATAAATTATAAATAGGAATCTTTTATGTAATTAATTACACGTCATATGTTTTCGTAATTTAACACATATGAAGTACATTATAATACTTTCTATTGATATGTTGTAGGTATGTGATAAATTATAATTATTTATATGTAACTGAAATTTATTTAATTAGTAGATTTACAATGAATCCTGTTTTATTGAATTATCTGAAATAAAACTGTTTTTTCTTTTATAATTTAAAATTCATCATCTAAAATTCAAATGGAGCATCACAGTTTATAATCATTAATGTCCTTAGAATTGCTAATAGCGATTGTTTGTTGAAAAGATGTTTTTTTTTTAATTATGGTCTTTTTAAAGAAAAATAAAAGTTCTACTTCACTGTTTCACGTATAAAAATGCGGTATTTCTTCTTTCATGTAAGTTATGACCTTTAAATGCCATTATTTCTATTTTTATCGTCGTTTTGAGCAACTCGAGATCAAAACAACGGAGATTTTTTTTAATTTGACTTTGCTATCACTTTTTTTAACTTCTCTTTGTAATCCGGAATGCTAATTGTATATAATCGCAGTTTTTCACCAAGGATTACCTTTATTTCATATTGTTTCTTTCGTACGTTTTTCTCTCTCTCTCTTCGTTTTCTGCTCTTACCTTCTACGACTTTTTATGTTTTTTGTAAATTGTATCGCTCTTTGTAATTCTGTTCATTATTAAACTGAAACGCTAAAAATGTTACGTTTCTAACCGAGAAAGAAAGAAAATAAAAACCTTCGAATCGGCTACTGTAATTTGATTTTACATTTTCACGGTATAAACACATTTTTTTTTATTATTATTAATCTAACCGAAAATATCTTTTTTATTCGAGACGTATTTTTTCAGCTCCTCGCAATAAATCATCTCGTCTCCGTTACTTAAATCGGTATTGCTTGTCATTTTTTTATTTAATCGCTTTTTTTATTATTATAATTTTTTTTCTCGATATTAATCTTGGCGATTTTTTTTCCACGTGTACACGTGAAACTTCATGGCGTTTCGTATGTATATATTTTTTATATACACGTACTATATTTATTTTTATACACATAAAGCGTGTGTTTTTTAAAGCTTTTTAACCTTGGTTCGCGTACCAACGGCCGTTTCGATCGAAACGTTTTTTCGTTACGACCCCTGACATTTTTATTTGAAGCGTTTGAGGGAAAGATTCCGTCATAGTGATCGGTACACTATATTATATGCATTAAACACCGCACTGCGAAACATATAATTTCAAGAAGAATATATATTATATTATCATCGTTATGTTTTTTTTTAATATTTTTATCGTAAAAGTAATTCATATCGAACATTATGCATTTCAAGATTTGAATCTGTTACAAAAAGTTAAATATTATTTGAACATGTAATCTCATATCATATTCATTGTATGTAATAAATTTCAATTGATTAATTTATACAAAAAAATAATACAAATATTATATAAATTTATTGATTTTTTTATACATAATATAAAAGTAATTCAATTATATTGGTTTAAACCTCAAGGGATATTAGGGTAAAATTAATCTATATATATACGTAATGTTTTTTAAATTAAAGACTTTTCCGAATTTTCAAAGAATTGTATGATTGTAATGGAATTATTATAATTCAACACACTTTGTTATATATTTTACAAATTTTGTATATGTAAACTAATAAATAATTATTTTAATTATTATATAAAAAATATAATATAAGTTTAAGAAATTTCATTTGAGTAATAATTTTAAAGATCAATCACTCAAAGTTCATATATTATAGAATCGTTTGTAAATTTGTAAACAGTTAATATGTCGATGAACTATTTCAACCCTATTTTTTAATATTTGGAATATTCAGTTAACCCGATTTTAAATTTTAATTCATATTTTGATAAATTTATTTTTATATACAATATTCTTATGTAACTGTTTATATGTTTGTATATATATATATATATATATATATATATATATATATATATATATATATACATATATATATATATTATATATAAGCTATGCTCGTTCACGCGTTGCTGTGTTATGTATCTAATTAAAAATCTGAATTTTTTGGGATATTTGTTCTGGAGCACCCAGAACCCCAACTCTGATTAAAAAAAAATCAAAAACCTTCCCGGGGATATACCTAATAATTTTCCAAATTTTCACGGCGATTGGATTTATGGTTTTTGTATCTATCGAGTACAGACACACATTCATATATATATATATATATATATATATATATATATATATATATATATATATATATATATATATATATATATATATATATAAAGTGAAATATCTATATTTAGAGAATAATCATCTGTTTATTTCAATTGATTTATTGATTCGTTCTTCAATATGATAATAGTATACACAATATAAATTTATGTGACAGCAGCACTGTCATCATACTATCGTCGCGATAAATCGACGAGTAAGTAACCAAGATATGCATATTTAAAGATGTAAATTTCTTTTCTCGTTTTTTTTAATCGTATAATTTGTACAATCGTAAAATGGATAAGGGGGCTGTTTGCTTTCGGCCAAAATATTAACATTAAAGGATAATTAGGTCACAAAGTTAGTCGTCAATAATAGCACCGCGCATCGTATGACGGAACAACAACAGAACTTATACCATTACGTCAAATTATGAAAGTTGAAACGGGGCTAAGATGCGAGTTTTAATGGAATTCTCTACTTAAAACACCTCATAATGCATTCATAGTTCGTTTAAAACTTCGAGTAAATTATTTAGGTTTAATTTGGGAATTCAATCCCCATAATGACCCGGCTGTGTTTTATTAAAATCAATTTAAGATTTTAAAGAGTCCTAATATATTATAGTTTTCTTTATTAGCGTAGGTAGTTGTACAATGAGAACATTATTTTTATTTTTGTATATCAACTTCTTTTCCGAAAGATTTATGTTAATATTATGACGTAAATTTATAGCTATTATAACGTCGATAATAGTTCATTATTCACATCTTTTGAATATTCATGAGAAACTCTGCAAACATCTTATTAAAATCTTACAAAATATTATTAATGTCGGTATTTAATATTAATTATTATTTTTGCTTTAAAAAAAATCATTTACTGTTGTATATGGTACAATTTTTCATATAATTATAATAATATAACGTTAAAGCTTTTTTGCTTGCAAAAATCCTTATAATTTTATTCTTAAATGAATATATCTTTTCTTGATATCCGATGTTAGCCTTCATATTTATTTTACAATGTAAAAGTCTTTTACGTCAGTGATTGTTAACTTTTTATAATTAGTTCATTATTATTCCTATAGAAGATAGTTAAAATGCAATACCTTTTTTTCTAATAAAATTATAACAGAATTTTAAAATAATGTTCATTTTTAATAAAAAAAATGTATACATTGACTCCTTTGATAATCCTTTATTCAATAATGTTCAATAGTCTCTTTGAATCGTTACATTGAATAAAGTCTATATTAAACCATTTTAGTTCAAGATGTCGATGATAAAGATGTAAACTTCGTCACAATCATGTTTTAGTCGGTAATTTCCGATTTTCTCTTTGGGTTTAACTATTGAAATTCTCAAACGTACCCTTATGGTCCTTATACACCTACTCCGTATTCATCCCATATTGGATGTTGAGTTCACTTCTGGTTATTTTTTTTTCTTCAATTTTTCATTTTCGAGACATTTCTGAGTTTGACACCAAAGGCATATCTCGTTTATCGTACTTATCATGCGGGAAGGTAGAGATGATTGAATATTAATTTATTTCCTATTTAATTCGTATCATCGTCATTGGAATGACGAGATTATTATATTATGGATTATGATATTTATTATTCAATTTTATTCTGTTTAGTTTCGTATTCATATATATATATATATATATATATATATATATATATATATATATATATATATATATATATATATATTACTTTGAATACTTGAATACAAATCACGGTTAAAACGATGAAAATGCGTCAATATGAAAAAAAAGTCTCACCGATTTCAAACATCTAGATCGTTTATTGAATGCGATTCAAAATAACAAGCTTTCGTCCTTGTTTGTGCAAATAGAACTATTTTCGGATTCGTCCTCGTTGTTTTGATTTGTTTGTTTTTTTGATTTTGGTCTTCTCTGGGGCGAATTGGTTCTTTCTTTTATTTTATCTTTTTTCTTTTCTCGTAGTATGTTTTCGCAACCGCGATATTTTTCCCGAATAAATTTACAATTTTACGAGAAAATTTCGTATGTAATACGGATTTGAAAAATGCGGATATTCGTATTTATTTTCGAAAAACGAACATGTTTTTTTTAATTTTTGTTGCTTATTTTTAAAAAATCTCATACATATGTAATTGTATCACAGGCACAATGTGTAATTGGCGTTTTGTTACATGCCTATATTTATATTTTTTAAGTACTTACATATCGCGTGTCAAACATTTTTTTTTTCGTTTTAGTAAAAATATCGGTGGCTTAAAATGGAAAATTTCTACCTTTTTGAAGATTTTTCATTGAATGAAATGAAAATATTTTTTAACGATTTTATTTTTATACGGTTATAATTTTTATTTCACTTAATTTTGTCCCGTCGCATGATAGCTTTTATCTTTTTATCATTGTATATAAAGCCTACCGATTGATGCTTTTTTTTTCGATTTTTAAATGACTAAAAATAAAGTTAAAACTACATTTTTTCAATAGATTTGATATATATCTTTCAGAATAATTTATATTATTTACGGTTTCTATTTAGATTTTATATATGGGAATATTATTTATAAAAAAAAATATATATATTTAAATTTTATACATGTAATCGCCTTCAATATTTTGACCAAAGATGAAAGTCCGACAAAATATTACATCGTTATTTTTTTTCGCATATACACAAACATACACCTCGTATAACGAGATTTATATGGTGGAAAGAAGTAAAAAATTAAAACGTTACGTGATGCAACCCCGGTTATTGCGTCGATTCCAAATTATCAGATAAAATTGGTGTAAAAAGTTTACTTTTACAAAAATACAGGTTTACTTCGCCGGTTGAAAGGAAAAATAACCGTTGCAAGTTTATGACAGTTGATGTTTTATAATAATAAAATCGAGTCACTCGGTATATAACGAAAATGTTATTACAGCATTTCGCGTACTTTAATTATTTAAATTTGTTTTATTTTAAAATGTAATAATATAAATGGAACGTTTTTAATTAATATTGTGTTCTTAAAAAAAAAATATTTTTTAATACGTATTGTATGATGTTGTGTGTTGTTAAGTCCATTTGGTTTTTGAATTACTTAAAAGAATTTCCGTTGCGTCACATTATTGTGTAGGTTGTAATGAAGAATGCGCTCAATATCTTAAATATAAAAGAATTGGAAAATCACTTTAATTTGTGAATGATTTCAATTTTAGTTGCTGATTTCCTTTTAAACAAACCGTATTTTTTTTCTATTTCATTTTGAATAGTTTAGTTGGTTTTCATTTATAGGAAAAGGTCGAGGATTTGTCGATGAATGATTCCTCAATCGAAAAGCAGAAAACACGTCAAAGCTCATCAGAAGAAGCTTTGTCGCCCTTGGCCTTCGTTGACTTTTGCGTGGCCACATTTCACCCATTTGTTTCCTTGTTAATAATAATCGTAAGTTCAAGGTTGCCCATTCTGGACTCTAAGAATGATCAAGTAGGGAAAGGTCAAGGATGGAACCCGGTGTACCCGGTGCGAATTGTTCGTCGCGTGACCTGCGATTTGCACAAAGCGTTTCCGCGCCGTTTAGCACCCACCTCGACGTTTATACACGTATTTTTATTACATTTTTTTTCCATAACTACCCCTTTTAGTTTCCAACTAGATTTTTTTTTCATTTTCTTTCGCGGTAGTTGCCGAAACAAATAATTATCGAATGCTCAAATGCCATTTTTGTTACGCCCGTCTCGTGCAGCATATTCAAAATGCCATTTTCTCCACCTTGGGCATAACGAAAACGTGTGCAACCCACCCTCTACCCTCCTTCGACACGTCGTTTTGTATATAATTAAGCATTGCCATACGTGATTTACATATTTTTGATTTATTCGTTTAGCTATTAATATTTTTAGTTTCATTACGATTTTCACCAGTTAAGTGTTATGACCTTAATAAACAATCGTTTGATCTGTTTTTGTGTATTTTTATAGATTCTTATATATATATATATTTATATTGTGTTTATAGTCTGAAATATAAATATTATAAAAATAATTTTCGATATATTTATTTTTTTCAACCGATAGTCAGAAATTATAGAAATTGAACAACGTATACATCTATACAAATTTTAACTTAATATTTGTATTAAAATGGTAATGTGTAATTATATTATTTTATGTGTAGGATGTTTTACTATTTAAAATAAGCGGTTGGAGATTATTGGGAAATATTAGCAAACTCAAAGAAATCACTGAATAAATTTTTCACCAAAAAGTTTTATATTTTGACATATTTTTTTTGTTTTTCTAATTTTCATCGAATAAAAGCGACGTCTTGGATGGGAAAATGTTTTAATACTCGGATCCCTTCTTCTCGATTCTTGTTTACGACCAAACATGCCGCTTTTTAAAAATAAATGGACGAGATTGGTGTTCGATTTATCCGGTAAACAAGTCTATTGAAATCTTATTTTGAGCATTCTGTGTTATATTTTTATGAATATATACTTACATACTTTCCAATTATTGTTTATTTAACATAAATTTTTTTTTATAAAAATATTGTGAAATTTATATTTTATTTATTTATATATGTACCATATATAAATTGTTTTCAGTTAATAGCGTTCTATTTATTTATATGGGATATATTTTTCATTTATAATTATGATTTGATTCTTTTCCTATTAATTGAAATTAATAATATTATTTTGTTTTAATATTAAAAAAAATATTTTATAATAAATTGTTTTTTGTGTTGATTTTTCTTCTTCATTTTCTTCGATATCCAAGCGAAACCATTCAGATAACTACCGGCGACCCTCAGTTGAAAGTGTTTTCATTAGGTTCGAGGGTTTTGCCTACGTTAGCTCTATCGCTTAATTAAATCACTCGATCTTCAGTTTCTAAGATCGGGCAAAGGATGATCTTTACTTCCGCTGGGAAATAGCTTATGAACTTCTTCCACGAAATGCGCGCAGATGTAGTTTTAATACTTTATGTACATATATATCTATAGACGTGTGATTATCGATTATATTAACTATGCCATCGTTAAAATTTCTTATTTTTTATTTTATCGAAATTATTATATTTATTTATTATTATTAATTAGAATTTGGAGTTGACAAGGCAACGAAAGGCTTTACTTTTAATTATCCGTATTTGAATCGATTGCGATGTTTTAAGCAGCTCTTTGTGAAATTTAGATTAATTAAAAAGTGTTCTTAGAGTCTTATTAAAATTTTGTTGGTAATAGGATATTTTCATTTATAAAAATTTTTCGTTTTTCTAAATGCGGATTATTATGCAATAGCTTTACTGTATATTTAGTCATATTTTTATTCTTATATGTTCAAAGGGGTGAAGGTATTTCTGTATTTGTATTTTATTTTTTATTATTGTAGTAAAAGATATGATTTCTTTGATTAATACTTAAAATTTTGAAATAATTCTTTACATTTTGTTTGAATTTTTAGACCGCGATGGAAGCTTTTAAATGCGATACCAATAACTTTTTTCTCATTTTTTTTTCCGTAAATTTATTTAATGTTAATAATATTTATATACGATAAATATTGTTTTATAAAGTATTTTCATTTAAAAATTTATCGGAATATTTGAAAAAAACCTATGTATATTCTCGTTGCTGTTAGTGTAAATTTTTAGAGTAATACTTTTTTATATTGTATACCGTCGCGGTTATAAGAAACGAAAGTAAACTGATTATACTCGAGCACACACGAAAACCACCTTCTCGCATCTACGTAAAACATATTTCAACGAAATAATGAAGAAGTTAAACATAAAATTTATCGGTTTTAACGGCAGTACTTTGGAATTTTGATTAATATTAAAACCTGAAACCCAACTGTTCCGGATATAATCTTCGAGACTTACAAAAGCACGAATTTTCATCCCTCGCGTATCGTTTGGCGATTTTCATAGATTCTCGACGAATTAAAAATCCGGCATTTAATATTTAACAACACATAAAAACGCGCTCATACAACAAGCACTCACTGTGAAGCTTTTTTTCTTCTTTTCTTTTTTTATCTTTTTTCTCGGGTAACTTTATATGCGAGGTTTTGCTTTCATGGACCGTGACTCTCATCTCTTTTCATCGTTATATATATATATATATATATATATATATATATATATATATATATATATTTATATATACACGAAAAGCCCACGAATGGCGTCGACACTTTAGCGCCGTTACACGTATACACGCATACACACTATTTTTACGCGTGTAGTGTGACCTTTTCTGCTAGATCCTGTTCCTTTTTGACCTCAAACGACAGGTTTTTTTTCTTTTTCCACCGCCCATTTTCCTTTTGCTTCCTTTATTGTGTGCCGAATGTGGAATATCAATTTCCGGACGCAGTTGGTGTTTGATCGACGGAAAAGCATCGAACAACGAAAACGATTAAGGAAAAACGACGTTACGGATTAATATTTCTCGCTATTGTTATTATTATTTTATATGATTTCAGTCTTTTATTATAATCATAACGTGTTTCGTTATGGTTTCGTGCACTTTGTATATTTGAGTGAGTCGTTCGAGTTTCAGTTTTCAGTCGTTTTCCGCAGCTCATAATCGTCTAATCGCGTCGCATTTTACCTTTTTTATACCATTTTGTGTATGCGTGCGCGAATATATTATTTATTATTTCAACCCTTATTTTTATATTATCCATTTAGCGAATCTGCCCTTCGTAATAGTAACCATAGTAACAATAAAAAAGATTAATTCTATAATTATGAAATAAACTATATTTTCGTGAATTCACGATTCCAAATTCAATTAAAATCCGACGACTTTATTCCTTGCGTATTTCATTACGGAAACTTTTTTTATTATATTATGTAATCAATTTTATTGGATAATTTGTACGTTTTCTATGTTATTTTCAGTGATTTGCGTAACGTAAGATTATTTGTATATATAGAATCATAATATTTTCTACACGATTTCGGGTTTTCCTCGGTTTCGAATTTTATTCAATCTCAATTTTCTATTTCGAGTGATTTTATTTGTCTTCATTCATCTAACGATCAACGAACTGGCTGTTTTTCGCCTTTAAATTTACACCCGATTGAATATACACATTTGATGTTGTATATAAACGATATTTGCGACTACTCAAAATTTATAGTTTGGCTTTATACCACGCTTCGAGATCGTTTGTGATTTCTTTTAACACCGTCTTTCTGGCACTGAATTCGTGCATTTTGTAATATATATATATATATATATATATATATATATATATATATATATATATATATATATATATATATATATATTTTTTTTTTTTTCTCAGTTGAAATTAAAATTGTATATTTTAACGAATTCAATGAATATATCTATCAAAGTTGGTCACGTTAATAATAAACAAGTGGGGGTGCTCTGGAATGACACAAGATTTTTGTTTCGCTTTTGAAGTGGCTTTACTGTTTCTGCCATATTTTTTTATATGTTTTTACTCATTTTTTTTCCTTTATGTTAGGATGATTTCGTCGCGGAATTTTGTAGTGGTTCCCCGTTTCTTTAGCAATTTTTCGGTGCGTGAAAAGTATATATTGCTCCTATATGTGATATTTTATTCATGAGTGTCCCTTGTTCTTTTGTATGAAAAACTACGTATAACTGGATTTTCGTTATCGTAATATCGAAACGAATTTGTAGCGAAAAATATGTATGATTCAATAAAACTTTGATGTTTAATGTTGATGTTAGTTTTAGTTTATTATTTATTACATTAATCCATAAAGAATAAACATTAAATTTTTTGAAAGCGGTTTCATATAAATTTTACAAATATTTGTTTAGGTTATTTTGGGATGTTTCACGAATTATATTTAATTATAATTTAACAATTTATCTGTGTGTTTTTAAATTAAATATTATATCATATAGGATTTGGCCATTAGTGATAAATAAAAGATTCGTCTGTTAAAAGATTAAAATCAATTAATTTATATACAAATTATTTCGATCTGTATTACTACTTTCAACATGGAAAAATGTTTCTTGATTAAAATTCTTAAGTAAGCTATTTCGAGGAAATTCATTCGGATTAATTCAAATTTATGTTTCATTTCTTAAAATTTATATTACGATTAATTTTGAAAAAAATGTATAATATTCCTCTTATTTTTCGCCAAATATTTTCATAATTTATTAGTAATAAATTAAAATCGTACTATTTTATTGTTATTAATATAATCCTTAAGTTTTGTTGAAGCTATTCTGTAAAATTTTATGTTTAATTATAAAAAAATAATCCACTACACTTTTTTACTAATAGAAAAAAGAATCGTCGGCATTTCGTATTATATGCAAATTTTTATACCTGCGCCTATTTTCGTGTGTCGGTTTTCGTTTTTCTTTTGTCGTTTCCTGTCGGAAAAACTGTGATAGCGTATTTTCGCAATATGTCATGCCTTTCCGGAACTCGACATGTATATTATACGTTCATATCACAGTATTATTACATTTCCTTTATGCAAATGTGTATATATTATATTATATGTTGTATACACTTGTATATATAATGTGTATAATTTTTATGTGTGCTCGTTTCAACAAAAGACCGTGTTCTATTTGTTTTGAATCTGAGATGAGAAGGTGGAGCCGTTGGAGTCGTCAGTCGGGATATTTCACCGCTGATGAATTTCCTCGATTTGTACGTGTACATATTAATATTATTTTTTTCTTTATATATATGTATATCACAGATTTATGTTTATTTTGTGTACGTTGAAACATATGTAAAAATTTATGTGCAAATGAAGTGCTTTCTCATACTAAAAATTTTAGTGTTTTTTAATCAAACGAATCAAAATATTGAAATATTCATTTAAAAAATTTTCGTATGTGTGAGAAAAATATGATTTTGTATTGAAAAGTTCGTTATTTTATGATTTATTTAAAGTGAAATTACATAATAAATTTGTCATATTACTGAAATTAATAATTAAATTGGTAGAAAATTAGTTTGTTTTAATTTGTTTGTTGTAACTAATAGATAATTAATTTTTATGTAATGCTATAAATGTTCATTTTTCATACCTGAAAGTCAAAGTATGTAAAATAAAATCGGTTGAACTAATGACAAATATTTAATCAATGTTTAAATGATTATTGATTTTATCTGCTAAATTCCGTGATTACAGTGTTGATTTTTAACCTATGTATATTATTTTATGAAACATTATTATACACACACACATATGTGTGCGTACAAAAATATAAAAATGAAAAATATTTAAAATTTTATAATTAATTACTATAATGTTAGTGTTTGTTAAGTTTTTCTTATAATTAAAATCGCTATGCAATTTTTAAAAATTGAAGATCGACATATATTATTTTATTTTGCAAATACTCACTAATATGTATATCATTTAAAAATATTTGCAAAATAATGTATAAAGTCTACGCTTTGAAGTTTTATAGGCTTGTTTTGTTGTAATATGATGATTTGTATCCTAAATGGATTTTGTTGGTTCAATATGTATTTCTATCCGTTTATAATGATATATAATTTTAATATATAGTATATATATGATCAAAAGCTTTTTGATACTTTCGAAAATCGGCATATCATCGTCTAAATTGGTAACTAATGACAATTTGGTATAAAATATTGATAAAAACGTGTAATGTGTACGATTGTATTGAATGGAATTAATTTTCAATTTTGACTGATGACAATTACGCTCGTAATATCGTAAATCGATAAATTTGATACAATAATATATTTTAGTTTTGTATTGAAGGTTTTTTTTGAAGTTTTGCTGTAACGATAAATATTATTATACACATATATTTTAATGTTTTCCTATTTGCCTACGTAGAGTAGTTTATTGTTGTTAATTTTTAATTTAACCATGATGACTTTGCAGCGTTTTCCCACATGCATTTTGGATGACTCTTGCGCTTGTTATATGATTGAGAATTGTGATTGGTTTAGAAAGCAATCTTGTTTGACCTAAATATAATATGAATACTATTGAACAATGTTTTCAATATGTATCTTGTTTTGAATCGTGATTATTATATTTTGAAAGTGCTTATTTAATAAGTTTTTTTATTGCAATACTATAATATATTACATTTTTACTATTAAATTTCTTTATATTTCACTTTATTCAAACGTCATAGTTGAATAAATAATTATTATTAATTTAATTCGCAATTGGTTGTTTAAATTTGTGTTTTTATTTTTGTATATTTAGTATTCTTATTATTAGTATTCGTTTAGTGTTTTATTAATTTAATATCTAAATGAACTACTACTATTTCTATAAGAAATGTAATTTGCAAAATTATATTTATAAATTTTTATTTATAATAGTAATATTGTCTTATTGATGACAAGTGATGAAAGTATATAATTTTATAGGGTTTGTAATGTTTTATATTATAGAGAAATGTTCAATGTAACACATAAAACAGTTGTGTTAAATGAAATCGTATATATATATATATATATATATATATATATATATATATATATATATAATGTGTGTGTATGTGTGTACAAGTAAAATTTTCTAAGGTTTAGAAACATTTATCTACGAGTTTGAACTTGTAATATATTTACGTTGCTGAACTTTTATTTGAATTTAGCAAACTTTGACAGCGTTTTACATATTGTGCGAAATAGTTTTTGAAATTCTCTTTTTAATAAGATAAAAAAACCATCATTTTTCATCATTTTTCTTCGCAATTTTTCGCGGTCGCACTTTGGTAATTCGGCTTTCGCGTGTCGCTTCAACAATCGATACGCATTAAAAATAGTTCTTCCACCGGAGTTTTTATATACAATTGATGATATATATATATATATATATATATATATATATATATATATATATATATATATATATATATGGTATATATATATATTTGTGTGTGTAAATTGAAAATTTATAAGCCCCTACTTTCTATTAAAATTATTTTGCCACTTGAAATGCACATTTTTATAATGTTGTTTCGGAAATGTTTATTAATTTATTTTCGATTATAATCTTGTTTCGTACATTATTCGGTTCTATTTATGAACGTTTTTATTTTTATACATACATTATTTTTAATGTTTCGCATATCTATTATAATACTAGTATGCGTTTTATTCAACAGTCTGAAAATTCTATTTTCGGTTCAGTTTAATATCCGTATTATTTCTCTCTCTCTCTTTCCCTGGGCACGCCACGAACATACACATATAAATACGAAGGATAATCCCTTATTTATTAGAACTTCTCTTTACCGTTCTTTGGGCGGAATTTTTTCAGCATTTTCCACGGAAAATTGCGCAACGATCCATTTATAAAGGGTTGATGTTATAACGCAACAATTTGCCGCATTCAACACGAAGCGAAAACACTAATAGGAAAGTATATTTTTTTATTTCTATTAATGGGGATAATATTAAATATTGCCAATCGATTCGCTGAATGCATGTTAAGTATTATCGATTAAATAATTGAGTGTTCGATGTTCCGTTTTTAATATCATACCGTTGTGTCTTATTAATGTAAGGTCGTATCCAATGCAATAGAAATATATTATTTAATACATTGTGAAATATTTCTTTTATCGTTTGGTTCGCTAGTGGTTTATATTTGTTATTTTCTCGTGTTTGGAAAAGTAGTAAAATGTAAGAATAATTTCAAGATGCAGAGGTTTTATGTGTATGACTTTTACACTTTAAAAATAAAACGTTTTATTTAGTTACGAATTTTGAATGTAAATTTTTTTAATATTTTCAAGTTAAAATATAAAATTGCTATTTATCTTTGTTATTCAGTATATATAATGTGTTTTACTTTAGTTTTATTTTTTTAATTCATATATTAATTTTTTTTAATAATGGATCTGTGCATTTTGCACCCATTTAACACTTAAATCATGGATACATGCCAACATATAAATATATGTTATTGACACGAACTGGTATTATATAAATCTTTTAGTTTATTTAACCACATTGTTTGTCACGCATTATTTATATATATTTTTATAATATATTAAATGTCTGAAAATTTTATACATTTCTTCAGTTATCTGATGTAATTTTAATCAATTAGAGTCTCTATATATCATGTCAGAACGTTTAGTTATTATCTATATTTGAACTTTTCGATTAATCGTTTATGTTTTCCAGTCTTGTATATTTTATAGTCGTATTGAATTTATTGTTACAAATATGATTTTTTATATTTCATGTTTTTAAAGCAAATTTTTGCTTTTATAAGACAAGTATCTTATATTTTTTAGTATCACTTATTTTTCAATGACATATTTATGATATATCGTTCGAATATTTTATACAAAATAAATATTTTGTTTTTTTCATCATAATGAATTTCTTGGAGAGTTTAATAGGGTGTTTATTGGTTTTATTTTATGAAAATATTTTTTTTGCTGTAATATTCTCTCTCTCACACACACACATGATATATATATATATATATATATATATATATATATATATATATATATATATAATTGATGTAGAAGAAAATTTGTAGAAAATTACTATATATAAGACTTACATAATCACACTTTTGCACAATCTTAAAATTTTGTTTTGGAAATTACGAATTCTATTCAAGTAACATCCATTGTCTTCAAATTTCTTTTTCTTAGATGGTTACCTAAAATTTTAATCTGACATTCGTGCAAGACGTTATTTTTTTGTAAACATTTTTATCATTGAACGTCGGTAGATACCTTTCGTAATATATATAATTTCCATATCAAATATCATCGATGATTTATTATATGCTTCTTTTGCCCAAATATTATACTGTCTTTTTTTCAGCTGAAAAACCTTTTTCGATGGCACGACGCCGTTATTTTTGTTTTTCTTTTATTTTTTTTAATGCTATCGAAGAGAAATATTTGTCACATAAAAAAATCAGGAAAAATAAAATTGCCGTTGACCGTCCCGCAATTTCTACCCTTTTTTTTCACACGCGTATATATGTATTTATAAATATATGTATTATTATTTAACGTTTATTCCCGTCAATTGTTTATTTTTCTATGCAAACACAACGACGTTCTTTCTTTTGTCGTTTTAGCGAACACACGTTCAAATACTGTATTTTGTTAGGTTTCATCTAGATATGATATTATTGCAAATATTTACATTGAATTAATATTCTGCGCGAATATTTTTGGACACTTTTGGATTGTGTTTTGTCTGCGTTCGCGCTATTAAATGGTGGTCGTCAAACTTTTTTTAAATTTTACACACCCTCTCTATCAATGACAAAAATTTAAATAAATATTTTTTTTTTATTAAATGTGAGATATTGTTACTAGAAGTTGAAAGTTTCTTTTAGAGATTTCATTACAAGTATACTTGTAAATTGTTATTTTCTATTAAAAATAATTAAACATATAAATCAAGTTGCAGTAAATACTTATATTATAATTGGTATGATGTCGACTTTCGAGTCAAGAATGAAATGTGATCGTAACATCGGGGACCGGTTTTCTGAAAATAGCTTGGCAAAATCAACATGTTAAAATAGTTATAAAGATTTAGCTATTATCATTTTAAAAGCAGCGAAATGTCCTAATATTTAGTATTAAAATTAATTATTTGAAATATAATAGGTAAATCTTCAATTTCCTCTATACTCACAATCATAAATGAAAAATATCTGTATTATAAACATTTTCCTTCTATTATTGAATTCGTAATTCGTGGAAACAAATATTATACGTCGATCAAAATTATTTTTTTTATCTTAATAATTATTTCATTGTTAGTTATTAAATTATTTTAGTTATTTTTTATTATTTTAGTATAAAGATAGTTAAAATTTTAATCGCTATTAGATATAATGAAAATAACCTGAAAACAATTTTTAAGTATTAATCGTGTTTATTTATAGAATATGTGAGGAAACCTTTTAAATGTTTATTATTAGGTATTTATTTATATTGCAATTTAATGTTTTCGTATACTATTTTTGGATATATTTTGATGGTATATCTGTATAGAAGAGTTTCTATATTAAGATTTTGAATTTCATATCTCAAGTCATCTACTAAGGGTTCACTTTATCTATTAAAGCAACGAATTTAGGTCATTTCAAATTTTGTTTAGAACTATCTTAAACATTTATATTATAGTTTAATCACAAAATCGATATTTAAATTATAACAGTGCTATAATATGTTTTTTTATATAGACTTTAAAATATTGTAATGAGAAATCTGTAAATTTTGAACTGTTGTAATAACACAAAAATCTTTTATAATAAAAAGGAGATGAAAATATAGAAAGTGATAGCTCGAAGGAAAAAGAATAAAATTGAAAGAAATTTTGTTCAATTTCATTGCAGACTATTCAATATCTCATGGAAGACATCTGAAGTTGAGATGATTGATTGTTCGGATTATGTACGAAACGAACCGGAATAAATTGTTTACGTTCCATCTCGAACCTTTTCTACGTCGAAAAATTCCCTAACATATACTATAAAAATGATAAAAAAAAAATATTACTTTCATATATATTTGACATTTTTTTACACGTTAAGTATTTTATGTAAACGCGGGAAACAGTTTATTTGGATATTAGCATGGTAAACAAAACTACTGTCGAATGTGCGTCATTTTTTAATACTAACGTTATATATATATATATATATATATATATATATATATATATATATATATATATATATATATATGATTTTAACGTTTATTTTAATGATTTTAAAAATAATAAATGATTTTCAATTCTCGAAGCTATTTTTTCCCATGTTGTTCTATTCGTTTCAAAAAATTTAATTAAAGTCACAGTGTAGTCCGCCATTGCAAGAGGAAATTACCAGTTTACTTCCTTCCTAATTAATATTTTCATTCTATTATACGGCATCCTTTTTAATACGTAATGGAATTATCGTCGGGTGTATTTTAGACGTTTTTCAACCTGAACGAAACGCACACTTTTCATGAATATATATGTGTATGCGCGTTTATTTATTCAATGTTTATACTGAAAATTTTAACAAGCACTAAGATAATATGTATTATACAAATTAATACAAGAGAAAATGAGATCTTTTCACACGTGAAGTGGTTATTCAGATTTTCAGAATTCATCCCAATGATCCTCAATCGTTTTCGAAAATCGCAATATTATTTATCATAATCTTTTCTTTGCATAATTTTAACGCTAATAACTCAATTTTGAAAAAGATACTTCATTTAAGTTTTCTTTGATTTATATTTTAACGGATGAGTAGTTACTTTAGTATATAGTAGTTATAGTAGTTTATATATATATATATATATATATATATATATATATATATATATATATATATATATATATATATATATATATATATATATATATATAACGAGTATACGAAATATTATTTATCAGCAACTTATGATTATAAATATAATTCTGAAAATTCACCCAAGTTGCTTGGATTATAAAAATGTAATTTCATTAAAAATGTATTAAGAAAGTAAATGAACGATATTAGACTGGATCACGTTTTATTTAAATCACCGAGAAAATGACATTTTTATGGATGGGATACTTTTTTTAGTATCATCCATGTCCATAGGGTGACAATGCCGTGAAAATCTTAGCTGACCCAGTTTTTAATCCCCCGAAGGCTTATATGTATATATCTACGCATTCATTTTTTTTATTTCCGTTTAAATCTTGAATTTCAGCAAATTTAATTTTTTCCCTATTTATACGAATGGAAATGGAAATTCTCGTTGCATTCTATTACATCAATTTAAAATTGGTAATAATAGTCTTTTATAATTAATTTTCTTTAGATATTTTTTTTTCGTCATTCTACATGATATATAAAGATCGACGAGCTCGTTTAACTGTATTAGGCGTAATAAATCATTTAGTCTTAAGACAAACTCGATACTTCTGAAAGTTTTAAAACTTTCATTAATTATTTGTTTACTTTTTGCCTTTGAAATTTCCTTTTCTCATCTGTAAGCGTATATAGTATACGTTATCTATTTATATTTAATTTATGTTTTATATAATCATTTTTATTTTATAAAATTGTGTTTTTATTCTTTAAATAATTTTATGGTTTAGTATCTTTAAAATTATCAATTATTTAGTGTATGATATTTTGCAAATGATTTGAAGTAATATTTATTTTATTTAGAAATTTTAATAACATGATTAAAGGCTTAAGTAGTTAATTATTTTTGATAGCTATTAGTTCTTAATTTTATATTCAATATTTAAATATTCATTTATACTGAAGAAGTTGATATATTGCGTATTATTAAATGTAAATTGCAAATGATATTCTTGAATTTTAATTTGGGATAATGCTGCATAATGTGTTACAAAGTTAGCTATTTCGGGTGTCTTAATACTATATATATATATATATATATATATATATATATATATATATATATATATATATATATATATATATATATATATATATATATATATATATATAATTTTGACGATTATAAGATATATTTAACAAATAATAATTTGAAATCATTTTTATGTAATTTATTTTTACGTTTTAATTATATTGAAATTTTAAATCTATTTGTTTATGTTTTATAGTAATACAATTATTTTATTAAGGTGAAATTGGAAATACACCATTTTTTAATTATATCATGATTGTAATATATGAATATTAACATTTTATTTATGTTTATATTTTTTTACATATTTCAGGAACAAGCTCATTCTGCAGCGCTAGCTGCTGCTGCTCCTGAAGAAGCTGATGATCTTTCTCCACTTCCGCAACCAGCAGCACAACCAGCTCGTCGCCGGGGAGGCATCAGTGCCGAACCGGTCACCGAAGAAGATGCAACTAGCTATGTCAAAAAGGTATTTTTTTTTTCATTACAATTGTTCTACGTTAACACTTGCAAAGTTGTATAAACCTTTGTTGTGTTGTTGTAAGACTTCTTTAGTTATTGTTATTTAATACGTGCTTTTATGGTATCCAACTATGTTCTTAATTGACAATATTCACGCATTCATCTTACATTAGATCTTCATGATAAAATTCGATTAGTGCATCTAACGTTCTCTATTTGAATTGCATGACCCGTTTATTGCCAATTTAGACTTGTGCGGTTATCTACGTTTGTTTCCCATCTAATATACCACGTTCAATATGAAATTGAATTTAATAAATGCAAACGCATTATTTTTGTAATAAATATTGTAAAGATTTACTTTAAATAGATTACATTTTGTATTTGGAGTATGTTGAATACTAAATGAATTCAAATTTTGTCTGTCTTATTTCAACTTCTTTGGCCGCATTTCTACTTCGATAAGACTGACCTCTTTAGTATCGCGTTTACTTTGTAAGGTTTCACAAGTAATATTTTAATAACTTCCTCGATTGGAGTATTCTTCTCGGTTTTCAGCAATATATATATATATATATATATATATATATATATATATATATATATATATATATATATTGTGCTTATTTTTCCTTTCCATTTATATTATTTATCCGTTATAGAAAATACCATTTTAAGACGTCGGTTGCTTTATATATATATATGCCAATTGTTCAATCGAATTGATTATTAAAAAATAATAATAATAAATAAGATAGTGTGTGTCCACTTAAAAGCGTATTATTTTTGCAGTATACGCTCGTTATATTTGTTCGTGTTGTTAGACACGTACACCTCCATTATAAATGACAACGATTTCTGTCATGAACTGAATGGTCTTTGCCGCTCCGTCTTTAAAAATATTACTGGTGAAAATAAAAATTGAGTCAGTTTTCAATTTGCTTTGCATGCCAGTCGTTTAAATTTAAATGTTTTATAATGTATTCAACTGTTGTTATATTATTGAAACTGATTTTATTTATTTTTTTAAATATTATAATATCGGATTATATTATTTCATATATTAAAAGTTATAGTATTATAATATAATTTCTATTGTTTTGTCATCAGGTGGTGCCTAAGGACTATAAGACGATGGCTGCTTTGTCAAAAGCCATCGCTAAAAACGTTTTGTTCTCCCACTTGGACGAGAACGAACGTTCCGATATTTTTGATGCCATGTTTCCTGTTAATTGTCTGCTTGGAGAACCCATCATTCAGCAGGGCGATGAAGGAGACAACTTCTACGTTATAGATTCTGGTGAAGTAGAGGTGAGATATTAATTTACTTATTCGACGATGTATTTTCTTCGATGAAAATCAATAGATTCGCATGTTTAAAAGTGCGCACTGTTATGTGAAATGCGAGTACAGTCTTTCTTTTTATACGGATGTTTGATATAATTTAAAATTTATACGTATACATTGTTAATTTGAAAACGTTTTTGTTTTCAATTCATTAAATCCGATTCAGGGCTATTAAATATTTGTATTTTTGCGACGTGATTTTGTGTAGTATAATGAAAACGATCTGCTACAGTTAATTTTGTCGCGATTTTCTATTATTTATAAAATGTTATAATGATATTAGATCATTGTTTATTGTTAGGTAAATCCTAATCGTCTTTTCTGAAGGTTAACGACATTTAGTATTTTTATCATATTGTTATCTGTCAAAATTTTGGTACTAAGCCAGTATAATTTTCATTTTTAGCAAGTAGACGTTATGTCCAACTTCATCAATAGTTGCCAACATATAATTTGTCTACATGTCCATGTTTTTATTATATTCATATAAGTTGACATTACTAAATTGAAGTAGTTAATAATAAATGTTTCAGACCATCAATAGTATTTGTTAGACATATTAATGAAATGAACTTTGAAATATTTATTTTCTTTTGAAAATAGAAAAAAGATTCATCATATTTAAAAAATTTGAATATATTAATAGTTTATTATATAGAAAATGTTAATATACCATATGCAAATAAACGATCATACTGATATGTCAGTCTGTTTTTGTGTAACGCGCTCGATAAGATCGTACGAAAAGTAACGATGCAATATAAAAATGATTAATTTATCGTGTTTCTCGAAAAGGAAGAAAAAAAACGTAGAAACCGTAATTTATATTGTTATCTTTATTAAATCAGTATGAGAAATGAGATTCGTATCTAGGCGTAATCGATTGACAAGAACCGCATCGCTTTCGGTTTTCGTTGGGCGTACCGAAGAGACGTTGTTATTTCCGTAAATTGAAAATGTGAAATGTTTGTTTCGTTTCGTTTTTCTTTTTATTTTAGTAAAAGAAAAGTAGGCCGACGACGAATGTCGCCGAACAATACGAGAAGCAAAACGGGAGATTAATTTCCAATTAGCGAGCTATATACCTGTAAGCAATTTTGCGAGAGCGAAATTGCTTAGGTTTCCTTCGAGCGAAAGGAAATTTCTCTTCCTTTTAGCGTTTGCGACTTTTATGTCTGAATTAAAATTCCGGAATATAACATGGTATACCTATATTTTATATATATTTTACTAAAGGATTTATTTTCATGTCACGCATCATGCTATTTTTATTTAGCATTATTGATATATAGTATTTAATAAAATAAATTCACAACAAATTATTTTACTTTAGTTTGATTAATTACTCAGTATAATATTTTATCCATTAGTTATATTGAAATGTTATAATTGACGTTTGAAATACTTGATATTAATTTGTGTGTATATATATATAATAATAATATTATTAAATGCTGCGTGTGTATTATTCGTAATATCTTAGTATTATAATAAATAAAGATAATTATTTAATTTATATTTGATTAATTTTTGTATCATTATATAGTTCTTAGATATTAAAATCTTTATATAAATATATAATACCGTTTTCATAAATTAAAGTTAAAATAATAAAATGTTTCTTTTTATTTTACGAAATTTTAACCTTCTTGAAATAACTTAAAATCATTTTTATTTTTATATATAGAATAATATATTTTTAATTAATATTGTATTTTTAATCTTTAATATTGTATGAATTCTCTTGACTATATGTTTTTCTTTCAGTTATGTTTGTATAAATTTACGTAATAATAGCTCGCCATTAATGAGAGATATATTTCTTTGATATTTTTGTAATAATAATGTATTTTGTTTATTCCCTCCAGTGCTATTACAATGTAACGTTTAAATGTCATTTCTTTTTTTACATAAATGACTCAAATGTCAAATAAATGCTTTGAAAATTATATTTTTTTACACATTTTATATCGGTAATATAGTATATATCCTATTTAGTATATACCATATATGTGGAATATAGTTAAAGCTTCTGAACATTCAATGATGGTGTTCATCGATGCATCACCGGACGGGTCAATGGATATTTTATCACTTACGCCGTTGTTACTCTTTATTAATCTATATTAAAGCGACATTTTATAATATGTGCATTATTATTTTTTTTATATTTAATTAGTTTTAATAGATTTTACATCGTTTCACTTTCTTGATTGACATTTAATTTATAGGTATTAGTTAATGGAGAAATAGTTACAACAATAGGCGATGGCGGAAGCTTTGGAGAACTTGCTCTGATACATGGTACACCTCGAGCTGCCACAGTTCGCGCCAGGGTCGCTACCAAACTATGGGGTCTCGATCGTGATTCATATCGTCGCATTCTTATGGGTTCAACCATACGTAAACGAAAACTTTACGATGAATTCCTTTCGAGAGTTTCCATTCTAGGTACGCACAAACAATAGTGATAGTGTCGATGTTTAATTGAATTATAGTAATTTATCGATTATTTTTATTTATTTTATTCACGTCAGAGAGTCTCGAAAAGTGGGAGAGATTAACTGTTGCTGATGCATTAGAACCGGTGTCGTTTGATGATGGAGAAATAATTGTACGCCAGGGAGAACCCGGTGATGATTTTTACATTATTGTCGAAGGTAATAAACGTTCATTATTATTAATAAAATAAATTTATATTTTATTTTATGAAAGAATAATAAATGATTGAATAATAAATCAATGTTAAATTGATATTATTATATATATTTACCTTTATATATATATATTAATAATAGTTGAAATTTTACTGTCATGTAATAGCATTTTTTATGATTGACAGTACATATTTCAAAGATGTGTGTTCAATTGACAATTGAAGTCATATATAATGTAAATATTATGATCTGTGTAGATTGGCAACAGTCCACGTACTGACGTTTGAGTAGCTTTTATGTATATCGATTGTGATATTCCATTTATTTATTTCTAATACGAAATTCAGTTCCAATTATTCTTTGAATTTTAAATACCAAAAATTGGAAAAAATAATTAAATTTATTATTTGGAATGTTAAATTTTAATGAAATTATATTCAATCATATCATAAATCTATCAATTTTCATATGAAATACAATGCTTAGTTAGATGGAATTGTTTTTAGTTCAAAAATATATTTGAAAATTAAGAAAAAGATCAATCTTTATTTCATATTGTTTTATATTAAAGGAAAAATTTCTATTTTTTTTTCACAATTAATTATTCAATATCCATTTTAGTTTCAGAAAATGTAATATTTGATATTATTTCGAATTTCAGGTTGCGCTTTGGTATTGCAACAACGCGCTGAAGGAGCTGGTCCTCGCGAAGAAATAGAAGTAGGCAGATTAGGAGCAAGTGATTACTTTGGAGAAATTGCTCTTTTACTTGATAGACCACGTGCTGCTACAGTCCGAGCTGTTGGACCACTTAAATGCGTCAAATTAGATCGTGCCAGGTATACAATTTCAACATTATAATAATTTATTAATATTATAATAATTGTACTATTATTATTATTATTATTTGTTTTAGATTTGAAAGAGTGCTTGGACCATGTGCTGATATACTTAAAAGGAATATTACACAATATAATAGCTTCGTTTCATTATCTGTATAACTAAATCAAAACATGCTTGTGTCACATTGTGTAGATCGTCAATTTGTAATTTAGACGCGTCTGTGAGTTTTTATTATTGTTTAGTTTTAAAACTACTACGTTAACAATTAATAAAAATGAATTTTAGTAGAAAGATAGAAGTCGACAAATCTTCATGAATCTCTCAGCAATACAGAAAATCATAATAAGCATATTAAATCGAATTTTCTTTCGTTTATTTAATTCGGAACAATAAAGAATAATCAGTTGGAATGGATATGTGATACTTAAGCATTGAAAAAATAAAAAAAATATAAGATATTTATGAAAAATGAGGGAAAAAAATATAAATTTAAATATAAAAAAATATTTATAAGTCAATGTTATATAGATCTATTATATTATAATATATATATATATATATATATATATATATATATATATATATATATATATATATATATATATATATATATATATATATATATATATAAAAGCATTATTGATTAATGCAAAAAAAGAGCAGCTGATGTAAATTATTGTTTTAAAATTTGTTGTTTGTCATATATTAATATATTAGACGACAAAATATATTTATGTAAGTTTAATATATTGTGAACTGACGTTAGCACACTTACTGGTTAGGTGTATTTTGAAGCATAATTGAATTATAAATACGCATATTTATATGCAATTGTTGTGTTAACTTCGAAGATGAACATATTTTCTGTGGTTTTATTTATCGAGAGTTTTCAAATAGTTAATGTGAAATCACTGCTTTTTAACATTAAGCAAAAAAAAAAACGATAATAAATGGGAAAATTTTTTTAATGAAATTTTAAATACAATTATTACTTTTATAGTATAAATTATCGAATTAAATACAAACTTTCTATATATAAAGGAACAAAGAAAAATGTTCATTTATTATAAAGTAGCGCTCAATGCACTTAAATGTGTTTTCGAATAAATTCATTTTTTTTATTTATTTTTTTGTTTTCATTTAGGAAATTATAATGTAATTTTAGGATGCAGTGCAGGTTTTAGAAATAATATATTCATTATTACTATTTTCGTAAAGTCAACTAAAGCTATTGTGCCAAATTCGTAGTCGATACGAATGAATATAGTGAATTCTTTTTCTAATGTTTGCTTTGCCGTTGATAATTATTGGCACATATATAATTAATTATTCAGTCACTCTCGACTATCCACGTCCGCTTATTTTCATTATTTTCTGTCATGAAATCGATTATAGACCTGGAATATCTATACGTGTATATAATATACTAATCTTCTTTAAAATGTATCTATATTCTCATAATAATAAAACATGAATACCACACTGTCCCAATTCTTTCTTTGTATTTTATAAGATGGTAAAACTTGAAGTCTAATTAAAAAGATTCGTACAATTATACTATTCATTTTTTGCTATATTAAAATTTATTTTTGGTTTTTCCTAAACCACAAATTTATAAGGCCAGTGGTAGCGAATCTTTTAGTGCGTGTGTGTCAGAATTATCAAATATCTTTTTTTTTTTTTTTTTGAGCAATAATAGTAAAACAGTCAAATTTTGTTTTTCAGTGATTTTAGAATATAATTCTGGATTTTTCTACAGCTTATTTAAAATGTGTTTCAAAATATAAAAATACAGAATATCGCTATGTTTATCTTAAAAAAAATGCATTTAATTGATTGCCGTACGAAAATATTGTATCAAAAAATTAAATAACAATTTGAAAAAAATTGACATCAACATAAAATATAATAAGTGATTATATAGAGCAGGATTCGCTTTACAACTTTTTTCCTCTTCGGTACCTCCATAAAATTGAACCATTTTGATATACATGTTAAAACAGTGTAACGATAATTTCTGACAATTAAAATCACGAATGAAAAATTGTAAATATTACCACTTTACAATTTCATATTTAACTCATTTATGTGATAACACAAGTCAGTAAAAAACATAAGTTTTGAAATTTAATTCTAACAATTTTTTTTTGTAAAATATCAAGCTAAGTTTAAATCAGAAATGTACGAGGACTACATGCAATTGGTGAATGTTGGCATATTCATCTGCATTATAATAGAATAGAATCGACTCCCAAAATTAATATTTATCTTTTGGTTTAAAACAAACATTTGGCTTTTCAGTGTGATAAAATTATTGAAGAATTGGAAATTATTAAAAAGAAAACTAGTTGTTTTGAAAAATAATTTTATTTCCAATAAAATTCTCATCTCACTTTGGGAGAAGTAAAATTATGTATTTGTATGGAAAATGATCATATGGATAGAAACGTATTGTCATGGAGGAAAAATAAACTTAACAAAAGGATTTCTCACATACAATTATAACTCATTCACACAAATGTGGAAAGGAGATGTGAAGGAATCGACAGGTTAACAGTGAGACAGTATTACAAAGTGTAGCCGTCGTTACTTTTGCAAATATTGCAAAAAGAACAGCGCCTTTTGAAAGATATATTTAAAAAATAACAGTAAAGTTTCACCATAAAACAGTGTAATGATGGTACTTTAGTTGAGATTTCAGGGTTTTATAGCCAATTGTCATAACATACATTTAATGTATAGGCTTGCCAATCGAGTATGCTTTGAAGATAAATCCATATCCGAGATATCACAGATATTGTCAAATTTCAGAATTTTTGTAGTTCCTAATATACATTTTGATCCATAACTGCAGATAGAACAGATTTTCCAGGTGAGAAAGAGATATGGTATATTTTTTGTCGTTTCTATACCGATTTCTTCTTTAAACATAAAAATATTTATGCTATTATGCTCTTCATTGTTATAAATAGTTTGTATATGTACAAATATTATCGTTTTATTGCGAAAAAAATATTTTCTAATATTCATGATTCTCCTATTTTGTGTCGATCTGATTCATCATATTGTATCTTGATAAAATTTCCTAACAATTCAAACATTTTACAACGACATTTGCATTAATAAATATACATTTTTCAACGAGTCCACATAAAATCACAGTCTTTGAAGAACACAAAAATAAAAATAAAAATGTCTTTTTTCATATACGCACAAACACAGGTATATGAAATTATATATAATTAAATGTATATGGATTTTATAACGATACAAATGTATCAAAAAATTGAGGTCGTGACGGTCAGCTTTAGCAAAATTGAGATTTGGGAGACTTCAAATATTTGCTAAAACTGCCATGCTTGCTCGGCAATCAACATGTTGACGAGTTGTATCTGTAAACGTTAGACCAAACTGCGCCAAAAATTCTAAAATAAGTTCCTCAGTCTCGAAAGCCATTTCTGTCTTCAAAAAGTCAACCGGAATTGTCTGGCGATAACTAAACAGGTAAACAGAATATTAATCGTTCTCGTGTATTTGTTAACGTGTACGCTGTGGTGTGAAGTTTAATGTTTTTATTGAGCACAGGTTGTGAAGATATGTTGTGTGAATATTGGTAGTAATTAATGAATTCAAAGTGTTTGAAACTAATTATTTGATTTTAAATATATAAAATTTTAAATTGATAATATAAAAAGGTACTTATTAAAGGTAATTTTTATCAAAATCCTGAAAAGAAATGATATTAATTTATATTTAAAAATATAATCTAAAAATAATATTAACTCCAAATCCAAATTATTTTTCTTAATAATTTACTTCTACATCAAAATTATTGTGAAAAGATTGCAATAATTTTTGATGTAAAAGAGAATATTGGACAAATGGACATACGCTTTAATAATGCATTTGAGATAAGATTTTCTTTCGCGTTCTATGAACCAATCGATTAGGAATCCACTCATCATTGGTGCACTCTGGTATAATTCAAAAAATTTGTGATAATTACCGGTTGCCCAAGCACTTCGTATTTGAAGCGAATGGGCAACACATGAATTTTCTTTTTCTTCTGGCGAAAGTGACTTTAGGATTGTAGTAAGATCTTAAAACAATAGAAAAAAAGTTATCAGATATAATTTAGCATTTAAGACAGAGATACACACGAACACGTTTAAACTAGTAATTTACATTTTTTATAGGCTTACCTAAAGTATGTTTTGTAAAAATGTAATAAAGTATTCTATATGCAGTAAATTCCATTTTATTTCCAACATGTGGAACTTCAGCATATAACATTTTGAGTTGTGTTTGACATTGATTAAATTCTTCATGATCACCTTTTTCAAGAGCTATTCTAGCGTGAGTTTCATATACTTGAATTGTAAAAGCATCACGTACACCTTGAACCTAGATTACCATAAATAATTAAAAATAAAATTATTTCATACTTAAATAAAAAATAAAAAACAATATTAATAAAGTGAAAATTTTGATTACGATCGTTGAAGATGGAATTAAAAAGTTCATGAAACATATACAAACCGTCAAATCTTGTCGTATAGATTTTAACTGATCACAAGCATAAAAATAGTCTTGTTTAGCCACCCAGCGGTCTTTCACGTTTTGTAAAGATTTGAAAAGAACAGATATAGGTCTAACTTCACTAGCATCTGGAGCTTTCGTTAAGCGTAAAAATGATTTTTCTATATCAGCACAAGTGCCAACAACGTGATAATCGGTCCAATCAAAATCTCCATTTGTATCTTCCACTATATTATTTTGGAAAGATATTTCAATGCTGGCTTTTCGGGGTTTACAATTAATATGAGGGGAGCTAGCAATACTAGGTACTGAATTATTTAAATTATTATTAAATCGTGCAGCGCGTTGTTCAAGTTTATCGGACGCTGTAAATTCAGGACTAAAAATAGCTTTTTTCTTCTGCATTTTAGCATTTTTAGCGTTTTTAGATTTTTGATTATTGTTAGAACGATCGAATACCTTAGGATTCTTAATTTTAATAGATTTATTTAATTTTAAATCCATACTATTATCACTACTAGAGTCTGAACTGGAACTATAACAATAAATAAATAAATATGTAAACTTGGGGTTATACATTTAATTAATTAAAAACAAAATTATCTCAGAATTCGTAAATAGAATTATATAAAAATAATGATAATTAAATGAATATATTACCTTCGTCTTCTTCTACGAGGGCTACGGGACCGATCTCGATTTGGTGATTGTGAGTGTCGATCATCATTCGTCGTATACATTCCTAATCTTCTTGAAAGTGAACTGGAAAGGCCTCTTCCTTTACCTCGAGTAGACGTATTCTGTTGAACTTTATTATTTGAAGCTTTGTTTTGATATTGCGAAAGCGCACCGGAAACGGGTACTACTGGTTTTACTACAAGGTTATCTCTTTCGCTGTGAACGCTGGGTATCGGTTCTTCATCCCAATTTTTGATCCAAAGTTCATCGCGACTTGCCGCTGCTGTGATGCGTCCTTTGAGACAAATTTCTATCTGGTTGCGATCGAATTCTGTTTTACACTTCTTGTAACATCGCATAACATAGTTATTGAGACTTTCTGGCCATGCACCAGTTGGATTATGGAAAACGTCTGGTTTGGGCGGGGGTGGCGGTGGTGGAGGAGGTAAAGGAGTCGTTGGTGTTGATGCTAGATTTGCAGGTGGTGGTGGTGGAGGTGGTTGTGCTGGCGGACAAGGAGGTAACGGTGGAGGAGGTGGAGGTACATCTTCAGGAAGGGGAGGCGGGGGTATTAAAGCTGCTCGCATTTTGTTCTTCTTCCGTTTCTTTTTGGCGGCACCACTGTTACCTTGTAGAGGGTTAGGACGAGGAACCGGGTTTGGAGGTCTGGGAGCATTTATAGAGAAGCGCACTGCCGGTGCAGATATTGTGGCTGAAGAATTTGACGAGGGAGGGGCAGGTGTTACAGGCGGTGGAGGTTGAGATTGAGGCTGCGGAGGAGGAGGTAAAGGAGGACAGTCACCTAATAATCCTTTCGGTCTCGGGGGTGGAAATGGTTGATGAGGAGGTTGCGGAACCGGCGGATATTGTGGATGTTGTTGCTGCTGCTGCTGGTTGTAAAAATAGTTGTTGTAATAGTGGGGGTACCCATAATGGTAAGGGTTCATATTTTGATACATCCAAGAATAATGATGGTAAACAGAGGGGTCGTGATGAAGGGGCGCCGCCTGCGCCCCTGGGGGGCCCGGAGATGCCTTCTCCGTCATAACTTAACGCGCACGAGTCCGTTATGTCACTGCACTAATGTCATAATACGGTGAAATACGACCATTAAATAGGAAACAATGCTAAGTTTTCACTTTTTTGTATGTATTAAAATATTAACTTAATATTTAATATTTTATGTGTTTAAAATATTAACTTATAAATTAACAACCATACATATTTTAAAATCAAAAAATAAAATAAAATAAATAATAATAATAATAATTAAAAAAATAGTTTTATTGCAATATTTTAAAATTTTATGCTAATGTTTCTAACAAATTATGGGAATGAAAATTGTTTTACTTTTAAATATCACAAATTTTAAATTATTTAAGAAAAATCTTTTCTAACAAAAATTCATAAAAAATACAAACATAAGTTGTAACTTTGTTTCACAAATATATATTTAAAAAAAAGGTATATTAATTTTCTAACGTATTTATCTGGAAATTAAAAATACAATAGAAAATATTTAGTCAAGATTTGTTTCTTATTTTTTGAATTATATATAACATAATATATGACACTTAAAATATATTAATAAAATAACAAAAGTTTTTTGTTTTAATATAAATATTATTTTCAATAAAAGTTAAATTAAGAATATAATAAAATACACATTAAAGGGAAACGAATAAGAGTATTGATCAAACTTTTACTTTGAAATATAGAGTCTAAGTTTCATTGAAATAATATAATATAAGAGTAAAATGGAAATTTCATATACTTACACAAAATTACGTTCAGAATTTGGAAAGCAATGTTTTTTCTCCGACAAAGGACCCGAAATAGTGGAAAGTATATTTTCTGATAAGACGTTGAGTAAAAATTTTATTTTAAGAAATCCAATCCATCAGTATTCTCAAAATGGTAAAAATTTTTCAGAACATGAAGTTAATACGTACAGGTAAATAAGAAAGTTTATATAATATTTAAAATATTACGATTCTTTATTTTAATATATTATTTCTTTTTATTAATTGAAATTTTAAAAAATATAGGGCAGAATATGTGAATGCTGGTTTAAATCACATTGAAGGTGGATGGCCTAAAGATATAAATATTACTGATGCTGAAGCAACGCAAAGGTATAGAAGAAAGATTGAGAAAGATGATGCATATGTGCATTGTATAATGAATTTAAGTCATGTAATATATAATTAACATCTAAAATTTTTCTAATGATGTAAATATTATTACTTTAGAAGTAAATTATATTTTTTAAAGGATATGGAACATTACATTCTTCAAAATAACGCAATAAACGTGTATCAAAAATATTTTACTGACTTAGAACCTGCTCCTCCAATAGAAAAAAGTTCATGCAGAACAATAAACGTTTATAGAGATCAACACACTACTAAAAGACCTATAACATTTTTAAGTTGGTCGGCAGATAATGGAGCAAGATTAGCAGCTACACATTGTGATTTAGAATTTCATACATCACCTATTGATCAATGTACACATAGTTACATTTGGGATATAGGTAATTTATTTTAATTACACATTTTATTAAAATGACTTTATATTTATATATCTATATGTACAAATAAAAAATAAAAATTATTATATTTAAGAAAACCCAAACAAACCTCAATTAGTAGTAATTCCACAATCTCCATTGTGCTGCTTAGAATTTAATCCTCGCGATCCAAATACCCTCGTTGGTGGACAATTGAGTGGACAGGTAAAGCTTCATATCGATTTTCCTAATATAAAAATTTTACTTAACTTTCAATGAATTATAGGTATCTGCATTTGATATTCGACGAGGTTCTGAACCATATGAGATATGTCCAATGCATCAAGCTCACAGAGATCCTGTACGAAACGTTTTATATATAAATTCTAAAACAGGAACGGAATTCTTTTCTTCTTCTGCGGATGGACAAGTTAAATGGTTATTATAATTAATATTATATAATATTTAATGTTTTTGTTCTAATTATTTCTTAGTTATAAATATAGGTGGGATACTAGAAAACTGTCAGAACCAACAGATACAATGATAATAGATCCAGTAAAAGCTGTAGGAGAGGAACAATGTGTTAAAAGAGCTTTAGGTGTAAGTTGTCTTGAATATGAAACGACAATCCCAACAAGGTAATTAGAGAGATTACTAACTCTGCAATGAATACACTTTTTTTCTAATATTATTATTTTGCAAAAGATTTATGTGCGGTACTGAGCAAGGATTAGTAATAGGAGGAAATAGAAAAGGAAAAACACCAATGGAACGGCTTCCAGGAAGAGTAAATTTCAATATTTTAATATATTATACAAAAAATCATATATAAAATCAAAAATATTTTTTTAGTACGTAGCTCATTTAGGACCAGTTTATGCTTTACAACGAAACCCTGGATTTGTAAAAAATTTTCTAACAGTTGGAGATTGGACAGCAAGAATTTGGTCTGAAGATTGCAAAGAGAGTCCAATTATTTGGACATATTATCATCAAACAAAGCTTACTGATGGTGCTTGGAGTCCATTAAGGTTGTAAAAAGAAAAACTTTTATAATTTGAAATATGTACTTAGAGAAATCAAAATGTATTATTATTTAAGATTTTCATTGTTTATGACAACTCGATGGGATGGATGTTTATGTTGTTGGGATATTTTGAGGAAACAATCTGCACCTGTTGTTACAGCTCAACTGTGTGACGAACCTTTAATGAAATTAAGACCTCAAGATCAGGTAACAAAAATATTTTTTTTTTGAATTATAATGGGATTCAAAATATCAAATTATTATTGTCGTTTAAGGGACGTTTAGTACCTTGCGGAAGTAGTAAAGGTGCAGTTTATTTAGTTGAACTATCTGAAAACCTAGGAATAGCTGCGAAAAACGATAAACTGTTAATGACTAATGTAAGAAATAATTGAAGTATAAGATTTTTTAATAAATCATGAATATTCAATATATAATTTACAGATGTTTGAACGAGAAAGTAAAAGAGAAAGAATATTAGAAGCCAGAATGCGAGAATTGAGATTGAAAATGAAAGTACGTTGTGGTCAACAAGGTCAAGGACCTGGCGGAACTGGGGATCAGTTAAGTGGAAGTGATCAGGACATTGTAGATGCAGAAACTGAATACAGAGAAGTCATAGAAAGGGAGAAAAAAATGCAGGCATCAACAAATACTGAACCAATATTAGGTTTCATAAATAATAAGTTATACATGATAGCTATATATACATATCTAAATGTATGTTTTATTGTATAATTTAAATATATAATTCGTTTTTAGATGATACAGAATGAGATCCTTAGTACAATCAATGCATGAATATGAGAAAAAACATCAAATGATATTAAAAACTAGTTCAGTGTCTTAGAAATGGTCAAATTTTTTCAATATATCGTTATACAACTGACGATCAATACATATATAAATATTATAAAAAATTGTGTATAATTTTATAAAACTAAGTAGATTACATCAATTATTTAGTCTAATAAAAATCTAACTGCAATAACTTTTAATACAAACAATATATCAATATATGAGTGGAAGTGAAGTATAAATACATTGTTATATTTTTTCAATATATTTTTAAGACCTGCAACTAATAAAATACTGAGAAATATTTAATTAATAAATGTACAATTGAAAAATAGAGAATTCAATAATAGTTATAAAATTAAATACATCAAATGAGTATATATATATATATATATATATATATATATATATATATATATATATATATATATATACACACACACATAAAGTAATAAAATGTTTCGATAGAATGAAAATTACAAGTTAAATAAAATATGAATGATAAGAACAATCATATTTTTAATTCTGATTTGCGGAATGCATTCAAAATCTACGAATAAAAAATAAAAAACTATAAAAACTACACAAATAAAAAACAAATTTTTAAATTTAATGAAAAAAGTATTAAACTTTATTTCAAATAACATAAAATATAATAATTGGATCAGTTCCTGGAAAGGATCAATGTATAACTAATAATACCCAGTTAATTAATTTATGTAACAAATTTGATCGTCAATTCAATTCATATAAAAATGTTGAATAAATTATAAATTCATATAAGTTTCAAAATATTTTACGAAAAATTGTATATTATGAAAAAATAAACATTTTTTCAAAAACAAGTTAATATCTTAATGTGAATTGTTGAAACCATTGAATACCCATTTTCTTTCAATGTTCGCACCTACGCCAGACATTTCTTGAATAAATACTGTTGGAAATTTACGAAGTAAATCTTCAACCTGGTTTGGTGTCAACTGCGGTTCCATTTTTTGTACATATGACCAAACGTAATCAGTACTTGCTCCAAATGGATGAACATGTAAAAATGTTGATATGATACCAATTAACTTGGCTTCCTTATCTAAAATACATCCCTGTGCCCGGATCATCTCTTTAGATTCTCCCTAAGAAGTAAAAATATTTTTTAGGTTTAATTATATTCAAGTGTATTAAAAAATATATGATTAACCTTTTAAGTGTATTAAGTAATATATGAGTAACCTTTTCGATTTGTTCCATCGTTGAAATACTTTCTTTGTCGTCTTTGATTTTACTTAAATCAGTAGAGTTCATTTTCTCTTTGGCATTTAATTTCACTTCCATAGCTAAAAGTTTTACTGATTCTGAAGCTTGTGCCCTTTTGGCATGACTTAATTGCGTTTCTAGTAATGATATTTGAGCTTGCATTTGTTTGATTTCTTGTATTTTACTATCAATATCGCATTGCATTTCTGATTTTAAAATATCGATTTCATTTTTGTATGCTTCAAGTTGACATCTTAAATTATCATTTTCTTCCTAAAATTTTAAATATTCAAATAAAATTTTAAGCAATGGAAAAAGAATTAAAATGAAAAGAAAAACACTATTCGAATTTAATTTTAATGTATTTCTAAGAATTAAATAATTTTTATAATGATGCTAAATAACTAATTTCACGGATTTGAAGACACACGCACATATATGTGCGAGCGCGCATGTGTGTACATACTTTTAAGACATCTCCATCTAACTTTATTTTTTTCCGAAGATTGCTACCTTCTACATCATCAGTATCACTGCAATCCATTTCTTCACCTCCACAAGATTCCTGAAGAAAATCTTCTAATTGAATACTTCGAATTTCCTGAAAGCAATGAAATCCATGAATTTCATTCAAAGTACATGATAAAATGACGATATTACTATATTTTACATGCTTATATTTATGGTAATTCAATGTTGATTATTATTATTATTATTATATATTAAAATAAATAATTAAATGTATATACATATTACATATATATTAGTTCTGTAGTCTGTACGTATATGGAGATTTATATAGTATAATAAATAATACTATAACAGAAGATACATTTTTGGAAATAATATAAATATAAAACTCGTTTTACTACACTTGGGCGAAAAATTACATTTAATTGATAAAATATTATTTCAAGTGACAATATAATTGTACTACAATTACATATATCAAAATAAATGTTAATAAATTATAAAATGCAAATTTTACGTCCTAAAATAAAAAAAGACAGAAAAAAATGCATACCATCAATAATACATCCTTAATAGTAGACATGTGGACTTGTCCTAGATATTCATTTTACTGACTAATATAACTTTTATATATACGAATGTATATTTTTATAAATTAAATATTACCTGGATATCATTAAATTAATGATTCCAACAATTAAACCAATAGAAATAACAATAAATAAAATATTTGAAGCATATAACACAACATATACTAAATAATTATAAAAAAAAATCAATAATTTTGGAAAAATCAAACGATTGAAACTCAAAACAAGCATAAAAAATAGCAAAAAATGCAAACTAGAGAAAAATACAGAATTTATATACAATACTTACCATTAAGTCGAATATTTTTTTATTACAAGTTTTCTACTTACCACATTATACATATAAATAAACAGTTTATTGTCAAAAACGACTGCATTTTAAAAGATTTTTTGAATAATAGTTAAGATGAAAAAAATTTCATTGTATATGTAAAATCCTTTGAGGAAAACTAATCCAATAGTCTATATATATATATATATATATATATATATATATATATATATATATATATATATATATATATATATATATATATATATATATATATATATATATATATATATATATATATATATATAACTTTCATTTACAATTTGTAATTAAAGCTGAAATTATTTAATTTTGATTACTTGATGCATTTATGTTGGAATCATTTTAGTAATTGATTCAATATAAAGATAATTTAAGTATTCACTTTATAATGATTAGTCCTCAAAGGGTTAATGGAAAATGAATTAAACAAATATGTTCATGCAAATATGTGAAAATATTTAGTATTAATATTTGAAATCGTGCAACACATTATATTAAGTTTTTCACACAATATAATAAAAAATAAAAGCTTTAAGTTTTAATACACATATTTTTAAAATATATTGTATGAAAAATTATTATGTCTCTTGAAATAATATTAAAAAAATTAAAATTTGTGAAACACACAAAATAATGTAATTTATCACCCTTATTTTACCTTACCTCAAATGCATAGAATATTTTAATTTAATTTATAGATAAGTAAAACAGCAAGATATTCTTTTTATTGACTTCAGCATGCAAATGTATTCTGCCAATTTTGAAAAAAATTCTATCAACTTACCATTGTAACGACAAAAAAATATTTTAGAATTATATTATAGTGTAACCTTAATGATTAAAATAAACTATTTTTCAGATGTACATATATTATAATTTTATATTGATTTCAGGGATAACCACCATTTTCCCAGAAAATTTTAAAATACCATTAATTGATTAAATGTAATATTTTGAACAATAAAAAAATGTTTTATAAAATTAGTAAGCAATTAATTTTGTACTTTATATAAATTTTGAAATATATGTATTACTATAAAAGAATATCGATAAAGTAAAAAGATGTAATTTAAAGTCAAGATATTAAAAACAGTGATATAATAGTTAACTAATATAGTAATACGTATATTAGATTTGGGCCAAAAAAATCGTATATATGTATAAATATTATACACATTTGGGCGTATATATAAATATATATAACATATACAACGAAAAATATGAAAATTTTCTATAATTAATATGTGGTAAAACAAATATGTTGTCTTTGGCATTGCAGACTGATATATATTCATTATAAAATATATAACTTACATTTAATAACGTAAGTTCATTCGTTACCTGAATGAAGAACTTACCGAAGATTGTTTCTTCCACATGTCAATGTTTTTGCGTTGCGCTTTGGTGAAATGATCCCAGACTTTCTTGTGAGAAGCGGCCGCAAATACCTTCTCCACCTGTGAGACTGCATCGGCACCATAACAGAGTTCAAAATATCTCAGCACATACTACTTATAATAATAAAAATTAGGAAAACAGGAACGGCACCTCTCCAATTCTCTCGAAAAGACGACGAATAACCATATCATTCAAGCAATAATTAGCATATCGAACGATATTTGAATTTGGATGAAGGGATAGTTGAAATATTCTAAAGTCTTATAGCAGTATTTTTTTTTGAAATATTATCGACAACATTATAACGCTTAAAATATATTTTGAAAACATAATTATATTATTTTATACGAAAACTTTATAATATATGGTATATATATATATATATATATATATATATATATATATATATATATATATATATATATATATATATATTTATATATATAAGTCTATAATTAAATGCTATAAAAAATCAGAATATACATATATTTTATAAGAAGTGTATTTGCTTCTTTATGTATAATTCTCAGTGTTATAAAATGAAAATATACTGAATACGAATTGATGAATATTTTTCATACAAAATATATATATATAAGACCTAAATAATAATTTATAAAAATGAAAAGATAAAATACTGTATATCATAATAAAAATAGTATCACTTTTAAAATCTAATTTAGCAATAATAAATTCAGAGTTATGAATTTAATTATAGATGAAAAAAAACTAAATATAATGAAACCTCGATTAATAATTATTATAAGAAAATGAAATTTAGAATAAGTTGTAGACGAAATTTAAAATATAAAAATAATAATTATAAAATATTATATCGATGTTTCATTATGGAAGTATTAAATTTCTTCTATAATTAATTGCAAGTAATTCCACAATAAAATTAATTTAAACTTTTCCATAAAAACGAAATAAGCATTTTGGTTTGAATTATTTTATATTTATTTAATGAAAAAAAAGTAATTTAGGTATATATTCCAATTAAAAAATAACGATAATTGGATCATAATGTAATCGAGATACAATTTTTTATACTCGTATATACATGCATGGTATTCGTAAGAAGTAAAAATAAATGATTCAATAAAACTGGAAGTCTTTAAGGTAAACGAAAAAATAAAAAAGAAAATGTATTAATGAGTGAATGATGAAGAACGAAAAAAAAAAGTTAATCGTCCAATCTGACTTATAGCTATCATGATATGTAATGCTCAATGTACACACATTAATATAATTAAAGTGTATATAATATATACTGATCCATTTTCATTTTTGATTTCTCTACGACTTACACACAATAACGTTGAGACCTTTATTATTTGCGACTGACTCGTCTTACTTTTGTACTGGTTCATTTACTTACCAAAATTAAAATAATACATTCTCTATCGAAACGAAAAGAGAAGTTCCACAAGGTGACTGTTAATTAAATCTATGGTAAAAATTCTACATGTCTATATTAAAACTTGGAATATTATATACACAATATATACAAATACATAAGAAAATGTTAAAATTTAAAAATATTTTAGTTCAAATATTGACATGTAAGAATTAATTAGTACCAGATATTATAGTTGACATGTAAAACTTATCAAAAATTAAAATTATATTAATCAATAATAACACTAATTATACTATGTTAATTGTTTTCTTCTGGTAAATTTTTTATCTGGTAAAAGTGTTAATTTTCGTAAAGTTTTTCAACAATACCATGTTGATACCATATCAAAATGGATATATGTAACATTTGGTATTGATGTATGTCAACTTCAAAAACATTTTATTTTCTTCAAGAAAAAATATAATTGAATAATATTATTATAAACAAAATTCATATTTGTAAATTCACTTAAAATATATCATGATGATTTTAATGTTTTTTCTTTGTGTTGATATTGATAAATGAATTTTATTTATAATAATAGAAATAATGATAGAAATTTCGAGACACAATTCTTATATAATACATGGTAAGACTTAAAAGGTGCAGTACATTATTAACATAATGATCTGCGTTGATCGCTTTGTTTAGATTGCAAAAGAAATAAATTAAAGAAAAACCTACATTGACTAAGGATTCCTTGCATTTTTTGTTTAGCTTCATCTTTGGCCCGTTGGATCTCCTCATCATATTGTGTTTTTTCATTTAATAATCTTCGAACATGTGAATTTGTACTTTGTATCATCGAATAAAAAACATTGACATTCTTTTTGTTACAATCACCTCTCTCCAACCAGGTAATGACAACCTTAAAAAAATAATTTAATATAAAACAAATTTATTAAGATACTTATTGTTTTATGAAAATTTGAATATATAAAAATTTGATTCACTTGTAACATACCTGTACTGCTTGCATGAAATTATCATCTTGTTTAATCTTTTCGCATATTGTTGCTGCTTCATGGTCAGAATAATGATGTATTGGAGGTGGAGAGGGGGGACGATGGAGTGTAGCCTGACGTTCTAAATGTCGAGCAGCTCGTTGCAAGGCACGTTGTTTACATTCCCATTCATGTTTATCATCCCTAGCCTGTGCATAGTCAACATGTAATCGAGCACAATTTGCTGGATCTGTTTTATTATCAATGCGAATTCTATATCCGGACAAATATACTGCGCCATCTACAGATTGCTCATATGTAAATCTTATATGACAAAAATTTTTTTTTGAGAGTCTCAAGGAAGTTATTTGTCCACATCTTTCAAATATTTCTGTGAGTATTTCCTCTGTAATATTTTCAGGCAAACCACCAACAAAAACTGTACGACAACCTAAAGGACGTTCTCGTGTAGTTGGTGGCGCCGAATTTGGGTATGGAGGTAAAAGAGTACATGATTTTAGTTGTATTGGTTCTTTAACTGTACCCATTTGTAGGTTATTTAATCCCATAATACCAGTAATAGGATTGGTAATACCCATAGATAGATCAGCTCCAGGCATTGACATGCCATCACCAACCATTGGCATTGCATTTGCAGCACCTATTGACATACCATTAGCACCAGCTATTTGCATGTTATTTAGTTGATTTCCATCTGTCATAGCAGAATTCTCAATTTGAGATGGCATCATAGCATATTGACCCATTCCCATCATAGAAGGGTCCATCATCATGCCACCCATTCCGCTAACCATTCCCATAGGTGCTCCGATCATTCCACCGCCATACATTCCTCCCATGCTCATACCACCATACATCATACCTAAAATAATAAAACAAAAGTAAAAGTAACAACAACAACAACAACAATAATAATAATAATAATAATACTATTTTCAAATCATAATAGTACCTGGTTGTGGAGCAATTCCACTAGGTTGTAAATTATTATCTGGAACAATATCTTCTGGAATTCTATTATCATTGTTTTTACCAGAACTATTATTTCTATCACCCTGATTATCCTGCATTCTACTTCCCTTATATAAAGATCTTCTGTCGTGCCTATCTCTTCTATCTTTTTCATCACAATGATCTTTACGATCTCGTCGTCTATTATTATCTCTATCGTGAGAACGCTTCTTACCTAATCCTCTATTATCATTCATTTGTTGTTGTTGGGAATGATCAGATTGTTCAAAATTTTCAGTTCGGCGCTGACCATTATCATCGGCATTACTACTATTTTCTGAAGGCAAAGGTGGCAAGTTTTTATTCATATTAAATTCTAATGGAGCATCGTTCATGCCCGGCATTAACATGTTATGGTTGATATTAAAATTTTGATGCATATTTTCAAAGCCCTGTCCTCCAAGCATCGGTATTCCGGGCACTGTAAATAAATTTTGAAATAAAAATAAATTAGTTACACACACACACACACACACACACACACATATATATATATATATATATATATATATATATATATATATATATATATATTGCAATAATATATAAATTATTTAACAAAATAAATAAATATAGATTTTAATGGAAAAATATTACAATGGGAATTTCCAAAATATATATATATATTGGATATTGTAGTTTATGGAGAAAAAAAGATGCTTATCTTTTTTTTAAAGAAACGATTCAATTTATACAGTCCATTTATGCAGAAAGATATATGCTTAATAAATAAAAAACTAATATATCGAATTTAATGTATTATAAACAGCGTGTAAATATTAGAAATTACCATTTAATTATATCAAAAAGAGATTTTAGTTTTAAATATACAAATATTTCCAATTGAAAAATTATTACAGCATCAAAAATTAATATTTCCTGAACTATGGCTTTACTTTAATTTCCTTTAAACCTGATACATATCATACAATGAATAAATAAATTATGATTTAAATTACACTTTCTTATTTTTAAATAATTGGCCACAGAAATCAATCGGATGAGGTTAAAAATGTGGTTAATAATAAATGTTTAACGTGTAAAACATAAGATGCATTGAAAAAGACGATATTTTAAGAGAATGTGACGTAAATATTTATGTAGTGAAACTGGAGCATTAAATAAAATAAAAATAGCATACATTAAAATAAAAATAAACTACAAAAAAGTGAGGCAAGCCAGAACGGCAAACGAGCGTCAACTATTAAAACGTGATTAAAATGTTGAAAATTTATAAAACAAAAATTATGTAAGCAAACAACGTAAATGAAAATCGATTTTAACGACAGGAATAAGGCTAAAAAGTAAATGTAAATATGAGAGATAAGAAACAAACTCATAGGTGGAGGCGGCAACGGTGCATTGTGAATATTTCCCGGAAATGGGAACGACATTTTTAACTCAACTAAAGATGCCGGACATCCAGGAAATCGCTCCGAACGCGCACTCGACTCCCAAGAACTCGCACAATGCTCGCGACCGTAATCAACCAATTTACGTCCATAATTGTCGAGAACGGATCGAGACAAAAAAAATATTTCATAAGAACTATGTATAAATATAAAGATATGATTAAAAAATAATATATTTCAAGAATTCCTCTTTATATTATTTTATAAAAATAATATAAATAATTTTGATAAAACTGAAATTTTCTAGTATTTTTTTATTTTACTTGATATAATAATATATTCATTTAAATAATATTTATTTTGATACTTTTTTATTACAACCTTTTCCATATGATTTTAAAGAAAATTAAAATCACGTAAAAAAAGGTTATAAATAATTATTTTATACAGCAATATGGAGAAAAAAATTACAAAATATGTGTTATTAAAATAATTATATTTATTACTAGTAATGCTAATAATGAATGGTGTTACGGTCATTTAGAAGGGAAAACAGCGTGCGTGACATTCGGTCCGTCAGTCATGTCGGCGATGGCGGTTGAGGTGGGTCCTATGCGGATGAGTAGCGATATTAGTTGCAATAGCGATGCCGTTATCGTCAAAGCTAAGCCGGAAAGGAAGGTGTTTAGCGGTACAAGAGGAGGCACCAGGGTTCCCAACGAACTTTTGTCGGATCCCGCTCTCGCTACCGCCGTACGACTTCTTCCTCAGAACTATAACTTCGAGTTACACAAAACAATTTGGCGCATCAGGCAGATCAATGCTAAAAAGGTCGCTCTTCAAATGCCCGAAGGTATTTTTATTCATTCGTTTTTCTTTTATCACAATTTTATTTTTAATTGATCTTTTTCAAACTTTATTTTAGTATTAATTATTGTATATAACAAAATTGTATTGTTCGCTTATTCAGCGGTTTAATTGTATTAAAAACGAGATATATTTTTTTATGTATTTTTGAAGTTATATTAACAAATTAAAAAAAATGCGTATTCTTCTTTTGTTAACGTATAATTATTTGTATTTAAAAATTAGTGATCATATTTTAATTCAGTTTTTTTATTTTACAAAAATTATAAAAAAACATTTTTTTATTCAATTTTAAAAATATATCAAATTAAGTTTTAAGTTTCAAATACTTATATTTTTTAAATGTTTTTTTTTAATTATTTGTCTTATTTTATGAAATTCTATCGTTATCCATATATCTAATCGATAAGGTATTTTCATTAAAACGATTTATATATAAGGAATTTTTGTTTAAATAAACGATACAAGATATCGATATCTTTCAAAGGAAAAAAATTGTTTTAAACTTTCATTTGTTTCCATTGTCTTTATTTATAAACGGCTTTCTTTTGTAAAAAAAGCAGCTTTCTTTTGTAAAAAAAAAACAGCTTTTTATTGTAAAGAAATGAATTTTTTATTGTAAAGAAATGATTTTTTTTGTCAAAAGTGAAGTTGTAATATTTGATATCGACATTTTTTATATATAATTCTACAAACTGCCATAATTCTGTTGACGATTGCGTTTTATTTTGGTTTTGTAATGTTTTTTTATTTATATAGCTTATATTAAAAATATTTTTAAAAATATAACAACACTATTGTATGATATATAATATTAAAACCAGAAGTCCTCTGATTTAAAATCATTGTATTAATTGTACTATTTTTATATCAAGTTATTAATGTTAATCAAAGCATAATACACGCCTGTAATTTATATTAAAAAAAATGTATGAAATGGTTTAGAAAAAAAATATTCTCGCTTGAATATATTTAATTAAGATATGATGAAAAAGGAATTGCTTTTTATTTTATTACAATCAAGCACTGGAAGTATTTTTTATAAGAATAATGATTTGCGATATAAGAACGATATTAGTGTTGTAAAAGGAAACGAAAGAGTAATAAGGTCATTTCAATGCAGCATTGAAAAAATGCAATTTTTTATAATTAAGAAAAAACTGCACTCGAATTTGACCTTTAAATGTGAAATCCGGATAACTAATTATGAAGTAAAATTATAACAATATTTTTTCGGACATTGTATTTATTGAAAATAACATACTTCATTATTTTTAAATGTTTCGCAATTTATGTTATTAATGAAAAATATTTAGTTTATTTAATTTAATAACTATATCACACTTAAGATTTACATTTATAAAATGCGGAAACGATCTTATTTTTAGAAAATTATTAATATTATTTTTGATAATTATTTTTTTTATCTAATGACGTATTAGCCTCAATTTTATATTGTTTTTGTATTAAAATATTTGTTTGAAATCATATTTGATAGTTAACTGAGATAACATTTCATTTTTATTTAAAATATACTTATGTTTCAATTAAATTAATTGCGTTATGTTTATATTACAAAAAATATGCGTATATGGTAATGTGTTAAATAAAAAACTATATTTTTAATTAATTTATTCTTAGATTATATTTTTTGCTTGTTACTTAAAGTCTTGTTTCAATTTTTTAAATTTAATTTTAGGTCTCTTGATGTATGCAACAACAATATGTGGAATAATTGAAAAATTTACTGATGCTGAAACAATAATTATGGGAGACGTAACATATGGCGCATGCTGTGTTGATGATTACACAGCGAAATCTTTTGGTGCTGATTTATTAGTACATTATGGACATTCATGTTTGGTACCAGTAGATCAAACGTCTGGAATAAAGCTTTTATATATATTTGTAGATATTAAAATCGATATGTTACATTTTATTGATACTGTTCAGCATAATTTTACTGTAACCACTAGATTAGGTATTGTTAGTACAATTCAGTTTGTCAATACTGTCCATGCAGCTGCTGTAGAATTGCGCAAGCTAGGCTATACAGTCAGCGTCCCACAAACTAAACCTCTTTCTCCTGGAGAAATATTAGGATGCACAGCACCCAGATTGAATTGTTCTGATGCAATTATATTTTTGGGCGATGGTAGATTTCATTTGGAAGCTGCAATGATCGCTAATCCTTCTCTCAAAGCTTATAAATATGATCCATATGAAAAGAAATTTACTGAAGAATTTTATGATCACATGGCAATGTTGAATAATCGTAAAAATGCCATTGAAAAAGCTAGATCTGCCGTTACATTTGGTTTAATTTTAGGAACATTAGGTAGGCAAGGTAGTCCAAAAGTTTTAGAAAACTTACAATCCATGATTAAACCTCCATTGAAATCGACCATTATATTACTTTCTGAAATAACACCAGAAAAGTTGAAGTTATTTAATGGTATCGATGCATTTGTTCAAGTGGCCTGTCCTCGTTTATCTATAGATTGGGGTACTGGTTTCGAAAAACCTTTATTGACACCTTATGAATTGGCTGTGTGCTTAAATAAAACTGAATGGGCAGAAGATAAAAAAGTTAGTTATCCTATGGATTATTATTCTGCTGTAAGTTTAGGCCCTTGGACTCCTAATCATAATCCAGACCTTGATGAAAATGAGAAAAATTGCTGTGGAAAATGTAAAAACAGTTCTTAAATTATAAAAAAATGAACTGAAAAAAATGATTATAAAAATAATCGAATTAAAATTTGAAATAACATATTGTTTCTTTAGATTATTATTTTTTTAGTTAATTTATTTTATTTTCGGATTCTTAAGTATTAATATTAACAAGAATTATATCAAATAATTGCTTTTGTATCACACGAATTTTTATAAGCCGAATCTCATGCCAATAATTGTTAATTACATATTAGGGTAATGCAGCTATGTATAATATATTGGAATACGACTGATTCTGTATTGTAAAATAATATATGTATTTACTTATATAATGGACATAAGTGTTCATTTAACTTATATTATTTAGTAGTTGGTGAGCGTTGAGAGGCTTTATAAAAGGATTATTATGTTGTATACATGTAGTGAATAATGAAATAAAGCGTTTTTTGTAAGCATATCGTATTTTATTATTATCGAAATATTCAATTTTCAGTTTCCAATGGCTTTGATAAAATGTAGTTCAGTTTCATATTTAGAGATGGCTTCTGTAAGTTAAAAATGAGTTTAAATGGTAGATGTCAGTATACGATAAAATTTGTTATTGCAGTTTTTTTCCTTCAATAAATTTAATTTTTAATATTTTAGGTCTTATTTATTTCAATAATTTAATATTTTACGTAAAAATGTTTACGAAAATATTTTTAAATTTATTATAATGAATACAAAGAATATAATATTAAAATTTATTGACGTTGTCTGATTACCGTTTTTTACGGTGACCAGCTTTTTATGATGAAAAGTAGACATAATTAAATTAATCAAAATTTAATATAGATGCCTCCAAAGAAAAAAGGTCGTCCAGATTGAAGTTGACTCTAAAAAAGTAAGACATTTTTCAAAGGAGGACACAATTCGAAAAAATGACGATTGATCGCTTAAATGTTTTTATTCATTAATTATATTTATAGGTTTGATAAAAGGTTTATAAAAATATTATCAGCATTAAAAATGTGGTTGTTTATATAAAGCACAATGGTGAAGTTCTTTGGGGATTTCAAATGGTATCAATGAGAGCAATGACAAAGCTTCACTTCAATCAACTGCAAAATCCCCCAGGGGTTAAAGATGGAAAGTCTTTTTCATCGAATTTAAAGTATCACGATAAAATAACATCCGTCGAAGCGCATAAAAAATGGATAGAAATTCAAAGTAGTGAGTCTCAGAACGTTCAAATATGGCGAAAAGTCAAAAACTCTATGAAATGGATTTCTTACCGCAACAGTGGAAATTAATCACGACCTATCTTTTTTTGTTAATCACGTTTATGTGTCAATATTTTGTTTTTATTATAAATATCAATTCATATATATTATTATAAATTGATTGATATAAATATTAAACATATCATATAAATATAATATGTTGTAATATATTATAAATATTTTAATTTTATTTTTAGAAAATGTTTTTTATTCCATAAATATTTATGAATATATTTTTTATATTGTATTATTATTGCTCTATTTGTATCAATTTCTTTATGAAATGAAAAACTTTCAGGAAATGATAGTAATATGGCTTTGTTATCGCGAACTGACGGATGACCGGGAAATTTGTAAGGTATCTACAATTTCCGTACTAGAAAAGTGTGAGGGTGCAAAACGATGAAGTACCATGAAAAACGACGGTTCTAAGAGTTTATTGTCAGAGGGAGGAGGAGGTGGAAAATTTGCATTTTGATCGTCTCCAATGATTCTTGTTGCGAAAAGAGTTTATGAGCTGTATAAAACTTGTGCGGGCGCTCGTCGAAAATAAATCGATTGCACATACTCTTATAAATTCCTATAAATCCTATCCCGGGGTTTAAAACCTGCAGGAAGTCAGGATCGATTTTTATAGTGAACGTAACAATATTTCATGGTTGCATTGAAAAATTATGAATTTTCTCGAATGCTGCAAGCTGTAATAAATATTAATTTCATACAGAAACAAGATTGAGAAATAAATTTCATGCATAACATATATAATCACCATCGTCTCTCACTGGGATTTATGTTTTTATAATTTTCATTTTTAATTAACGTATATATAGTGGAGATAAATATGATACTGAACAATACAATGAGTGATAGTTATTTTGAATTAAAAAAAATATTAATTATCAAGTTAGTGGGTTTCCAGAATTTATATTTTTTAAAAACTAGAATACAGTCGATCAGATTAATCTGTAACGATTTACGAAATTATTGATATTTGATACGTTATATTGTTTAATTGGATCGAGGTTGAAATATATCGATTGTTGTCGATTAAAAAAAATATAGAGTTTCATATCTATAACAAAATCTATTTTGCAATATGATTTGTATTGTTATACTGTGGTGGCATTTATTGTTATCAGTTGATTGTTGTGAATCTTTTCGAATATGTTAAAATGGCATTTGCTGTCACAAATATGACAATGAATGCAATTTCCTTCGTCTGATTCGTTGACATTTTGATCGTTATGTGCGATTTCGTTTTCAAATTTATTGTACACAATATAATATTTATTTATATCTATATTTTATTGAATCATATTATTTTGTATTTTTTTTTTTACTTAAATATAATGAAATTAATGTTAAATTAGAATTGTTTAGTTATCAAGAGAGTGGTGATATGTATATATTATTATAATAAGAATATATTTTATTGTATTGTTTAATATGTTATGAGATTTATGTGAAATATATTTTGTGTACTTTTCGCTAAACATATATATTTAATAAGGATTATGATGATACTCTTTATTAATGCACGTTAGTTGCAACAATTTAACAGCTTAAAAATATACACTAGAATCATAATGAGCTTATAAATGATAAAAGACGTTCCTGATGAAGAATGATCGCATTATTCCATTTATTATTATTGTGTATGCGACATGTGCTTTTCATATATGATGGAGTTGTTCCGGAAACAAGGATTGCGGTAAAATGTTAGTTTCAATTCTAAGGGATGCCGGTGTTACTAATTGTATTGTATTATGTTTGCATTGGTGAATTTGAATAATAATTTCGCTTTTGTTGTGCTTATTAGTGATGAAACTAATTTAACTATTCTAATTCATTAAGAATTTTTCGAAAAAAATCATTTTTACTTTACTAAAATATTGTTTGTATTGATATAAAAAAAATATAGAGAGAAAATAAATTTTATTTATATAATATGAAGTATTGAAATATTTAAAAAAAATGTTAGTGTATTATTTCGACTATACTATTGTATAATTCACATCTGAATAATATTGTTTAATGATGGTTTTAATTGAAATTCAATGAATATTTCAATTTCATTTGAATTCATATGTTCTCGATTTGCATATTATATTCAAAATTATATGTGAAGATATCCAATTTTAATTTATGTACATTTTTTTTTATTCATCACTATATGTTCATGTCGTTGATGGCTTTAATTGGAGAGCGTATCGGAAGTAATGAACGTGCTGAATTTTGTAACAGTTCATACTGTATCATTTTTCAACGCTCGTTACTGAAGTGTGGTCATTTTCAGGGCTGAAAACTCTTTCAGCTGTCCGTTCTCGTTTGTGACGAGGGTATTCATTTATGTTGGAAACGTTCGCTCGTGTCACTGCTATTGAAATTATTCAATATTCGATTTGTGATTATTGTTAGTATTTTTATATATGGTTGATTGGATATTCTACTACCATAATAGAAGAAATATAATCAGTGAGTTACATCATTTAGAGTATTTCAATTTTAGATGTACCATATATGGTATTATTTATGTTGTATTTGTAATGATATTTAGAATAATATTTTTAATTTTTATTTATAGTATTATAAATTAAATAATATTATTTAATTTTTATTTGAAATAGATTGTTTAAAGCAATTAAAGGATTTAAGGGATAAAGCAGTTACATAAGATAGAATATATTACGTTGTAAATTAGAAACGTTATGTTTATGACGAAGATTCGATTTGAAAATCGTTCATAGTAAACGACAGTTAAATTTGCGATGCGACAATTAAAACACATTCCGAACACGGACCAACTTGTCACACTTTGAGCCGAAACGGTGCTCTTTTTTTTAAAGCTTCAAATTCGATAGCATAATAAAACAGTTTATGTTATCGTTTCGCTTTATTCGTAAACAATGTGTCACACTATCGGTGCACAAGTGGAATGTCTTTTGTTGTACTCTTTTGATCTCGAATGTTTAGAGGTGGCGATCTGAAATTCGATCTTAAAACACGGAAACGGTCCACGTTAAAGGCTTCGATGAAAAGTTACTAATCAAAGTTTCCAATAGACGACAAACTTCTAGGTACCTTACGATACCCATGGACCCTTTAAACGGTTATAAAATACGAAACTACGACGGATATCCCTACAATATATGTTTAGTATTTATATATTTATAACATAAAAAACATTAATACTGTGATATGAAGTAAATTAATAATCCTTTATCTAATTTATATTAACATAAAAAAAAGAAATATTTTTTTGTGTTTAAAAATCTGAAAAAATGTAGTTCAAAATCATATATTTTCTTAACATTATAGTACAAGTTATAATTCTTTTGCATATTTTAACTCATAACTTTATAAGAGAGAATGCACACAATTTGTCGATAGTTCGAGAAGTTTGTTCGTAAGTTTGAAAGCTTCTCGTCGTAAACCTATAATATAATATTTATATGAAATCGAAAACATTCAAAGTTAATAATTTTGATAGTATTTATGAGAAACTTTTTAATAAAATTAACCATAAAGTTTGGGTCTAAAGAGTATGAAAGTCTATTACGGATTAACTGAGGATTTACTATATATACATGGAAAATAATTATTTGAGGCAAATTAAAGTAAACGAGGGAAGAATAAAGATAACACGCTTTGTTTTATATACAATTATTCTATATGCAGAGTGTGTAATAGAATTTTCCCGGGAAAAGTATTTTCATTATTTATCTTTTCTGCTCAATTCAAAATAGTAGTTCGAAGAATAAGTTATAAATTTTAAAGTTACTTTATTTATATGTCGATTTTTGGATCAGATTTAATCTCATTAAATTTTCGGTAGGCACGTAAAAAATATTGCAATTTTGCGTGACATTATACATTTAGGACCGAATAATTGTTAAATATGTAATAAATTTTTATGAACACATAAAAATGGTAATAAATATGGCCGTATCGAATAATAAGGCCGTAATATTCCATTTTATTTCATATTCAAATATGTTACGGCACGTGCGTAAATATTGAAAGGTTCAAAATGGTGAACGAGTCATAGATGAAAACGGCAGATAAATAATAGGGAGATCTTCAACCCTTGACTGCGAAGAAGACCATGACGTGATTGTCTTCTGACATCACAGCTTGATCGGAGTTATTCCTGGCCGGGGGCAATATTAACGCCATCAACCCTTATTAAGCATTAAAGGGTCTTAAGCCGAGCAAACAAGTATGGATCTAATAAAAGTTTGTTCAACAAACTGCCATATTCATTCGTCGACACACACACATATATTACTCATACGTTTATTTTTATTCGTTATATAACGTACTTTTATATGAACGTGAAATTAATAATTAATCTATTAATTGTGAAAATATTAAATAATAAATGTAACTTGAAATGTTTTTTTTTTTATATAAGGTGATCAATCGTTCTTCTCTCCTTTTATAAATTATGATTAAATTCTGTCAAAATATAAAATACGAACTTATAAGTTGTATTAAAGTCGTTTTCGGCTTATAACGTATATACATATAAAGTGACCAACCGTTTTTCTTTGAAGAGGACAATCTTATTATTATAGTAAACTTCTTTATAAGTTATATCTTCCTTTCAAAAATGGACCTATAATATCCTACATTTCATCATTTGTTTCGTAGACTCGAATGAGTTTTCACATCTTATTCAACAATGTCCCGCTGCGCCATTGTCAAAATGTGGTCACTATATTATAGTATATAACTATATAAAAAATAAAATACAGTCTTTTACATTGTAAATAAGTTGGTCACCTCACTATATAGAATATATATTATATTTGAATATCGGGAAATATTCTCGAAAATGGCGCGAAACGTGACTTTTTCAAAAAAAAAAAAAAAGAAAAAAGAAAAGCGAAGCTGGCATCTGCGAAAACAATTGCTCACGTCGTCATTCGTTACACATACACACACTTTTATATGTATATACGTGTGAAAAATGTACAAAAAAAGCAGTGGAAAAGCGGGGAAAAATACGAAAAAATAAACAAAAAAAAAGAAAAAATGGCGGCGCTTGCGGTGACAGCCATTGCGAATCTCATTATTTGTGCGCCGTCAAACTCGAATCACCGCTTTTTTTTTTTACACGTTCACCACATCACTCTTTTACCGCTCGTAACACGGTTGGATTTTCAGTGTTAAAACGCGAATATTTCATGTGGTCAAAAGTCAAGGGATACAAGTGCCACGAAGAGAAAATCTTTTTTTTTTATGCTCCGATTTTCCTTAAATACCGAGCGAACGTGTTATTTATTTGTCGGATTATTATATGTGTTTTTATTTATTTTTTTATTATAAATAATTTTTCAATTTTTATACGATGAAAAAAAAAAAATAGAAAATAAAGATTTTTTTATTTTTGTGAAACAAAAGAAAATGACTGAAAAGTTTATTTTTTAAAATTCATATTTTAAAATGAAATAAATTGAATATATAAATGCATAATATTTTGTATTTTTATGACATATCAATTGTATTACATAACTGTATTTGAAATGTATTTCAATATAAAGTTTTAAATTATTTAAGAAAATTTAAACTATTTTCTTTGTGATTAATAAAAAATATTTAATTAAATTGTACGATATTTTTGAATTTATTTAAGAAAATAATGAAAGAGAATTAGATATTTGTAATTAAGGATTGTTGAAGTTTTATTTTTCAATATTTTGTTGTAATTTTAAAATACGTTGAAAGTCAAAATCGAATACGATGCATGTATTTGAATTGAAAATGGAGAAAATTTCTCGGAAAAGTTGTCAACATTTGTGCTGAAAACAATTTCCTAGAAAATGTTTGCGAGAAAAATACAGCCGTGATGGGTTTTCAGCGTCCTCTATCAGTTCACAACAAATTGAAAATAGGCAAATAAATTTAGTAAAAAATCGAGTACAAGATCATTCGATTTATTTTTTAAATATTATTTTATATATACGTTTTATTTTTAAATTTATTTTTTGATAAAATGTTTACCATAAATGTTATTTTCAAAATTCATCGAATGCAAATCGAATTTAAAGCTGATACACGACACCGGGTTTATTAAAATAAAACTTTTCGCGTTTTCACGTTCTACAATTTTCGCGGATGTATAAAAATATGATTTTTATTATTTTTCCAGTGTGGCTCGAGGCTTTGCTAAAATCGATGACAGCGTATGAAACACCAGGAATGAGTTTTGTGTACAAGGATATGAGATGTCATTCTCATTCTTTAACTTGTCATATTACGTCGTATTTCGAGAATGTTCTCTTTTTTTATATTATCGAAGACAAGACAAAAAACAACTCTTATTTACTCGAGTATAAATAAAATATGATTTCTTCAACAACGATGAAATTTGTTAAGATGCAATAATATTAAATGCCTTATGGGAATTTGAAGACATTTTAAAATAATTACATTTGCTGAATAGTGATTTGAAAAAAAATATAAGACAAGTAATAATTAAAATATGGATGAAATAATTATCTATATTCTCAACACTAGTTGCTCATATTATAATATAAACTAGTGAAGAAGTATTTTAAAGTTTAAAGGAAAAGTGCTTATAATATTCTTTGAATTATAAAATTCGAATATTTTGACTGTATTATGATTTTTTTAAATATAATTACATTCAACTAATATATATGGTTGAAAATATTGAATAATTGTTGTTCTTCTAGAAAAAATGTTATAGAAAATAATTTAGAAAAAGTTTAGAATCTTGTTCTAATATGAAAATTTGACATTATTCAGAAAATAAGAAATACTTGAATAATAACAATTATCAATAATGATCTATTATATCATATATCTATTAAATATAAAAAGTTGAAACGACGGTTATCGAAGACGTCTGAAGGTTTTTAAGACAATATTTACATTTAATTTTAAGCGATAAACTGAAAAAAAAATTCAACATCAATAGAAGCTTTCTCATCGATAAAAGTAAAAAAAAAACGTATAAAAATCGAGTTACGATTGAAATTGGAATGAAAAAAGAACGATTTTAAAATATAAATGCTGAATTTCTTTTTACAGATTAACAGGCTACAATTTTTTGAATATATATATATATATATATATATATATATATATATATATATATATATATATATATATTATTCCTATTTTGCCTCATAACAACGATAAAAGCCCTTGTCGATTGTGATCTTTTTCCTTCGGTCTCGTATATGAGGTGAACCGTGGGTCTAAAACCTGCTTTCGTTCGATTGTATCCTTTCATCCCTTTTGTACCGCAGGGTAAATTACTTAAGTACGACACACACACACTTATATATATATATATATATATATATATATATATACAGTTTTCCTCGATGTAAATTAAATTACTAATTACTCTGAATCAAGGACGAGTTTATGTTGTAATAATATATACTATGTTTATTTTCAATCAATATAATTTAAAATTAAACGCATTTATATAATCGTATTTTCAACAATGATAATTTATTATGATTATCAAAGAATTTTTAGATTAAAAAAAATATATTATATATATAATATATATAAAATACTATAATAATATAGTATATTAAATTCAACTATATAATATATAAAGGAATTAAACGATATTTTCGTATTAAGTAATAAAATCATTTCATCACAACGAATCGAAACGTTTTCCATATCAATAGAATAAAAATTCAATATCCAGAATGGAATTCGTCGAATGCATGAATGATGTATATATTCGGAATTTTTATTAACACTTTTGGACGTTTAATTTCATCGTTTATAAAAATAAATCGAACGTACAATATGATAGAAAAATTAGTAACTTAATAAGAATAGTTCAAAATTAAAAATAGAATTTGACCTTTTTAATGAAGGAAAAATTTTACAATCGTATAGTAGTTATATTGAAACTTGAACGTGATAAGGATATATTATATTATTTCATATTGAGCATATCGGATATTATTTTTTAATTATTTTATATAATATATATATATATATATATATATATATATATATATATATATATATATATATATATATATATATATATATATAGTGTCTAGAAGCGGTGACGGATTCTTAATTAAAACTCGAATTAAAGATTAATCAGAAAGGTCTCGAAAGATTTTTTTTCGGTTTTTCCCACGTTTTCCTCGCCCCCCTTATCTAAATTGCCCCCCCCCGTGCAATATTAAAAACGACGACGAAACGAAAATGAATTGGATTTACGCGTGGGTGTAGTAAAAAATACCGGTTAATTCGAAAAAAATGAAATTGTTTCCGTAAAGTAAATAACACGGACCACTGAAAATGGAGATTACTTTTGACGGTTGTAAAAAATATATTTTTTTGCAGTTGAATTTATTTATTTATCGTGCGAATTCTTTATTTTTTTTTTAATTTTTTGGTCGTCGACGGTTTGAAAAATGAAATAAATTGTTTTATGACATTTTTTTTGCGATGTATTTTGAGAGGAAAAAATTCGGGGGGTAAATAGTTTAAATATAGCTATGTTTATATTATATTTATAAATATTATTAATATATATATATATATATATATATATATATATATATATATATATATATATAGCTATTTTTATAATTTTTAATTTTGATATATTTGGTTCAATTTTAGATGTCGATTTTGATTGATGAATTTTATACAAATTAAATAATTAAATTTCTATTTGAAAAATTAAAATATTGATCAAATTTGTTATCTGTTAATGTAATTTGTTATTAATTGATTATTTAATTTGTAATATGATCAATTAAATTGAGAAAAATATGGTGAAGTTTATATAAAATTATTAAATGTGCACTCGTTGAAATATTTAATTATATTAAAAGTATAAAACGTTATTAATTTTTAAATTAAATAATTATTTAGAAATGTAAATTTTCACATAGATATATTTCATATTAAGCAGATATTAGTTAATAATCTTTTTGATGTGAAACCATTTGTCAATTTTTTGTCAATTCACAAAAATTGTTAATTTTACAATAAAAAATGAACTTTAATTACGTTACATGTCAAATAAAATTCGATTATTTTTTTAAATTACTTAGAAAATTGAATAATTTTTATATGAAGATTAAAAATGTTAGTACATTAAAGATTCACTTTTTCTTCGAATCATCACTCTAAATACAATAAGAAAGTGTAAAAAAATATAAGATTTTTTTTATCTTTTTATCGAAACCACGATAATTCATCACTAAATTTACATCATTTTCATCATTTTTTTTTCAGAATTGAACTGAAAAAAAAATCTCTCGTTAACGAGAGATTTTTTAAAAATCTCTCGTTATCGATCCGCCCATCGATACCGTCAAATATTTGACGTCGGTCTTAATTTCGTTTTGATGCTCGTCGATCCTCGATCGACGTTTTGTAAATCTCGTTATTCATGTCTCTTCAGAAAAAGGGATACCGAGACGATGTCTGACTGAATTAATTTTCACGGTGGTCCAAGGAGACGGAGACACTCAATTTGTTCCGTGATTAAATCAAAACAAATCCTCGGCTCATGTACCGAAAAACGAGCGGGCGTCATTCCCATTTTACACAGTTTTCCCCTGGTCGATTTTCAATTTTCGCAAAAATTAAAAGAGAATAATAATAATAAACGAGCATCTCAACCCCATCTTGGCGAATGCGTGACGTCAATGCAGATTTATTTGCTGCGAAGTTGTGAAATTGATGGCGAAATCTTTAAATTGAAATATACTACTTATGATGCGTGTACATTAAAATGCCTTTTATAATGTAATTGGAAAATATATGGTATATATATATATATATATATATATATATATATATGGATTTTTGATAATAAAAAAATCTATAATATAAAATATATATGATGATTAAAATCACAGGAACGATTATGATCAATTGACAATTTATAACGGATAAAACGACTTATTTTTTTTTCTTATAAATATATCGGTTTATCCGTTGTATTTCGCGTGATCTTCTTTATTACGGTCTAATAAGACCTTATTGAAAAATTCAGGACGAAGGTTTCCACGTTTTGTCAAGACAGATAACATACATAATATAAGCGCAGAACGAAGGATTTATTTTTCAGCCTTATTTGTTTATTTATATTATATATATATTTTTTTTCTGGAAAATATAACAATATGAGGATCTATACAATTGGTAATCGTCTTATTTTCGACGATATATTTTATAAATCGATCCGTTTTACGACAAAGTTTCACTCGTAATCCAATATAAAAAGGGGAGTAGGAATGTACAATGGAAACGAATCGAAAGGTTTATTAAAACCGAGTGTTTCTGTACGAAGAAAATTGCCCCCGATCGGATTCTTGTCAATAATTAACAAAACAAACAAAAAAAAAAATAAATAAACAAACAAACCAACAAAAAAAAAGACGGTCGTTTCGTTCAAAAGTAAAATTCGACTTGTTCGTCTTTGCGATGATTGGATTTCGTGTAATTTTTTTTTATAGAATTAAAGTTACTAATTATACGATATTATATATTTATCAGTGATTACAATTATGAATTCGTTCTTTGTAAGGTTTCATTTTATTACATTATCCCAATTAATACTGTTGTTGATTATAATAAGACAAGTTTATATTGCAGTGGTGTTTTAACTTTTTTTTTTGCAATTTAATAGGATTTATAAAATTATTGATTATTTTAATTCTTTTGACATTTTTTAACTCTATTATTAATTAGTAAAATAGGATATATATATATATATATATATATATATATATATATATATGTTACATTATCACAATTAAATTTTAATATAATTGAATTATCTGATATATTCTAATAAATATTTTTTTTAATATAATAAAATAAATAAAAAATATTCTAAATATATTATTAAATAGAATTGTATATATATATTAAATTTTTCATCAACACGTATTCGTTTATAAAGACGGATCAGGTATTCTATTATCGTACTCGAGATCAACCCTTGCGGCGACCGGTTAATCGGGAGTCTACCTTGTATCTCTCTTTTGATTTTACTACACCCCGAATTATATATATATATATATATATATATATATATATATATATAGTGTATATATATATATATATATATATATATATATATATATATATATATATAGTGTATATATATATATATATATATATATATATATGGTATATATATATATATATATATGGTATATATATATATATATATATATATATATATATGGTATATATATATATATATATATATATATATATATATATATATGCACGTGCATGAATCGTAAATAATTAGAATTGTATAGAAGCAATTAAATCGAAACGGGGTAGTAGAAATGTTATCGAATCTTCAATTAATGGCTATCGCAAAAATTTATTCGCATTATTAAATTACATAAAATCGATCGAATAACGAAATAATAATTTTTCGTACAAAATAAAATGATATTAGTGTGTGATGATTATTTTGATTTAATTATTAATTTTTTTTTTTAGTTACGGACGGTTAATGGGAATTATATATATGTTGGATATATATTACATCATCGATGATGTTGAATTAATTTATTCATATATGCGAACATTAATTGCGATATTAATGCATAAATTTGCATCGAAATCTGTAATGAATACATGATTAATCGGTGAAATATTGATTATGTTGTGCGAAAACATTTTAGAAAAATTTTTGATTAAAAATATACATTTAAATTGATCAATGATTATTTTTACATAGTTATATATGAGTAAATGGAATAAACTCGAAAAATCTAAAAAAATATATATATTATCATATATTTTCCAGTTAAAATATAATTTATTTTGTTTATTATATGTATAATGGATATATTTGCAATTTAATACTTGTATACGAACATATAATGAAAGTTACGTCGATGGAAAAACATGTTAATCCTTCGATTACAAAAGGAGATTAAATTTTTAAACGGAAATCTAGTGAATTTTTCAACGTGAAAACGTTTCAACGTTATAATGAAACACGAATGTAAATTTATTTATTTATTTTTTGGCCGTATAATATAGTTCTTTGTAGAGTTACTATAATTATTTATTTAATAAATACGTACTATTTTAATTATTTGTAAGAATATATTGGAGCACATTCAAAGAAAAATGGTTTTTGGTTAAAAAAAAAAATGAGGAATACAACACGATTTCAGTAAATTTAGTGTTAAGATCATAAAGAAAATAATAATTTATAATAATCAATTTTGATAAATTTATGTTTATGAATTTGTGACAATTTTATTCTGTTATAAAATGTTAATCGCATCGTATAATAAACTTTGTGAAATTATATATTTTTAGTTTAACATATATCTAAGACATTTTTTTGCAATATTTATTTAATGTTCTGATGATTTAATTCAACGTAAAAATAACAAGATTAATCCTTTTATCGCTCATAAAATATATTAATAATATTGCGATAGCTTTCAGTATGAAATGTGAAAATTTGATATATTCATATTAATATACAAATATCGATATTTTTATATATTATATATATTATGATTTATTTTATGTGGTAAATTTAATACAATTATAATATAATTATAATAAATTAATTTGCGGTATTGTAATTGTATTAAGTCTCATAGTGCGAAGTATTTTTTAACAGTGTTAAATTTTAAACATTATATTTAATTTAATTTTAAATTTATGATTGCATATAGTTTTTATTTAATATAGTTATGTGATTAACTTACAGTTATTTAATGAATAAATAGGCGATATAATTGATAAAAAAATAATATTTTTTTTATAGTGAATATATGAAAGAAATTTGCATATTTACATAAAAGTCAGTTTTATACATTCATATTTTTTTTAGTATTTATTTATGTACATTATAAAACGAGTCTCGTGGGATATTTGTAATTAAAAGTAACCTACTTTTTTATTCTATTGAAAGATGCATATAAAGGTAAAGTAATATTTTATAATTTATTATTATAATTTTTTTTTCAGTCGAACTGAATATTTTGAAATATATATACCATATATAAATATTGTTTTTAAACGTAGTTTGCAGAATTTTATTATCGCGTAATATTTAATATATTTATTTATAATAATGATTATGTTTCATAATATGAAAACCTTTTGACGTTTCAGTGCGAATTTTGTAAATAATGCTGAAATTCGAACGTGTATTTAATCAGATACGATATTATTTCATGCGAACTTAAACGCCCGTATATATGAAATAAACCGTATCCTAACAATATATATATATATATATATATATATATATATATATATATATATATCGTGTTGATTTTAATGCGATAATTAAATATTCAACAGGGGAGGAGGAGGTTTGATAATATTTGTGAATATTGCAATGTGAAAATATTCAACACAAAGTAATTTCATTTTAAATCATTTGCTGAATATCTTTGAATTATATAGAGATTAGAATCTTTCAGTATATAATAATAGTTTATATTTTATTATCAGTGATATATTTTGTTATATACAATATGTTTACGCTTTAGGGCCATTATTAGTACAAGTATATTATTCAACGTGGAGGTTGCATTCAATGTATATCTATAAAAGCATAGAATTTATACGGATATGGCTATATAATGGATATAAATACGGTAAGGAAATAATGTTTGATTTACGTGCAATTTGAGCTTTTAGCATAAACATCCTTAAATTCCGTTACTAATGCAAGGCATATACATAAATTATTATCATTGTTGTACAAAATATATTATTTTTTGGTAAAAAAAATATATATGATAATAAGAAATATAGGTAAATTTTAAAATGAAGCATTTTAGCTTTATTTATATAAAGTGGGAGCAAACTGAGCGAAAAATGTGGAAAATGCGAAATCGGAACAAAAAAATAAAAATGAGATTTCAAAGTGCGAGAAGAAAAAAAAAATAAAGAAAGAAAGAAGCACGATTTCACTTTTGCGACGTCGCCGTGTTATTATTACCGAATTAACGGACTATTATGCGACAAAATTGGACTTATTAAAAGTGTCACGCGAAACGAGCAACTTTCGACTTTGTCCACTCGTTCCACTTCACGGTGAGCTTACGGCGAATTTTTCGCTTGAATTGACGTCCCGCTACAATTCTCTACATCCACTCCCCCCCCCATTTTTTTTTCTTTTTCACGTCCCTTCCCCGTTTCTTTTTCTTCTTCTTTTCCGTTTTTCGACGGGTTTTCCGTGCGTCATTTTAATGAGCGTCTTCCAATTTCGAAGACGAGGTCAGAGCAACATTCGGGATCTTTTCCATTTCGTCTCCATAAATAAAAAGCATCTAGACGTATCATCTGTCATCCAGTCTCGGTTTTGTTTCGCTTTTATTTATTTACGTTTTCGTTTATCTATGTCGTTTGTATTGTTTTTTCCCTTATTATATATATATATATATATATATATATATATATATATATATATATATATATTACTAATGTTTATATTATACATTTACTGTATACATTTGACAATTGTATTGTGTTGTAGTTTCGATCGATTGTTGAAGCAATGTTAACATAACTATACTATGAATATGTCTACATTGATGGTTTTTAAAGTATGATATTAAGTAAATTGCTTGTACATTTTATAAATATATTTTCCAAATTTAAAATTAGTTATAAAATTATTAAAATCATTTGTGTATATTCATCACTATTCCAAAGTCATTTGTGTTTATCATATATATTGTATCAACAGATGGCGTTGGTTTACTAACTCGTTAAAGCTGCAGAAAAATTGAGTATAAAGATTGCTAGTTATTTTTTTAATTTTGAATATATATCTAATATAAAATTATATATAATCTAGTCTAGTGTAAATACATATTTTTCTAATTTTATAATATGGTTTAGAAATTTAATTGAAAATTTTGTTAAATAAATATCTATTACAAATATCATATAACTATGATTAATTTGTGAAAAAAAAACACAAATTTAAAATTTCTGAATACCGTGTAAATATTAATAAGTAATGAAAGTTGAAAAAAATCACAAAGAAACATCAGTTTAAAACTGAATACGTTTATAAATCGTTAATAAAATAGAAAAAAGTCTTTTTTGTAAAGTGCCATAAAGGTTAGAAAAGTAATATCGGTCACATGTAATGGTTTTTAAATGGTACATTGAATTTCGTTATGGTTGTAGGGTCACAAATGATGCTGAAATTCAGAAGCATCAAAACGAGGCCATATCCAATAAAATTCACGTCGAATTGTACACGATAAGGGGGAAAAATAATAATTATATTTAGTATAAATATCGATTTCATTATAGACTTCACAATTAATGAAATGTGATATTAAAAAATAATAAAAAAAAATGTTTATTATATAATACGTAACATACGTATTAAATAAACCGCAGTAATCCTCACCTCCCCTAGGTTAATGAGGTGGGGTTAGTTAAATCCCATCATCCTTCGGTATAAAGGATCAGACTGGGATTAATTAAAAGTATATTTATCACATATAGGATAATAGCATAATGGTCGAGAGTCTAGAAATCCTTGATATGAAATGTTCATAGATTAATTTTATAGTATAAATTAATTTCAGACGAATCCGGGTTGACCCACGTTATTATTATCGTAAAAAGAAAAAAAAATTACAACGCTTCTGTTTTTAGAAAGCGGATCAGTCTTTGTTTAAAATGAAAACATTTTTTTTTTATTATAATATAATGTATGTGTGTACAATAATATCATCCCCAAATCGAATCCGAGCCTCGAGGTTATATATAATATGTTTTCGTTATTAAATATTTATTGTTTTATATGGGTTTATTTATGATTATTTTTGTCGATTTAAGTGAATAAGATAATCGATATTTTTTTAATATTTCAAAATAAAAAAATTGAGAAATTTATATGGAAATTTTCATTTTATTATTTGATCGACATAAGTATATTTTTATAAGGTTTATTTTTCACGTTTCCACAGTTTTTCAATTTCCTTTATGTTTTTCGTTTTTCCGGTATAATTAAAATTTATAATAATGAAAGTCAAAATATTATATATATATATATATATATATATATATATATATATATAAATAGCGAGATATTTTAATACGGAAATTTATTTAAAATCCTTTTTACATATAAATGTTCTAGTTTTAATTCAAATTATGCTACTTTTTTTTTTACTAATTCATTAAAGTTTAATAACTACCTTTTTTAAATGTTTTACAATGAAAATCGCTTTGAAGGTACCTATTTTTTTTATAAACATTTTATATGAAGGTTCATAGATTTTGAAACAAATTATTTTTTTTAATTTTATTTTATATTCAATATCATATTTATTAAAAAAAATATAAATATTTTTTTAAAAATTATAATATTATATATATATATATATATATATATATATATATATATATATATATATATATATATATATATATATATAGATTTATATAGGAATCATGCGATTTTTCTACAAAAATCATATTTGTTTCAATTCAATTTATCGAGTGTATGGTAATATTCGTTTCTTATGTACGTATATCATTATATTCCCAGAATAGAATAATCGCTATTTTTACGTTGTAGCATTATTATTGTTGCGCAACGAGCTTTATGCATTAGTGCGTGACACCAGCTCGTCTCCGACGTTTTCTTTTTTCCACGAATAAGAAAAACCGCGAGCAGATTTGTGCGACGGTTTATTTTTCCGCGTATCGGTTTTTTTCCCCCGAATTTGCGATATTCGTCGTTTATTTGCGGCCTTATCGACCTATATTTAGGCGTAGGGTTGAAACGGGGGTTGCGACCAAAAATAAAAATTGCGCCTTAAATACGTGGGCGTTTTATCGTCTGGATAATGTTTGTTTTCTTTTTCTCATGATGCTTCTACTGCATGGCGTGTTATTTCAATATAATTATTCGCTAAATAAAATTCGTCTAATTATATTAATAATTCAATGATATGTATTTTAGATATATATTGTTTTGAAAATTGGAACGAATCAATCTTGATTCACATTTCGACGTTTTGAATTATCGAACATTAATATTCTTTATGTGAGAATAATATTTTGTATAAAAAAATTGATAAATTATATAGGAATAAAAATATAAAATTATTATTCGAAATATGATATTATTTGTGACTTATTTTGAAAATTTCACTTTCAACACCCTAATAATAATAGCACATTGTAATTTTATGAGCTGAAAATTTCATTTGTAACTTCGAGTATTGAAATTTTGAAGTGCGTCTATTATTAGCGAGCAAAGTTTGCAAATTGATAAATAAAACTAAAAATATACATGAATGAAATTATATAATGAAGTTAAATTTTTATTCAGCGAATTATTTATATAATGACGAATTATATATTTGCGAAATTTTTATTTAGCATTTTTTGTTTGTTAATCGCGAGCATATTTCGTAGTATTTTTAGATATATAAAATTAATCTTTATTTAGATTGATATAAACGTATATGTATTGTAGAATAAATTATTGATTATAATAATTATATTATATTTTATTAATATAATAAAGTGTTTAATAAACGATCGACATTTTAATTATGATTCAAAAATGAAAATATATTTAAGAAAATTTCTATGAAAGAAAATAAAAATGAATATCGAATGAAAAATTATTTTTAAATTGAATTGAAAGCTTTCTTTGGAGATGAAAAGAATGTATTATTGAATGGATGAGTATCGCTAGAAATATTATTTTATTAATTCAATTCTAGGATATTTATAATAATACGTTTTGAATCGAAGTTAGCGATGAAATTTATGCATATAATTGGAGTGCAGCTTTTACTCTATGAAATGAGATATAAAAAAAAATAAATCGAAAAGCTCTTCTGGAAAATTGCATAGGTTATATGTATGCTAGCGAAAAGTTATATAATTAAATTTGCAAAAGTTTAAATTTCGATGCAGGATTCGACAAAGAAAAAGTGAATAAAAATAACGTTGAGGAGAGCGTCTATCGATATAAACATGTGTATTCATTGTCGAATTACCGTTCTGAAGTTTTTAGCAAAGAAATTGTGAAAAGTTTCGTCGATTTTTATTTCGTTTTATATAATATAATACAGAGTTCGATTCCCGTGGTCCGCGAAAACGGCGATCGTCTCGCGTAGAAATTGAACGGGTATTCATGTAAAAAGTTTGCACATGTTCGCCCGTGCAATACAAAAAAAAATAATAAAAAAATAAAGAAAATATTCAAAAATAAAATGAGAAAAAAAATGGAAATTTTCCGACGGTAAATTTTTAGATTTTATTGCCGGTTCGACCGCTTTCGGGCCCGTTCAGGATCTCGCGTTCAATTTATATACGTTTTTCGAACGCTCGGCCGAATTTGAATCGTAACAAGAAAACTTGGAGAATAAACAGTAAATTACGCTTTTATATGCGATTATTATATAAGGAAAATATTTTTATGAATGATTTATAAAAATATATATATATACATATATAATAAAAAAGACGTATAATGGGATACGGGAAGTCTTCAACAAATTGACAGATTGAAAGTAAACGTTGTGTAAAAATTTGTAACTTATATAATATAGATTAAAATTTAACGAATTAATATTTTTTATGTACGCTAAATTGTCATTCATTGTAATAAATATTTTGATTGAATTTTCAAGATGATTTTATTAGAAATAAATTTTGTAGTTTTATTTTATATAATAGTTCTAAAATATATTTCATGAATTGATGATAGAAATGTCAACTTATGACTGTAAAAATGTATTATTTTTATTTCTCTTCATGACTGTTTATATATTGAAGAGCTTTCGTATAAATAATGATCGTTGTCGAATGTGATGTATGGTATATTAAAAATAAATTAATATTATAAAATATAATGGGCGTCTGAGTTTTATACAAAGAGCTTTTTTAATATTTATAACGAAAAAGATAGATAATAATAATGTTAATGGTTGAAAATTTATATTTTATCGGTGAAAAAAGGCATGCATTAAAGTCGAGATTTGAATACTAATTCGTGTTTGTTTAATGTATGTGTTTTAAAATTTTATATGCAAAATTTATTTTACATAAAGTTCATTACGAGAGCTGATATTATAAAATATATCGATAAAATAAACGTTGAAAAGGTTAAAATAAAAACTTGGCAATTTAACTATATATATGGTAGAGGTAAATAAAGTTTTTAGTGCATTTAAAAAATAATTGTTTTATATTATAAAATAATAAAATTTTAAAAGAATATTATCAAATATAATATTTAACTAATATAAAAATAAACAGATACTATTTCTTTATGTATTAGAAATTTTTTTCATACTTAATTCGATTATTATAAAAATAAAAAAAAGAGACAAAAATAATAAATTGAAATAAAAATTAATATCGCAATTGAAAAATTAAAAATACGTTCGTAGATTCGTATCGTGATAACGTTTTAAAACAAAAAATATTATAATATTTCGTCAATATAGCACGTATCTAATTTTCAACTCCAATTTCGACTCCGGCTCCACATTCCCGGCGGCCGCGTGCTCTATAATATGTACTGTGAAATATGGCATTTAAAAGGTGACATGATGACGCGGGTATTAAGTCGCGTCGTGTGAGATAGGTCAGCACTGAAGGTGCACAGAGACGTGCACGCCTCGCCAGCGCCGCAAATAAATAATATAAATAGGTGGGCGCGTAAGGCGAGGGGTTCAGCGGGGGGTTGGGGAGGGGAAAGGAGGGGGGGGGAGGGCGGGCGATGACGGGGCTGGGACTCCGATCGATACGGAGTCACGTGGGTTGCCCGGGACAAGGGGGGGGCGCCGCCCCATCACGGTGCGCCGCCTCTGGCTTTTACTTTACACTTCGACTGCCCCTTACCCTAGATGCGGCCCCGACCCACACTCTAAACCGCTCCAGAAGTTGTAAACTCCTCCTTCGCGGTCCCCACTCTAGACGCTAATAATGCTCACCGCGAAGCGCCGTTAAGGCGAATCGTGCAAAGCGAATGCGCGTTAATCGAGTGTGTGCTAAATGTGCGATTGCAAATCAACGATTGTTATTTACGTTGACTTTATATATTAACGAACACACACACACACACACACTATATATATATATATATATATATATATATATATATATATATATATATATATTAAAAAATAATTTTGATTAATTATTTATAATAAAATTGACAATGATGAAAAGAAATATCAAAACTCAAATAGATGCATCAAATAAAGAAGCACAAAGATTACTTGTGAATGATATAAATATAATATTAAAAATGATATATGGTAAATATTTATATCATTTTTCCCTTTATTATGTGGGAGTTGGGCAGATCGCAAAACTTTAATCCACGCTATTTGATAATTAATAATTTAGGTAAAATATCTATATTTAAATTAATATTTATATATATATTAAAATTTTAATAAGAAATAATATTTAAAGGTCAGCATGTAAATTTAGCAAATATACTCTGTAAAAATGAAACCAGAATTTTATATAAACCTCGAATATAAGTTTTATATTTAAAAAACAATTAAAAAGAAAATTAAATTTTTAATATATTTAGATTAAATATATATATATATATATATATATATATATATATATATATATTTATACATGCATGTTGTTATATTTTAAAGTCATAATAAAAATGTTGACATTAAATATAAATTGGAAATATATGATATGGAAACAATGATGAAAATCGTGCTATCAAAAATAAATTTTCTTAATTGTTCAACATTAATCAAATATACGAATAGTTATAGTGCGATGTTTATATAAAAACGTACCGTTTTATATAAAATATTTTGTACGACGATTCGACGCTATTTTACGATAATAAATAGGTGGAAAGTTTGGCGTTAATAAATATCAAATGATACTTCATACTTACTTATAAAAGTGTACTCGTTTACTTTTATAATATTATAAAGTCTTATATTATATAATATAAGTTGAAATATGGCGGAAGACGTTAATTGTCAACTCAGAAATACTAATATGTAATACTTAAAACGTTGACGTTTTTCAGACAAAATAATGCAGAAAAGCTCACAAAGAAATATTTACATAGTAATAATAATACTGAAGAAAATATAAGAATACGATTTAATAGTAATTTTATTATGCTACCCAAATACAATTATTCACAATATTGCTAAATTAATAATAATATATATATATATATATATATATATATATATATATATATTTGTAGTGGACATTGTCGATGCAAACTTGTAGCAAATTTTCAACAGTAATTCGTCGAAAAGCGTAAGAGTTAAACTCGAGATAACAGTTTACGACGCCGTTACAGAAATTGCTCTTGCAATCCTTGCGCGTATTTTGATATTAAAATAAATATTTATTTTTTGCCACGAAAATATTTCTGGTTAATTATTTTTAATTCGTATACATATTACGACGAATGAATATAATTATAATAATCTGTTCAAATTCAATACAAAGTAATAAAAATATTACATTAAAAGAGCATATTACATAATATTGAAATTATTTTAAAATAAAATAATAAATAAATTTAATCGTATATATAATATAAAGACGTAAAAAAATTGAAAAACACTTGTATTTATATTAGCTTTTTATAGTTTTTAATGATGTCAAATTAATACAAAAAATAAATTCAATATTTTTTATATATAATATATATATATATATATATATATATATATATATATATATATATATATATATATATATATATATTTATCGTTTTCAATATGTGAAAATAAATATCATATATTATTTTCTATTATAGTACACTTTGAATTTAATATATGACATTTGTGAACTTTGAACATTGTGTAATCGTGCTTTTTCACAGCTTCATTTATAATCAAACTTTTTTTTATCATTATTTTAGAGCACGTAGGGTGAAAAAAAAGGTTTTGTGCGAAAGGGCCGATTATCAGGGCGAATTTTCCGAGTTTTTCTTTTGAAAATAATAATAATTTGCAAAGGACGATTCACACGTGCACATTTAGGTGGAAAGGAAAAAATGTGATACATGCATATCCTTTTACCAGTGCTTCATTCTGTCAGGACGAAATATATTCATGAAAGCCATCTGCGTAGTTCAGCGCGGTAAATCGAGCTCGATTTCGTAAAGAGAATATTTTAAATTAAATATAAGATTATCTAGAGATATTTGAATAAAATATTATATATTGAATTGTTTTTAGTTCACTCAAATAAATTAATGAAATAATTTAATAATAAAAAAAAAAGATTTAGAGTCAGATTGTTTACACATACACACACACGCACAATAGTATTCTAAAATAAATTAATGAATATTTTCTTAAGAAAATAGTCGTTTGAATAAGATTTTTATCACTTAATTGAAATTAACTTTCAAGAGTTCGAGATGTATGAATATTAATAAATTAATAAATGGGTATTATTTTTCCACAATGAAAAATTAAAAAATACTTTATATTAAGAAATGAAAATACTATTATTGTTTATTTTTAAAATAATAATAAGTTAATATATATATATATATATTTTTTTTTTTTTTCATTAAGAATTGTTTTAGCATTTTATTATTACAAATTTAGTTCTTAAAGATTTAGACTATTATTAGGGTTGATTTGTTGTTTGTGTTTTACTAAAAAAAACGTTGATTAATATTGAAGAAATTTATATTTTACAATATTCAAAGATTAAAATTAAAAAAATATTAATGAATAAAATTAAAATAGTTATATATTTTATGAAATTATATATACTGATGTAACAAATAAAAAAAATATATAAAAATTAAGCAGAAACATTTAACATGCAAAAACATCAAAACCGATGTTAATGAACTTAAATATACTTTCCGTTTATGAAAAAAAAAAAATAATACACGAAACCTTTTTGAAAACATCATAAAAATTATATCTGCGTAATTTCTTCTTATATTTCCACCGCAAAGGGGAGCAAAAAAAAATAATAATAATAAAATAAAAAATAAAAATATACGAATAAAGAACGTACTATCTATGTAAACTTTTATTAATTTTCTCGAACAATAAAACAAACCGAGCGATAAAAAAGATGAGCTTTGTTTACAAAATTACACGGCGTAAAATATATTTGCACGAGTAGAATGAAAACTTTCGGCGAAAGATTTTATTCGAGAGCAAAATTTCTCTTATATAATATAATATTAATACGTCTTCGAGTCATATTTTTAATTTTATAATTAAGATATTTTAATAACGCGACGAAGTTTCAACAAAACAATGAAATGGCGCGTTAAAAGTAAAAACAAACTGTTAGCGAGTTTTTTTTTCCTTTTTTGTTCCATATCTATCCGAGTTTTAATAATAAACATGCATATATTTTCTGCTGCATAACGCGATATTTAATATATTTTAATATTACTATAATAAAATATAAATATTGATCAGAGTTAATTTAATTTTTTACTATATATTATATATATATATATATATATATATATATATATATATATATATATATATATATATATTAAATATTGTATACGAAAAAAAAAGATAAACCTTAATATTATAATAGCATAATTTTATTAAAATATTTTATGCGAAATTTCATTATGAAAAACATTGAAAATAAATTTTCATTAAAAAGCCATTGCGTTCGCAATAATTTCACGTTTATATTATAAAAGGTTTTGAACTTTTATGAGATATACTCGCAATTGTAATAATAAAATTACAAGTATTTATATATATTTTATTATATTATGTAATAATAATAATATGTAATAACAATACTGGAAGTTTTCTTATTTTAACCACCTGTTCCCCGTGTCTAACTTATCAATGGAAAATTTGCTGAACGGTACTTTATTACGAAAGTTACTTCTTCATCATACAACATGTACTGAAAGTTGTCGATTACCCCCCCCCTTTCCCTCCCTCTCCCACCCATTAAATGTTAAACGCGTTGAATTATGCATATTTACCGAAAATTTAACGCGCAATAATATTTATATTATGTAAAAAGTTCACGTTCAACTCTCACGATTCATAATATTAGAATATTAAGATTTTTTTTTCATTCATTTTGTAAACGCTTATTTTTTTTATTCATCGCATAAGGGTTGAGAAAATCGAATTTGATTTTTTTTTTCTAATCTTGAAATTGAAATTAATTTTATTATGCAAATTCATCTTTATATTAATTTAATTTATTTTTGAATAAGAAAATACGGTTTTTGTATGTGAAAAAAAAAATTATACAATACAAAAAATAGAAAATAGAATTGAAAAATAATCAAGAGTGAATAAAAATTTAATATTGCATTCTTTTATATGATATCATTTTTGAAAAATATACTTATGTAAATAAATGTTTATTTTTCTATATTTATTAATACTCGATCCTTTCGTATATTCTATATACTACATACTATATACATATTTTAATATATTCTGATATATTAAATATTTCGATCGATATTTCAGTTTTATATATTAAATATATATATATATATATATATATATATATATATATATATATATATATATATATATATATATATATATATATATATATATATATATATATATATTATTCAAGTTTATAAATACAAACGATCATTCTACAAATTCCAATTAAGCTTTCGGACTTCGCTTCGAAAACCGAAAGAAAAAGCGTTCGGTTGAAAATGATAAATTTTTCGACTCCAAAATTTCTCCAGAATCCCAATTTCGCATCCCTATTTTCTCGAAGCTTTCCATCCAGAATGAAATAATCCTTCAATTTGTAAGATTGGTTTTCGGCGTGTTTAAATATAGCCACCATTTTCTTTTTCGAGTTTCGCGGAATTCTTAGGTTGTTTTATGCAATATCTTCTATTTCCTTTTTTTTCCTCTTTCTTTTACTCTCTTCTTACTCCTCCGCGCTCTTTACAGCTCTTTTTTTTATCGTGTTTATTCTTTTTCGTTAAGATTTTATCTTTCTCATTTTTCTTTCACGAGAGCCTCCTTCGTTTCTTTATCGTGTAATGTGAGAGTATTCGAAGCTTTCTTTTGATTCGTTCGCGCATTCGAAATAATCTTAGTAGCGATTATATTCATGTTTATATAAACATACTATGGGATTTATAAATGTTTTTTTATACATACAGATAAAAATTGCAAAAAAAAAATAGAAAAAATAAATCCGAGATTTATATAATTCAACGCTCAATTTTATTTCCAATATATAAACATTTCAAAAATTTTATAATATATGATCTATAATTTGAATTAAATATCTGTGATTTCAGCTTGCGTTAATTTAAGCAAATTTATCTAAATAATCAAAAGTGTGGATATATACATAATATTCAAAAACATCTAATTAATCGACAATTTGAAATTTTTCATAGAAAATTTTCGTTTTAAAAATCCCTTTTTTAGTATGTAATTCTGCTCTCCATTATGCATAATTGCAAGTTGTTTCACCATTATATAAAATATGTTCCTATTAATTTTAAAGATATATTTTATATTTTTAACTGTTAAATATATATATAAACATATTTATAAAAAAAAAACATATTAAAAATGCAAAAACGGAGCGACTGTTAAATTTTAACTTTCACGTTTAAACGACTAATGTTGACGCTGTGCGAAAAATTAACGCGGCTTTATATGAAGTACTCGTTAATTGCGTATGCAAATTTTCGCATTTATATTCAGTTTCGTGCACTTGATACGAGTGTACTTACTCGTATATAATATATAAATGTTATATATATATATATATATATATATATATATATATATATATATATATATATATATCGAGTCACAGAAACGATAATAATAAGCTTTAACAGACCGACTGTTCCGTATATACCATATATATATATATATATATATATATATATATATATATATATATATATATATATATATATATACCTGCGGTTTTAAACGGTATTAGTTTTCGTAGTGTTTAGCCAGAGAGGCTTTAACCAGTTGCACTCGGTTAAATACGATAATTAGAAGACATTTTGGTTAATTGGAAAAGCGTCTGTGCGGGTTTAAGTAATGGCAACAATGTCACAAATTTATTTATATATTAATATCGCTTGTAATTCACATGCGACGCTCGTAAAAAATGATTTTATCGAATATGATTAGAATTTTATGTTGAACATCGCAAAATGCAAATATATTAATATATACATATTACGAATAAATCAAAATGGTTAATTAAAGGTATTGTTAAACTTTTTATATTATTATCATTATTATTATTATTATTATTTAGTAAAAAAAAATAACAGATATTCAATTATAATTATTTTTAAAATACTCATTTTAATGAAGATTTAGTGGAAATTTTAATTCGTTAATTATTATGACAAAATAATACATAAAATGGTTCTAAATGATAATTTTAAAGCAATATTGATAAAAAAATTGAATAAGAAAATTAAGAACATACGGAAAAATTAAAATGAATACATTTATTGAAAGCGGAAATAAAAAGGAAATTGTATAAAATATTATTTTTTAATGTATCAATAATATTTACACACAAAGGAATATAATAATATTTTTTCTAAACGATTTTGCATAAAAATTGATAAATTTGATAATAAACATAAATATTCTGTTTATGTTTTTTTTTTAATATATTTTTTAAATCTTATCAAATTTTATTTAATACAAAAAAATCAAAATATCGATAATTAAAAAAAATATATACACACACCCAACTAAATTTAACAAATAGTATATATCAAATATATTGATGACGCACAACCATTTTCATCCCTCGATGCGCACAAGGGATGTTTATTTATAAACAGTCAGTCATTCGCTAACTTGTTGATCTCTGACGTCAACTTAAATTTAGCACGGTTAAAAAAAGGCTCCTCCCTTGTAAATAGGATATATATATATATATATATATATATATATATAGGAAGGGGGGGGGGCGCGCTAAAAATCCCTTTTACCGGCCAGCCCTTTGTGAAAATAAACGTATTTCGCGTATTAAATTTCACGGCAAAAATAGCGTTAATTCCATCGAACTACATAATTAAATAATTTCAAAATCCGCACACGAAAATTAAGACCTTCGTCAAATTAATGCGTTTATAACGTGTTTTAACTAAAATCCGACAACAGATTTCACCTGTCCGTTTTGACTATATAATTATTATATTTTGTAAATATAATTAAACTATGAATATCTATTTAAATTCATAATATATTTATATAAATCGAATAAAGTTTTTTTTTATATCATTTTTATATAAATCAATGCAATATATTTGTTTTTTTTTTTTGTTGAATGAATATTCAATTTATTAATTATTTAGTGTGAAATTTCAACAACTGTTTTTATTATCTCATGACCTGTTGATTCCTTAACTATTTCCTTAATTAAACCCAAATCCGTCGGGAACTAAGGATTATAGTAATTATAGTTATTTACGAAACCAACTGACCTCGAAATGTCACAATTAGTGGATTTTATTATTATATTTGTATATATTTATAACAAACAGTGATATTTAACATCAATTTATATACTGATAATATTTTGAAGTAGGATGATATAAATAGTTTCTACAATTATAATTAGTAGATATTATAGATATAAAACAAAAATTGTACCATGATTTTTTTATACATATTTCAAAGATATTTTTTTTTTGAAAAATATTGAATTATAAAAATTTGCAAAGAATATATATCTTCAATTTTGTCTGCAAAAATATATATATATATATATATATATATATATATATATAATAATACAAAGTGTGAAAAAACATCAAATAAAAATGTTCTTCGTTCGAAATTGAAAAGTTTACGTTTGAAAATAAGAAAAGAAAAACGTATATTTAGTAGAGTTTCGAATGAACGAAATATATTCTATATACAGTGGAAAAACTTGAGCCTTTTCAAAACAGACTTGATAATTTGCGTAAGACGTTTCGACCTTTAAAACAAGAAGAAAGCGAAAGGTTATTTACACAAAATTATACGTCTTTTATCCGAACGTCGCTCATTCGAACGAGTAATACGATAACTTCGAAATTAAAAATAAAATAAAATAAATTTTGATCTTTGTTATGAGAAATATTTTTTAATATATATATATATATATATATATATATATATATATATATATATATATATACTGGTGCGAAGCGTTCAACGCTCTTTGTGTACAATTGAACTGGAAAACCTAATTAATTAATTGCAAAACCCTCACAGTCGATTGAATACAAGCTTTAAACATAAAACCAGTGATTGCAAATTAACGAATTCGTTTTATACACGTATCGTATAACGGGTTAAGAATCGTATAAATATTTTAGACTTTACAATTTCATATCGTTGTCGAATGCACGACGATATATTTAGTAATGTTCAAAATTTTTTATAGGGTTAATATAAAATGTAAAAAAAAATATATGCCTTTTTGCAATTTTGGCGATTTGCGCTTGAGTTGTCACAGTATTATATTTATTATACATATTATTTTTCACTGAACAATGCGTAAATTAGCTTGAACTATTTTAGGAGATTATACATCATCTAAATATATACTAATTTAATTAATTATAATACTCGGATTTACGCGAAAGAACATTAATCTTGTCGTGTATGTTGTTTTTTTTTAAATTTTGACAATAAATATATTTTAATTATTATAATATGTATAAAATTATTTTTAAACATTAAAGGTCAAAATGTTTTTAAAAAAAATATATTTAAATATGTTTTATTCTTAAAATGTAATATAAAATTATAAACGATTTATTTTTAATACGGATTAAATAAATTATATTTTTCTATACATATCTTTTAATAAAAATAATAGATTTAGAATCTTGTGTATACTAATTAAGCTATCGGTAATTGCTTTTCTAAATGTGTCAACAACATTATAATTAAAATTATTATATTATAAGTTTTAATGTTATTAATCTAAACTTATATTATTTTTTTTAAAAAACAATAAATGAAAAACGATTTGAATTCCATATGATATATCAATAATGTGACATTTAAAATGATTTGAAGTAATATAATATATTATATATTATTAAATGTTTGTAAATAAAAATGTATAAAATATAATTTACGATGCAAGAGAGCGCTAAAAACGTTTTCGAAACTTGATTCGATGTCATATTCAAGACGAATTACATTAGAAGAAGCGACCTTATAAATGCTAAAAATGAAATATTTTCAGATTTATATATTTATATATTATATTGTACGTCAAGCGACAAACAAATACATATTAAATGTATGTAAGCGAAAAAAAAACGCTCGGGGGAAATTTGTCGGAACAGTGCGCAGATATCTCCTATTATTTTTATTATACTCTAGACTGATATGTACGAAAATAAAAATTGATTTATATATTATAACAGTTGTGATGTTACTAAATATGAATTCCCATCGTTTGGAGCGTTAGCGTAGAAAGGGTTATAGTTGTTTCCGATGTTGGGGCACATGTCCCTGGCCGTTCCATGACCCACTGACCTTTTCCACATAACTGAGGGAATCCTGATGCAGCCGAAGTATTTTCTAAAATTGTATACAGATGAAAAAAATGTCTATTTATCTACTGTTACATATGTATTATTATTATTATTATTATTATTATTTTTGGTATTGTATGTAGAACGTGACGTATCACATTCGATATTCAAAATTGCCGTCAAAACGTTATCCCTCAATTTTGTAGGGCAAACGAATATCGTATAAATATATATATATATATATATATATATATATATATATATATATATATATATATATATATACCATATATAGGTAAATATACATTCCATTCGAATATACGTCGGTTGCATTTGTACGTATATATTATGTAATATGCATATGAAAAGTTTTCATTTTTCCGAGCTTTATTGAAATACGTGATGAATTGTTGAGCTTTAAAAATCCATTGACGTTTCATTTTTCTATTGTTTGCAGTGAATGTCATTGTTAATGATAGGCATCTCTTGAAATTTTCCAGATCTGACAATTAGCCTTTTTTTTCATATCAATTATATATATTCCTAAATGTTATCATTAAAAATATAATTTACATTGAATAAAATAATAGATTTTTCTTTAAAATTTTTGTATTCTTTTTTATTTTGAATTTGTCGAAAATTCAGTATATATATATGCTATTAATTGTTTCAGATTGTTGAAATATATATAAGATATACTTTAAATTTGAGTTCTATTGTTAAAAAACAATAAAAACAAATGAATATTTAAGAATAATTTAAATATTATTGGATAGCAACAATTCAAAAAATTTTCGTAATAATACTCAAAATTAACTTTAAAATTTTATTGTATGAAAAATAATTAAAAAAGTGCAGTTTAATTATTTTTTTTTCAAAAAGAAAGTTAATAATATATATATATATATATATATATATATATATATATGATTTTTCCAGAGAAGCGTTGACAATACTGTCAAACTTATTAATCAATAAAAAAGATAAACCATCACAAGCGGCATTAAGAATATTAATTTATATAAATAATAAACGTGAATTATATATAATAAATGACGTAGATATAAAGAATAATATATTTAAAAATAAATCATAATAAAAGAGCAACACGTTGTTTTTTTTTTGTTTGAACGAGAGAGTTCTGCCAAAATAAAAAAAATAAAAAAACGGTTGAAAACGTCTGATTCGAAACAACGGCAAATTTAAACAAATTTCAGTTACGTTTAAAATAAAGTTACGTTTTGAATTGTAAATGTTTGATAATTACGATGAACGTTTTATGCACCCGCAAATATTTATCCAACGGCCGAATAGAAATGGAAAATCGGCGACCTCTGCTAGCAGAAATTTATGCATAAAATGAAAATTAGCATTGCATTCGCAACGTCGGAAAATTGAAATCTGTCTATTTTGACCTGGCTATTTTTGAAATTTGACTAATACACGGGAACAGTTCGGTTTTTGCGCCATTCTGCTACGAACATTATTAATATTTATTTATAAGGGATGCATAAAAATAAATTACACGGAATATTTTGTATCGCAGATGGAACACGGTTAGTGAACAATGGTAATGGTTATTTTTTCTACGATATCTATTTGTGTTGTTATTGCTTTATATATATATATATATATATATATATATATATATATATATATATATATATATATATACTTTTGTCTATTTCTATGAGAAAATATAGTGCTTTGATAGAAAAATACGAAAGCATCCGTGTGTATATTTATTATGTCGGAAAATATTGTTCTTTTTTCAGATTTATTTTATTAAAAGATTTTTTAATATCTAAATAAATGGCTGAGAATTCACAATAATATATATATATATATATATATATATATATATATATATATATATAATATAATTATTGAATCGCATAAAATGCGTCGAAATATTAAATCTCATGGAAAATAAATTTGTTTCAATTTTAATGGATATATTGATATTTAATTAAAAAAAAAATATTTTTGAAATTAATCGAATTTTCTGTCAAAATGACATGCGATTGCTAGTGTTAAATTTTAATGGCGAAACGAAGTTAAGCGAGAGCTTTAAGCTCATACGGAAATCGATCTGATTAATCGTATTGAACGGAATTAAACTTTGACTATTGAATGGAGTCAAAATTTACAGGTTCATAAATTAAAATAATATTTTTAATTTTTATATGTATTATATATATATATATATATATATATATATATATATACATTATTATTTTTATGTAGAGAATAAAAATAAAGTCGATCATAATATGACCGTAATTAATATTTATATTTATATCATGTTTATATTATACAACGTTATTTAACCTCACATAAAATATATTTAATAATGCTTCGGTTCCTGGAAATATTGATAAAAAAAAGGTTACATTAACGAACCACACCTCTCGATATATTAAACCAATCGAGGTGAGAAAAAAAATGTAACAAAATAAAATTAAAAAAATATTTTCTATTAAAAAATGCGCACTTTCACACATGTACAATACAGTCAGTTTGTGCTTATGTCTGTGTAACGGGGGGCATGTGATCCAGTTTTGTATCGAGATAGTGAGGCTTCTTCTCTTTATTGATAAAGTTTTGGGATTTCTCCGTTAATCCGCTTAAGATTCGTTTAGCTAGTTTTTGGTAAGGATTGCTTATAGATTAAAACTAAAATAGTTTATTCTTGTTCATCTCTAAATGGGCCAATTAATTTAACGGACGTATAAATTGGCTATCTTTGCGTATACTCATACCCACCAACAATAAAACTAACGAATATATGCTCTATAATATTTTACTGTATGATGTTTGTTTGAATGAAAAATCGATTATTAATGATATTTTTGCATAATTTCTAAATGTATAAAAGCATCTGTTTTCATTATCATTATATTGTTGTGAGATTTTCATTCACATAAACGACTTTTTTCAGATTGTCTCCATTGTTTCTAAAATATATATATACACAATAATATGTTTCAGATATACGTAATTTTAATTCACCCGTATATGGATAAAATAATAATAATGATAAAAAATACACGTAGGCATGTGATATATATATATATATATATATATATATATATATATATGTTTTTTTTCTTTCCACGAGTATTTTTCTTCCGCTTGTTAAAGCTTATCACAACACAACGAGAGCATTACCGAGATGAAAGAAAAGCACATTATTATAATACAAACATATTGTTGCCAGAACGAGAATTGCCTTAAAAATAATTATTTCTGGTAAATGTATATTATTTTTTCTCGTATTGTGTAAATATAAAATATAATCGGTTAACGAGAAAACAAATTAAAAATATACTATTATATTATATATAGTAAACGAGCGAATAATAAGTTATAAATATATATATTTTTTACAGAATAATAAATTATATTATATAAAACAATGTTTATATATATATATAAAAAAAGAAAACGTTATTCATTCGTTTATTTCTTATATTGACTTTAAAATTTAATCAAATTTGAAAAAAAATATCTATTTATATATTTCATATATTTTTAGTGCTATCTAATATATATATATATATATATATATATATATATATATATATATGTGTATATATATATATATATTATCATGATATTTAATTTGTACGAAATAAGTGAGTAAAAAATATAATGTTTTATATTGATGATTCGAATATTAAAATTTAGAATATTTGTTGTAATATTTATATAAAAAAATATTATAATATATTATAAATGTTGAATTAAATGGATAAAAATATATTAAATTTTATGCATTAATTTATTGAATTCCTATATAAGAAATATTTTTTAATTTTTAATCTGTGGATCTTTATTTACCATTAATATACCTAATATTTTGATATATATGTATATATACTATTAAATTTTGATAATCAATTGAAAGTTATTGAATAAGTAAAAATATTAAATTTAGTATGCTAAAAAATATATAGCAATTAAAAATTTCCAAATGATTTATGAATAAAGATCGGAATTTGCGTAAATTGAACGTAAAACGTGATTTTTCATGACTACATGAACACGTATATATTTAATATTGTAAAAAATAAAATTAATAATATATATATATATATATATATATATATATATATAAATATATATATATATATATATATATATATATATAAATATATATATATATATATATATATATATATATATATATATAAATATATATATATATATATATATATATATATATATATATATATATATATATTTGATAACTTTCCAAACGACTGAATAAAAAGAAAAGCGGCCGGAAAAGTCGGAAAATGTGAAACGTCAAAAAGCGACAACAACGACAACAATAATAATAAGGGTGGCAAAATAATACGTTGTCGCGTTATATAGCGTATTTTAATTCGTGTTATTTTAAAACCCGGAGCTTCGAACCGGAGCGAAAAAGGCGACCGGAGCGACTCGTCTCGCGAAAATTGCCACGGCGAGATTTTCCGGATCCGCGCGGATAAAACGCAATTTTCTCCGACGCGTAACGCAATTAAAACCATCGCAGCTGCACAAAGCTCGCGAACACGTCCTCCAATTACGATTATATTTTGTATATTTTTATTTTTTATTTTTGGATTTTTATACGTTTAATTCATTGCTCAATATTTTTTGAATATGTAATTTTAGTATTCAATTTACATTTCTTATAAAAAGTTTTTTACATTATATTAATGTTACACAATTTAAAAAAAATAGTGTACTTTAAATTAATGTGCTGAACTTTAAAAAAAATCATATATCGTTTGATGCATTTTATATGTACTGAAAAGTTTTTTCGAAATTCGTTTTATTAACAAAATTATGGACCGTTTCAAAAACGAAAACATGAAAAATGTAGGAAAATTTTTCGGTTCAGCGACGTTTATTTCGTTTTGCGTTCAGAAAATTATGAAAATTTTTAACGAATTTTTTTTAAGAATTAGATTAATTCACCAAGAATTTATACGAAATCATATTTGTACATACATATATCTATATAATATTTTTATATGTGAATTTTACGATTAATATTTTTTTATTTAAAATTCTATAATGAGAAACAGACGAAAATATCAATTATTAACTTACGACGCACATTTTTATTTTGATTAGACGAATACAAGAGAAATTAAAATATCATTAATATTAATTTTTAAAAACGTCATTTACAGTTTTTAATTCGTAATTTTTAATGTATTAAGTAGCAACTTTTTCCTAAAGCTTCTTCGTTAGCTTATCGCTGTTATATTCGTATACGAAAAAGCTACGCTTTGGGCGATAATATTTAATTCTGAACTTAGTTTCGAAAATTTCAATAACGAAAACCGTACGAGAGAATAATTATTTTCAGGCTGAAAATTACAGTCGTAATCGTCGCTATTCACGTTCTCAGTTTTTAATTATATATATATATATATATATATATATATATATATATATATATTTACATAATTTGTAACTGAAAGTATAATAGCCTTTATGTTGTCATTTTAATATCCTTTTGACCGTCAGAAACAACTGTTTCTTTTTTGCGGCGAAACAAATTAATTAGACATTTTGGTTTCATGAATTAAGATTCAATTTAATTAAGAATTATCATTATTTTCTATATTAAAAAAAAATCTCAATCAGATTGAAACAATTATTGATAGTGCAGAAAAGATTTTGAATCAATATTTATTTAAAATATTTTTTACAATATAACATATATAATGTAAAATGTTTTCATACGATTATAAGTAATAATATACGATATAAAATCTGATGTTAATATATTAACTAAAGTAAATTACGTCGATGTATTGAAGATAGAAATTAATTAACGACTCAATTATGTTGATCTTCATTACATAACCGAAGGTAATATGAATATATATATATATATATATATATATATATATATATATATATATATATATATATATATTATATATTATATAATATATATAATATTAAACATGAAATATGTGATTATGTATATTCGGGGTCTGTTATTTGAAACTAAATTTCAGATAAAGTTACTAACTAAGGTTTATATTTTGCTAATGTTGAAGACGAAACCTTTCTATTACAGAATTAAGGAAATGTTCATTTTTATATTATAATATATATATATATATATATATATATATATATATATATATATATATATATATATATATGATATATATAATATTTTAATGAAATGATGCAAAATATCATTACTTAAAATAAAAAAAAACATTTTTCAAGAATCTAATGAAAAAATAGAGTATAATTATTTTAAATTTAACTCGATGTGCGGCATCGATTATTTATGTTAATTTCTGTGATAAAAATTCCTATACTTTTTCTATATTAAATATTATGAAATATAAAATGGCACTCTTTTTTATATTAAATTAGTTTGCAACCTCATATTTATAAACTGGATTTTTTTTCGGCATTGAAATCTTTATTTTTTTTTTGGTTCAAACTTGACAATCTTACCAGAAGAATTACTAAAGTTAAAAATTTTAATTCTTATAAATATGGAATGATAAAACGATTGTATGGATCAGAAAAAAAGGTAGCAAAAAACTGTTTTTTTTTGAGTTTAGATTTTTTTCAATAAATTCATATATTGTATATAAAATTAATAAACATCAGAGTTATATAAAATGTTAAATTAATGTGAAATAGATTAATTTATAATAAATTTTGGATTATTTTCTTACAATAGACGGATCGATATTATTGTAGAAATTAAAATAATAATGAAAAAAAGCAATCGTACGTGATGCTGAAGCCGATCCTGAAATCCAATCTAAAATAGAAACGTTTCAATGATTTATCACAATACGATCGCCGAGTAAAAAAAAAAGTAAAATAAATTGTAAGAACGATTCGAGGGTTGAATAATAATAATAATAATAATAGAGAAGTACGAAAGTAAGAGACGAGGAAAACTGCAGACGCCTTCGCATTTAATATCGTACGAAACGGGTACATACTTTCTTTCCATACTGTACACCCTGTATACGATTCAAGTTCCATTCACATAAAATTACAGTTTGCGAAGCCTCAAAGCATCGCCGGATTGAAGTAACAATGTGGCCGAGAGAGAGCTTTTCATCCCTGTGCCTCTCTCCTCCCCTATATTCGTCGGTTATTAGCAAGTGAGATGAATCCCCGGTGGGGGGGGGGAGGATGGTGTTTAAGGGTGAGAACTTATCCATTGGTGTGTGTGTGTGTGTGTGTTTGTTTCAAACCAAAGAAATGTTTTTCACCGGTGAAAATGCACCATTCGTATACAGCGCGGATCGTTCGCATAAAACATCCGCTGTTTAAACCGAAACATCCATTCGCCGACGCGTTCAGTTATTTCCGAGGGTTGGAAAAACGGGGATGAAAATGTTCGCTTTAAAACAACGAGCTATAAAATATAATTTCGAACCTCCATCTAGTGATATTTTGTTGAATGCGTGTGTGCGGAAATTATTTTGACAATTTATTGTAATGTGATAATAAAAAAATATTACGAATTTAATAAAATATATACATATATTTTATTTTTGTTTCATTTATAAAAATATATGTAAAAAATTGTATTAAATTTTATTCAAAAAAAATATGATTTATAAGATTTATTTTTTCTTTGCTAATAATATTCTTCACTATACACAAAAAAACGAATTTTACATTCAATTCGTACGTTTCGTTAAAGAAGATAAAAAATTAAATTAAATATATTTTTATCATTGCTGATACATTTAATAAAATAAAACATCTCATATATATCCTACATGAATATACAATTAATAATTCAGATGCTGAATTAATTTGACACTCTGTTCATTTAATTATATAGATTTCATTTAAAATTTTTGGAAACATAATAAACATTTTAAGTTATTTCACAATTATTATCGTTAAAAAAAACACAGGAATTAATGAAAATTATAATGGAGATATTAAACCGAGCTTTATTATGATTAATACCAACAGCGTTGATAATAAACAAGATTATTTTAAACGGTCATTTTTAAATATGTATCATAAAACGAGAGTTGAATAATTTTCAAAAGTGTGAAAATTGTAACTATTATAAAAAAAAAACTCATACAATCATATTATCTAGATTTAGTCGTGTATAATATGTTCCGTGTTCAAGATTTGCGTTTTAATTATATAAGTTGTCCATTTAAACAAATTACGATTTACTTTAAATTTAGCATTGAGCTAATTTTTCTTAAGTGGATTATGTCGAATTGTACAGAAACCTCGCGATGGATGGTGCGGTATAAATGATCGAGGGGTCAAAATGAAAAGAGCTATGCAGGGGTTAGGTAGGTTGTCGGAAATATTATTTAAAAGGGAAAATCATCAGTGAAAGCCATCGTGTCGCGGAAATCGGTAATCGAATTAACAATAAAAACTCTTCTTGTGAAACGGCGAAATTTACTCAAACGATTAATTCGGCACGTCCATTAGACGTCGAGACCTATTTTAATTAAATTTAATTCATTTTAAAAAATAATATAATTTCAATATTATTATAGTATTTTTTTTAATTGAAAATAAAATTGACCGGTCATAGTAGAAAAGTTGCAGGAAATTTTTATATATTCTGAAATAAATTTATATATATATATATATATATATATATATATATATATATATATATATATATATATATATTAAATCTGCGGTGAACTGGATTGAACTTCTATGCGGACAGTATTTGGCCTGCGGGCCTTCAGTTTGTTTATCATTGAGCCAAGTCAGTGATGCACAAGCATCGGTCCTAGGGCAAAATTTTATCCGGTCAGCTACAGATTTAAAGGCACTGAAATAGAAATTTTCAATTTGATTTAAATTATTGTTGCAATTGAAATATATGTATATTGTTAAAAATGTGTAAATTACAATTATCATGATATATTTAAATATAATGAATAAAACTATAATAATATTAATATTTATAAATATAACTGTATATTTAAAATAATATAGCATCATATATTATAATTAATAATATATACATATAATTTATAAAACACTTTATAAAATCGTTTTCTCACGACCTTATCAAAACGTATTATATAAATGATCAACAATAAACACGATATTTTAATATTTCACGCGCGCACATTTAAAAACCAAACGGTTAAAAGCACCGAAAGCTTTAACGGATCTCGTTAAAAATTTAATTCATTATTTCGTTAACCGGTTTCGCGATTTCGGGAGCTGTGTGATTAAAATATTTTTTTTTTCTCATTTAACGGCGGTTTTCGCGCGATTTTGCACGCACAAATAAATACCATACATCCCTCGCTTTTTCGATCCGTTATACGGCATACGTAAAAAGTTATGGTACCACTTTTTACGTACGTTATTATTGTTATGGTACGATCGAACCATACAATAATAGAAGAAAAGGGATTGGAAATTTATATATTACTTGTATCGAGTATATCGGATATAAAAGAATATATATATTTTACTATATATTTTCTCAATTATATATTAAAAATCATTTTAATTTCAATTTTATTTCTAGTTATATATTATATTAAAATAACAAATTTTTGATTATATTCAATATATATACCATATATATACAAATTAAATCTGAAATTTTTATATTTTGATAAAAATATTTATTTTAAAATATTATTAATACACCGTGAATATTTGAGAATAGAATTTGATATTTGAGAATATATAATATATTGTCTGTTGTACAAATGACGTTTGAGGATATTGACTGTCTGGCAGTCAGCTGTCAAGTAATGTTCTAAATCGATATTTTGTGACATTTTAGTATATTATTCACATACATGTTAGAAAAAGAAAGTCACAAATTATAAAAGCGGTTACAATAAGATTAAAATTCATCGTTTATGTAAAATTCCTATAAATATTAATATATTTTATTATATTAATATTTATAGGAATAATGAACTTATTATTTATCAATCAACACGAAAATACAGTATAAATATTTAATAAGTAACTTCGAAGGTGTATTCGCTTTAATTACGTGAATTTCTCCGGTATAAATTTTAATAAAGCGCATGTCGGAAAATTTCTGCTTTCAAACATGCGAAATACAAATAGAAACAGAGGATTTTACATCGACATTCGACTAATTCGAAGAATTACACCCGAGTACTAAAATTTGTGCATATATATATATATATATATATATATATATATGTATATATTATATAAAATAAGCGCTTTACGTTGAATTATTAGACGATCCGAGCGGAAACGGTGTTAAGCTGGTAAAATTGTGTATTATCTTTAATTTTATATAATAATAATAAACTATTTTTTTTTAATATTTTAATTATATATATATATTTTTATGTTATTCTATGTAATGCGAGTCTCTTTTAATTGGTGACAGATTTACGTTTTTCCGGATGCGAGTGATTATTTTGAAATTTGGTAAAACGGTGGTAATTTTGAAAGGATTCGAATGAAGAAATAGTCAATAAATAAATTAATAAAATAATTGATATTTATTATATAGTCTCTATATTTTTTTTAAAAATATTAGTTATGATAATAAAAGGAAATCCTTATTCTAAGGGAATAAAAACGAGCGTAACAATCCGATGATGACAGGATTACTTTTCGCACTGAAACATCGTTAAATTCCAGCTTTTTACCTTATTTAAAATTGTGCCGAAGGTAGAGAAAAACAAAAATAAACAAACAAACATGAGAAAAAAAAAGAAAAAAGGGAACAACGTGTACACGTCTGTCCGTCGAAACAAAGATCTCTCTTCCGAAGGGTTCGCATGAATAAATAAAAAATTGTATATCCTTACGGCCCCGTCTTTGGGAATAATTGATAGAATCGCTTTTTCCAAAGTAAAACGATAATAAGGCGAACGAGCGATAATGGCCGCAATGATTTCCGCCGGAAGATGAATTATGTTGACGGTTTCAATTTTGTTTTGTTGAATAATTCACGTTTGACCCCCCAAAACTAATGGTTTATTTGTTAAAGAAAATGTTCTAGATAATCGATAGATTTTTGTTGCATTCAATATTTATTAAATTTTCAATTAAAAAGTATAATAAGTATAATAAATGATTTTAAAATATTTAATAATATCGAAAATTATATTATATTAGATTATTATATTGTCGAGATGAAGTTTTCACGATACGTATTTTTGGCACAATGGAAATTTTTTAACCCTTTGAGGTCGAACGGATATCGATTTTTGATCTCAAGAAATTATTATATTCAGATAAAACAGATGTGGATTATATAATATTTTAATTAATGTCCTTTATTAGTATATATTTTATATTAAATTATGAAAATCCAATATTTTAACGTTGCCGAACCACAATGGAAGGAAACGAGTTGTATCGAACAATATATAGTATAAAATAAGAAATTCGATAATTTAATAATATATTTAAATTAACGTGTATATAAATCAGAAAATAAATTTAATAATTTTATAATAGATATATGGTATATAAATAATATATTTTTCGTTATATTATATAATATATATGAATTTTGATAATATATTAAAAATATATTTGAACGCAATAAATGCAAATACTTCAAGTTATACCGACGACCGATTATTATTAAGATTTTTAAAATTTCTGCCATAACATCGACTTTATCGAATAAATTTTCTCGATTACAAAATCGTATAAGATTTCGCCAATAAAGGGCACAGATTGGAGATGGGGGGGAGGGGAGGGAGGCGTAAATATTTTAATATACATTTTTTTTAAATCGGTTCAGAGTCGCGTCACCCCCCCCTCTCTCATTATTAAATAAATTAAATTTGTTGCCTATTTGCGGTTTGCGGAACCATCGGAAAATTCGCTATTAACAGATCTCGAGCGTTCATGATTTCGTAATTAACAAAGTTTTCAAGATGAAATTTCAGACGAATTTATTCATAAAGGGCGAAATGGTAACTTGTTGTCGGTCATGTTTATTATTATTACACACATACATAGTGATAATTATAAACTATTTTAATTTTGCTATTATTATATATTATGGAAGCTTCAAAAGATTGTATTATTTAACGATTTCGTTTAAAAATGTATTGAAATAAATATAGCAAAATATAAATATAAAAAAATGTAATAAAAACATATGTAAAATAGTTTATATTTTGCGAAAAAGATTTTTTAATATAAAATACGAAGAATGAGTGCTTGCAAAACATATTTCAAATATTGAATATAATATAAAGTCACCTTATGTTCGGAAGTGTCATTATAAGTGATTTAGAGCTTGAATTTTTCTTTCAGTGTCCTTAAAGCATATAATTGTACACTTTATACTTCTTATTCCTATTTTTTTTTTGTTCAGAAGTTTTAACTATATTAATATAATAAAAATATTGTTTAGAAGAATTTAAAATATTTCAAGTTATATAATTTCAATAGGTCAAATTATTGATGAAGAGTTTGGAGTATTTATTACACTTTTTACTAATATGTTACAAATTAATTGATTTGAAAATAAATGTATCAATTTAAATAAATAAGCTAATGTGTGCAATATTGTCAAATTACTCAGTAAATTGAAACTATTATTTTTTTTAAGTAGAATTTGTAGTTGAAAAATTATAAAAGGCGATTTTAAAGCATTTTTTTTATATTTTGAGAGCAACAATTTTTTAAAACCAACGATTTTCTTTAAATATTAATTCAATTCTTCATTATCATATTTATATATATATATATATATATATATATATATATATATATATATATATATATATATATATATATATAAATATTATAATGTTATACATAATTTATCTTTTTCTCGATATTAGATTTTATTTAAAAAATAATAATTTAAAGTAGGTTATATTTCTGAATCATCCTATATATATATATATATATATATATATATATATATATATATATAAGCATAAAGTTACCGAGTGTATGATATTGTATTTGAAACGTAATCGTTTCGCTTGCGAGTTCACTTTTCTTCGAGCATGTTGTCAAATTGAAATATTACAAGACGCGGTTTTTCCGATGAAAATTCCGAATTTCCACGAATAACGATTGCGTCATACGAAAGTAACAAGTATCTCGTGTGTTATTCATATATTTTCGTATGTGTGTAAGTGCTCTCATATTTACTATACTAATATGTCGGCGTATATTATATGTATGAGCTTTTTTTTCCATTTTTTTATTACCATTTATTTATTTATTTTTTATTTTCGGAAAGTAAATATAGATTTTTTTTTAGGTAAATTGCGTATATTATATATTATATGATGCGAGTTTCAGGTCAAAAATATGCGGTTTATTTTCGTGAGAATTATTAAAAAATGTATTACTATCATATATATATTCAGTATATAAAATATTAACATATTTATAAAAAAATCCAATTTATTTTTTTTCCATAACTATTAAACGTAATAAGTAAATCAAAATTATATTCTAAAATTAGAAAAATGATTAAATCTGAATGTCGTAAATATTTTCCGAGCATGAATTTATAGACGTAAAATAATTATTATTAATGGTTTTAGCGAAAAACTTTTCTTTATAACATAATTATAAAGGTAATTATTTGGCGTAAATATTCGTGTTTTCTGTTTGTGTAGTGTTTTATATCGTGAAATTTAGTGATTATAATTTTAATATAACTATAAAGTTATATTAAATTATATCGGTTTATAAATTTATTTTATTTCGATAGTAACTGGTAAAATTTATTTCTATAAATTTTATTTATTTTTCATTAAATTTAATGTGTTATGATGTAAATATTTATTTCAGTCACAATTTTAAATCATTTCTATATATTTTAGTCATGAAACTATAAATTTTAAATAGAGAAAGTAAAGTGCATTGAGTAGTCAAAGAATATCTTTAAAAATGAAAGAAGTTTTGCTTTGATTTCAAATTTTGTACAGTATTATAAAATAATAAATATTTTATAATATTACATATATTTAAAATATGATTTTATAAAAGAAAATTAATTAACAGATTATTATTAAGAATTATATTATTCGTGATTATATTTTTAAATACAATAATGTAATCAAAACTCGATTTTATAAAAAAAATATGAGAGACAAAAGGAGTAGGCGTTTGATATTTAAAGATATATTTAATGTTATTATATCTATTATGTTATATTTTGATATCAATTTTATAGATGGATGAAAGTATCTAATTTTATCTTGGTGTTTTATAAGAAAATACAAGAGAGAAATCGAAGACATTTTCTTAATATAGTCAGTATAATATTTTCAACAGTTTAATAATTATTTACTGATTAATATATGAATAATGGACTATTTTAATAAATGCATATCTTATTATTTAAATAAAAAAATGTGATATATTTATTAATAAACTGAAAAAATATAGATGCTGTATTGTTATAAAAGTTCAACGACTATTGCGTGTTTAATTAAAATTATCTTTGAAGTTTTATAATTATGAATATCGAAAAATGTGGAACAAGAGGAAAAAAGGGCAGATAAACATAAAAATAATATCGTTAACGTTTTAGGAATAAAAAGCATGAAATAATTAAAAAAAATCTTTATCATCGTTTTGTTCGAGTTTTTTTTTCATTATGTACGTGGTTTTTATGGGTCTATAAATATGAAAGGCCGATCTTTAGTATAAACATTTGCATTTGAGACGTAATGAATTTTTTTTTTTTTTGGGTGTGCGCGATTCTCGAAGAATATTAAATGAGATTCCATCGAGAGGAAAAGGGAGGTGAAAAAATGAAATCGCGTAATATTATACGTTGTAATTGTAAATGAAAATGAAAATGAAAATTTTGCGTAATGAAAAGAAAAACGGGCCAAGGGCGAGTTTAAATTGCGCGCGAAAAAAATAGACGAAAAAATAGTGCACATGTTTATAAAGTATGAAATATATTTGTTTTCATAATGATATTTAAGTTTTATTACAATTCAATTTTGTATTTTTATATAAGAGAAAGTTAAAAAAATATTGAAATTTTTATATATTTTATATACTTGGCACAGGATTGGTGATTTAAATATATATTTTTTAATATCCAATAAAAAAGGGCTAGGTTTAAGATATAATATATTAATAATTATATATTTAATAATGAATTATTGTTTATTTATATGGTACTTGAGTTTATTTTAGTATTAATCCATCATAAAATGTTTACATACATTTCGAAGAATGCGCACAAAATAAAAAAAAAAACAACAAAATTTAGACTTTCAGCCGCTTCGAAGAAAAAAACTCGGGTTTTCTCAGTTCTGCAATTAGATTAAAATATTTACATAGAGCCGTGGACCTTTTAAGATCGAAAAGAAAACTGTTGGGTGGAGAAATGAAAAATAAATATTGGGATGACGCTGCACAGAGTGAAATGGGGTGCCTTCGAAATGAAGGGTGAGAAAGTTGAAGTTTTAAAAAGGAAAAAGCCTCATCCCTTATTTCGACAAGCCGGGCGATGAACGCGCGGAATTTTCATATTAAATATTTATCGGAATCAATTTGTAAGTAAATAAAAAGATGAAGGAAAACCAATTTGAGAGCAATAATTCGCATCGAAAAGAAAAAAAAAAGGGAAGATTCCGTGTGTACATTCTTCAATCGACGAAAATTGTGTTTACGGCCAGACCCTTTGAAGTTCGGCCAAAATTCGAAAATAGAAAAAAAAAGAAAGAAAACTTTCGCACAGACGAAGAAAAACAGCGTGGAAATTTAAAAGAAATAAAAATTGTACACGTTTTCGGATGAATTTCACCTGTGGATTTTTCGCTTTTTTTTTGGATGAACGATTCGTTGAAAGATATCTAATGGAATTGTATTTGACATTTATACACGATGAAGATTTTAATATTAATCATCTTTTATATTATTTTGTAATATTTGTAGTGCTAAAAATTAAAATGAAATTTAATAATTTTATATGAAATATAATATTAAAAATAAAAGGATGAATATTTAGTAATATAAAAGAATACAAAAAAAATATACATGAATTTGAAAGGATATCAGAATAATCAAAATCAAAGATTAAAATATAGATATCTTGGAATTTTGATTTATATTTCATTGAAATAAATTTCATAACTGTTTATAAGAAATAAATAGTTTTCGTAAATGATTGACAGCCGTTGTTATCTGTGACATATTCTCGGAAAAAAATATTATTTGAAGTTTTGCTAAATATAATTTTCAAGTTAAATTCACACAAAAAAGATTTTTATATTTCTATTCATTCGTTTTTAAAAAAAATATTGTATTGATTAAATATATAAATATTATATATATATACTTTAAATTCAGAAATTTTATAAAGAAAATCATTATTCTTTTCATTAAAATAATATATTATTTCATAAAAAAATTAAATATATATATTTTAAGTTTTCTTATTGTAAGGAAATATGTTTGCATAATATGAAAATTTTCCAATAATTTTTAATAATATTTTCAGATTGACAATATCAAATTTACTAAGCAGTCAAAATGATTGATTAGCATATATTAATACATATAATAAAAATAAACGGTTAGATTGTAAAAAAAAATCATAATTTCAAATATAATTTATACTATAAATTGTCAAAATCGACCGTTTTAATCGATACACGCTTTCAGTGTTAACATAATAATGATATTTGTAATTTCCTGAATTAAATTAAACGTTTATTAGTTAATTATACGTAAATATTTAGACGAAGTTGACACGTGGGAGTTGTCGAATGGTCACACGAAAGGTCATTAAGGGTTGCCAAAGTAAAATGGCGAGACGATTCTGGTAAATATGATATTTTTGAATTAGTCTGAGGTTCATAGTTCGCCTGTTGAATGCTGAAGACACCCTAAGGGTCATTGAATTCCTATATATATATATATATATATATATATATATATATATATATATATATATACATATGTATAAAATTCGTCTTTTTGTCCTTCAAACGTATTATATATACAAAACAATACGCATTGTCATATATTATTATAATAGAAATCGTCTTTATATTCTGGTAATTTTCATTAAAAATAATTAATTTGAAAATGAACCGAGCACATTCACAAAGTATTGAGAGATGAAAGGGCGAACTTTTCGATACATATTCTCGAAAAGTTGCTTTTATTGAAGAATAAATAATGTTTTTTATAAAACTTTGTTTTTTTTTGGGAAACGTTTCATTGAGATAATGAAATAAAAATTCGAGTAACTCTCATTAGGGGAAGAAATAAAATTTTATTTCACTATATATTTCAGGTCGGTCGGTAATTAGAATGGCTATTTTAATATTTAGGTAACATTTTGAAACAATTATTAGATATTGTAAATGAAAAATTAATGATAATTTTAATATAAATTATGTTTTTCACATATCGTCATTTATCATATAATTGATTGATTGTTAAGTTTTCTCCTAGAAAGTCAACTTATGATTTTGACACAATAAAACCTCAACGGAATGATATCTTTGGTGGATGAAATATGTCGGGAATGTGTTTTCCTAGAAGGACCTTTCAAGGATTATAGAGTTACCAACTAATCAATTCGACCATAGCAAGAGTTGAGCAAAGTTAAGACCCGATTTCTTATCGAAGCAATAGTTCGAAATGCGAATTAAAAAAAAAATCGAATATTCAATATTAAATATATATTTGAAATTATTACAACGTGTAATTTCGCTGAAAATTAATTATATTTATCGTCAACGGATTACATGTATATAATGTGTTAATTTATCATAACGGGATTAGTTGTGCGTTAATATAAAATTTATTTATCGATTTCCCATCCGAACGCTTCGCGGAAAATTGCAACGATATCGAGTCAGAAGTTTTTCTAATTCCGGAAAATCGCTCGGTAATCCATGTACTCGATCTGCCTGCACGTACAGTTAAGGATTTGCAATCGCGATAAAAACGCTATTATCTCCGAACTATACTAGAATAGAGTAGTTTCCTGATGTTCTATTCGTTCGAACTTTTTTCCCCTTTTCGTGCTTTTCAGCCTTTATCCTAGATCGTCTAGGTTTTCGGCATTCATTTAGGTCAAAATGAGATTTTTCTCATTTTTTTCTCTCCCCGGCGTAATTTTAGTAAATTTCAACTGTAAAATTTATTATACGGATTAAAATATAGTTAGGTGAACTTTTATGGTGTCTCACGTGAAATGTCTGTAGATTTAGTTTTCACTTTTTCATTGTCTCTAGTAGTGAAGCAGTAAATAAACGAAGCCATTTATATAGATTTTTACTTTTGTAAATTAAGTTAAAATTGTATTATACGAATGAAAAACATTTATTTTGTTTTAATATATAAATTAAAGAAATAAAAAATAAACCGTCTGTTAATAATATATGTCGTATATAAAAAAAAACTTCATATATTATCATTATGATTTTAGAGCAAAAGTTATTCGTAACGGTGGTAACGGACTTGATAGTTAACGCTACATTTTCAAGAGTTATTCACAACAATGTTACAGTGTGTAACATAAAAATACAATGTATTATATTATTACATTATCGTCTGAAATTCATTGAAATGTGTTGACACAAACATATAGCAGTTATAAATTTTACGTTCATATCAAGCAACAAGCTATTTTATTACATAATATATATATATATATATATATATATATATATATATATATATATATATATATATATATATATATATATATAATAAAAAGAATATAATATAATATTCGTCGAATTAAAAGTTTTATTTTATATAAATTAAATTTATTAAAACGCAAATCTGCTATGCGCGAACGATATGAGGGATGAAATTGCGGGGGTTGCAAAAAAAATAAAGTTCTATAAACAAGAATAGACAAACGAAATTAAGTTTCGCTTTTTGTTTATATTATACAAGAGAAACGAGACGAGAGCGAAATGTGTATGTGAATATTATTAAAAGATAAACGAATTCGATAAAAGCCACCCCATAAATTACGAATATATTCAGTATCGAATATATATTATGATATATACGGCCGGATAAACATTTATTTATAACGTGTTTATTTTCAATTTTTCGACGATGAAAAGTCATAATTTCATATCGAATAATATTTTCATTTTCATTTTATATTTTTTTTTTTTCAGAAAAATTTATGATCTTTGAAATTATTAATTCAGTTAGATTTTATATCGTATATTTAGATTCATCTGCTTCGGACGTCGTTATATCCAATCTTCATATTCGTTGACCTGTGAGATTTGATACGGGTTGATTTTTTAACTTTTACCCTTAGACAAAAGGGAAAATTTACCGAACGGACGATTTTTAAAACTTTGTGTCGTTTTTCTTTTTCGTTCGTTCTTATTAAATAATTCTGTTACTTGTTAATAAACTTGAAAAACGACTCGAAGATGATAATAATAATAATAATGAGAGGCGGGTGGTGGGTGGGGTGGGGTAGGGGGGGTGATACGAGTTTGTAGCGATATTATTTTAAAAATAATCGAAAAATTTCTAAGACGACGATGGAATTTTTTAATGAAGCGCACTCCTTTTTTTTTCTCTATCTTTTTGTTCTCGTTCAATTTTATGCAGAATTATAAATAGTATCGTTTAATATAATGGCTTTCGTATAACAATGAAGTAAGACAAGATCTTATATTTTCTTTTGATTATTTTTAGTCTATATTCAGAATGTATTTTTTTGAGATTTATTAAAGGTATAAAAATAAACGAATCGTGTTACATTATATAAATACGTTTTTTGAATTTTTTTTATTATAATAATGTATTAAATTTATTTAAATAATTTAATGATTTCCATTTTTTATTTATAGAAATGTAATTTTTACCGTTTTTTCGACAGAAGAAAAGAATTAGCAATATTTTTTTTAATATATAAAATATATATACATGTACATTTATTTTAATATATATTATATAATCACATTTTCATGTCTCATATGTCATATGAACAGTCGAGACTTGTAAGTTTAACCGAGATTAACATCTTGTGTGTGGGTGTTGCAAGCCATTTTCCGATCGGAAAATGTTTTCATCTTTTCTCTCCCATATCAAACGTTCATATCTTTTCGCTTTTCTTTTGTTTGTGGAAAATTGAAAGCTTTCTAGTGGGTCAGGGTCTCGACCCAGTCGAATCAGTAACTAAATCTACACCCGAAGAATAAATAATAAACGTGACTATGTTTATCTTAAATAATCTTATATATTATATATTTTATAGTGATTAATAATATTATAATAAATAATCCATTATCATATTGTATATATATATATATATATATATATATATCATGCATAATTTTGAAATAAATTCGGTTCGGAAAATATTTTCGCTCGGGTTTTTCGCTGAATTATTAAACCATTTACATCGCATATATTTCAGGATTTCGGGTTATTCGAATGAGGAAAAAAAAGCCACTTCTGACGAAAAAAAACCTCTTTCGGTTTTTCTCGAGTGGTAATTGACGGCAAAAGTAACCGAGGTGACACACTTGAGCCGACGTTTTTAAAATATCCAAAGAATGGTGGTGAAAAAAAAAATATTATAGAAGAAAGAAGGCTGAAAATCAATATGGTCTGAGCGAATTTAAAATCTGAAATATCTACAGATAATAATAAAAAAATATTTTTTATTGTGTTTTTGACACAATAGAATTTTGATTATATGGATTTTTTTGACGATTAAAAATAATATGAATATATATATATATTTTAGATATGATATTTTTTTTATTAATATCACTATAAAAATAATGTGAAATAGTATAGTATTTAGAAAATTAGTCAATAATGTATTATAAAATATTTTAATTCAATTGCTTTAATGCATGAAAAAGACAATAAGTAGATGGAAAAAGGCTGAAAATCAGTACATGAACGTGTCTCAGACGTTGTATACGTTGAATAGATCTGATTACACTCTTCATGAGAAGTGGGACCGACTGCTTTTTCCAAGATTGCAAGAGAAAAGCGGAGAAAAACGGTGAAAAAATAGCGGCGAGAAAACTCGTTGCAATGTCTGATCTAATAGTCGAAACTGTTCTGTAAATAGCGCGCGAAAAAGAAAAACTCTCAAAAAAAAACTCAGTACAATGAATTATTCATATATTTTATAAAAGTGTTCTATTATATTTATTTTTTTTGTAATCGTTTTTGATTTTTTTTTTGTATATATTTTTTACGCGACACGAACCGAATTAGTAATACATTTTACTTTAAAATTTTTACTAAATTTAAAAACCTATTTTAAAATTTTAATAAATTTTAAAATAGGTTTTGTGTAAAATTTTAATATGAATTGTATTATTATTTAGAGCGGATATAATTGAGTAAATTTTTAGAGAATCAAATAGAAAAAGCTATATTCGAAAGGAATGTTGTGTCAAACTTTTATCGCCGGATCATCCCTCGTCAAAATGGAATTATCTATCTAAAATCATTGACCTTTATTGTAAAAAATTGCGATTGGAGATTACGTTTATAAGCTTTACTATATAAAGATTGTAAAAAATTTTATGCGCGAAAAATATTTTCGTCGTAAACTTTTTCGTATATAAATAGTTATAAATATTTATCGTTGATTAATCATTCAGAAAAAATATGATTCTTATCGAGTGGGATTCGTAAAACTGCCTAAATTAAAATAATGAACGGAATGCTGAATCATTTTTCATTTTAAATCGAGAAAAAGAAAACGCGCTTACGAATTTGGAATTTTTGATTTGTAGATCGAACTACGAATACAAATTGAACGATAACAAAAATGAAATGTTATATATTTATATAAATTTAGCTTAATAACGCGAAAAAAAAGTTAATATTTCAGAACACATATCAATATTTTATTTTTAAAATAGAATTAATGTCGTTATAAATTTATGATTTATATTATTTTACGAAGAAATCTTCATGCAGCTTAAACAATATATTATATTATAAAAGTTTTTAGAGTATGAAATGTGAACAAAACTTGTTCATTCGAAAATGCCGTTCAAAGTTTATAACCGAGTTATGCATTGTGCATATAAAGTTTTATATTAAAACAGAATTCATTAATAAGCAAATTTCTGATAATATGCATAATTTGATTAATTTATATTTTAGAATCAGCGATTGATGTTGTGAAAATATTGTATAATTCGCTCTATATCTTAAATAAAAATATTTACTCTATTTTTTTTTTGTTCAAACTTAAAATATGCATGGAGTTAAAATATAATATGGAATAAAAAATGATGTAAATGTTAGTCTTGACATGCAAGAATATGTGCAAAATATAATATCACGAATTTCATGAAATTTTGCCGATAAGAAGTATGTTTAAAAAACGCGAAAAAGTTTACATAATGTATATAAAGTTTTCAGAGGAGTTATCGATTTTTTTTATATAACTGTTCAAATATCATTATTCACTCACAAAAGAACGAGTTTTTACGCGTCTAGTCTGAAATATAATAATATTTTATTTCTATCGTTTTGCAATTATTATCTATTTAAAAACTTAATAATAACATTCTATCGTTTTTATACATTAATATATGCGCATATTTTATAATATAAAAATCGTTTTATTGCGATAATTGAATCGTTATATATTATTTTATATATAGTATTAATCATAGATTTTCACTTATAATTTGTAAAAAATATATCGTGAATTTTCAAAAAAAAAAAAAAAAAATATTAATCTGATCGTATAAAATTTAATTCTTCGTATAAAAATAGATTATATTTTGTAACTATATATGTGAATTTTATGAAGGGAAAAATTGTTCATAATATAAAGGTTAAAAGTCATGAAGACGATCAAAGTAAGATTGACTTGCACCATTAAAAACGACATAGCATATGTGAAGTTCGATGAGGTCGACGGAGTAAAATAAAATAAAAATATTTCAAGTTGTATACATATATTAAATATTGCTTTGATATTAAACAAGGACGATATGGAACTTAATTTTGGAATAAATAGCACATCTATTCTAGTTTAAAATAATTGGAAATCAAATAAAAAAATATTTTTAAATGACTAACTTCTTTATTAAAATTCACATATTTTATAAATATTATAAAATTTTACTCTAGAAAGGTGTTTCCATTTTGTTGAGGTGAAATTTATTAAAATTAAGATTATTCCTTATAATATTTCATTTTAGAGTATGGTTTGAAGAATAATAAAATGTATACATTTTATTATTCTTTAGGTAACATTTAGGTAACAGTAGGTGTTAAAAGGATATTATATTTTTTTTGTGAAAAAAATATATTTCACAAAACACTACAGCATTGTCTACGAATTGTTATATTACTATTATAGTTATACAATGGTCTTCAGAGGCCATACAAACTTTATATATATATATATATATATATATATATATATATATATATATATATATATATATATATATATATATATATATATATATATATATATTTATTTATTTATTTATATATAGGCACATACCTTTGCTTTCATACAAAGTGCCTTTCATGTCCTTTATCTATTCGGAGGATCTGAATTAAAATTAAACGCACGTTCGTCTGTGATGTTAATTTTGAACCGTCGCGGTTTTGCAAATATACAACGCACAAAGGGGAGGCCGGAGAAAAATTAAACAAAACTCATTTTTAACGACAATTATTTCCATATAAACATACGCGATTCACAAAAAAAGGGAGAAATTTTACTGGCTTCAGAGCCGCTTCGCTTGCAATAATTAAAAAAATCACACCGACCCGATTTTTTTTTCGATTTTTTGTGTCATATATAAAACGCGTAAGCTCTGCGAGAGATTTTACTATTTATTTTGTAATTATTAAAAAGTGTACTAACTGATTTATTTTTAATGTCAACGAAAATGTGTGATAAATTTACAGTATGTTATAAAAAATTGAAAAGTTTATATCAATATGAAATACATGTTATATATATTGTATAATTAATTTGGAAATAAATACAATGATTTCCATTTATGATGAGGATCACTGAATAAATTTATATATACTAATCCAATCAAAATTCAATTATTATTAAACACAATTATATAAAGTTTAATTGGATTGTATAAATTGTTTCAAATACATACAATAGTTATATAATAATAAAAACTTTGTCTACGACGCGACGGAAACAGAAATTCAAAATAATTTTCCGAGCTGTAATATTATGTAAAGGACAGTTGATGCGCTTTAAATTTTAAACAGTTTCCACCAGTGAAGCAGTATTGTTAAATTAATATTTTAACACTGGAAAAGCCGGGCAAAAGCTCGCATTATATTAAGAATAAAATAAATACGAGCGGAGCTTCTAATTGATAGCATCTTGTACGAGCACATTTAAAAGCTAAATAATCCCACTATTTGTTCGAAGCTGTGTGCACTGATTTATTTTCCATTTATAAATAGAATAAATAGAAAGTGTTGCATTAATAGAAATTATAATATGGATAAGTCACGCGGAGATAGAAATAAAAGGATATATGTGCATAAATACTCGTGAGAATATTACATTTTAAATTTATAAATATATCAAAAATATCGGAAAATAATCCATTATATATATAAGATTTTTCTTAATATTATTTTCATAATATTGTCAATATAAAAATATTTTTCAGAGTGTATATCGAAATAATGAAAATATATCCGGTTAATTTATTATGCGATATATTTCTCATATTATAAAGAACATATTATTTTTTGAAATACGGTTATATACACGTAAATAGCACTTGTATCCTTTGGTTTTTGATAATTTTGAATGCGGATGAGTTCTGTGGATTATATATAATGAACGATAAAAGCCACGTGAATTTATGGGGTCGAATATATATGGGAAAATGTCGCGTGCACGATTTATTAGTTATTTCTATTTGCTAATCTACACGTGTATTTTACGTGTCGCACACAACGGAACCCTTCATTATCGTTCCCTCATTTTTTTTATTTTCTCGTTTTTTTTTATATTTAATTAAAATTAATAACACGTTGAATATTAACGTTTTTCGAATACAAAACGGTGTACAATTTTTTTTTCTCGTGATCAAAAATAAAATTCAGAATGTAAAATGTGTCGAATTAGAAGAAAATATTTGTACTTAAATACTTAATTTGATGGAAAAAAAATAAAATTTATCATAAATAAGAATAAAAATATGTTTGAAAGTGATATATAGTTTATAATTTTTTTTTTCAGAAAATGTATCAAATTTGTAATGCTTATAAAGAAAAAAAAAGTAATGGAAAAACGTTGTAACTATGTTGTTAATTTTAACACTAAATTTAAATTAGAAATAATTTTTCATTTTTATTTTAGCAATATAGTTATAACATTGTGATAATGTTCTAAATATAATTAAAAGAAAAATAATAAAAATGATACTTTTTTCTAATTTAAATAGCGCTGAAATGAATGAAGATCGCGCAAACGTTTCCATTTTCCAAATTAAAATTCGCATAAATTTACAATTTTACAATTTGAAAAAATATTTTTCGTTTCAGTGAATTTAAAAATAGTATTTTATAAATGCAATTCGTCTAAAAATATATTCAGTTATCTGAATTTTTATAACAATGAACCTATCATATTTATTATACATGTTGTTATTTTATGAAGTGCGTTAAAAATTCATGAAAAATTTTCAAATATCATATTTTTCAGTATAAAATTCGATTAAAACTAAATATATTGTATATTTTGAATTTAATTTATTTTTAGTTGAAATTTTAAACTGAAAGCTTTATTTATGCGAAATATAAAATACGATTTTACATAAAATTTAATACTGCATTTATTAATTTATATATTTAATGTGATTTTATATTTAAAATATGTATTTTTAGTACATTTCCATTTTAAAAATCCTTTTACATTACGATGTAAATGAAATAAAATAAAAATTGTTATTTATTTTAATGCCATATAACGTTATACGATATTTATAAGCGTTAATGTCTTTTATTGATTTTTTGACATTTTAACGAGTGTATGAGAAAAAAAAAGTACAAATCGATCTTAAAAAATGAAACGATTTTATTGTCATACATGAATTATTATTATTATAAATATATTTTTTTTTGTATGAGAGACGTTGCTTTTGTATTAAAAACATTGTGGTTTTAGCTCGTTCCGTTTTACGACGTCTGAACAAAGTTACGTTATTATTAATGATATTTCCGCTAACAAGCCGCAGTACAAAAGTATTGCTAGAATACATTTTTCTTTATATTATTTTTTTTTATTTCGCACCGTGTCTCGTTAAGTTAGAAAATGCGATGCAATTTTCTTTAAAATTATGCCTGTCGGTTTATCGTGACGTCGGACGAAGAAGATTTTTCTCGAGAAATTTAATTTAAGCGCATCATTTGTTCGAAGAAGCGCAAAAGTACAGAGTTTTCAATTTTGAAATTTGTTTTTTTTTTCAGTGTTATGAAAGTATAGTGGAAAGCTTTTCAGATAAACAGGTGAAACGGCGTCCCGACGATCGAATATAATTATGGAAATGCTAAAAGTTCTATTGACTTTAAACGAGTTTTCGAGATTGTTGTGGATGCAATGGAAAAGTGTTTGCTGTTGAAATTTGCTTTAACGTATAATGTAATATTTGGATAAATACAAGTACAATTTGTAACTATTATAAATATTGACTGAAATCCAATGAAAAACAAATTTAATTCTATTTATGTCGAAAGCTCACGATATGGATCTGAATGGATTGTAATAGAAAGAGCGATAATGTAATATTAATTTAAATAAAATAGAATTTATTAAAAATTAATATAAGCGTTTTTCGGTTAGTATTTTTGAGATGAATAAATGATGTTTATTGCTAGATAATATTTTAATTTAAAATAGTAAAATATATGCTGACTTCATGTTTTATTTTCTTCCATAATTAATTTATCTGTTTATATTATTTTTAATTTAAAAAGACATTTTGGATTGAATGGAGAAAATCTAATAACACTTTTGTTAGTAGATGTGGAAAATTAGTCAATATTTATCGAACCTAATTCAGGACAAGTCGTATTTCAATATGAATATTTTCATATTGAAATTGAGTAACCAGCTCTATTTTTAAATTATATTCATAGATAGATGAACGATTATCATAATAGTTTGTCTTTTTTAAATCAATTTGATCATATGTAGATAGATAAATTCAATCATAATAAAGATTTAAAAAGAGATTAGGCATAAAGCAAAAACGCGAACAGGTTAAATATAATCGCTTCGAATTCTTTCTATATAAAACAATTTCACAAACAAGAAAGCGATGAAGTATGAAAACAACAACAACAACAACAACAAAAAAAAAAGAAAAATAGGAAAATTACGGAAGAAAAGTCAAAGAACGCGTTAAACCGTAGCATATCTAAGAATGACGGGGTGCATGTGCAGGTGCGCTATCCGTCCGAAGGAAGAGCTGCAGAGCGAGAGAGTCTGAGGGGGGCGGAGTCCGAGAGGTTTGGGGGCGCAGTTCGGCGGGGTAGACGGGGGGGGGGCGAAGGCGCGGGGCTCGGGTCGAAGGGGGCTCACTTGTTACTCGCAAGGCCCGGGCAGCAACAGTCTGCCGGCGACAGCCCGGGGACCAGCGCGCACTACATCTGGCGCGCGCGTTACACACACACACACACACACACACACACAAACAAACACACACACATAGATAAATTTGTACACACATACGAAAAAATATACACGTACACACACACACATTCACATACGCACATTCGCGTATGAATCGTCGTCGCGTACTGACGCCTCTTCTGCAATTGCACGTGAAACCTTCGAACAGTGATGGTGCGTTATTTGTTCGATATAAAATAAATGAATAAAAATTATTTAAAATATATATTTATATATATATATAATATAAATATTTGATTATTTATTAATTCGTATCGGATTCCAATTTAAATGCGATTTCGTATAAAATATGCAAGCGGTCGAAAAATTTTTGAACGATATTGTCTGAAAAAAAAATATTTCCAAATTGCGAATGTATATATATATATATATATATATATATATATATATATATATATATATTTATATATTTATTTGTTAAAATTTAAATATTATATTTTTCAGATTTAGTTTTTTAAGATACAAATATATAATTTTTATGTTGTGTTTTTTTTTAATCAAAATTATATTCAATTAAATGATTTCATTCAACTATAATATAAAAAAAAAATAAAATTCAATAATATTGAAAATATTGAAATTTAAAAATATACACTTTTTAAACATATAAATATGATTTATTTTTGTGAATGAATCTATTTTAAAGAAATAACATTTCATCAGATGTCCAACTTCAACGTTAAAAATATTGGTGAGTATCATTTTTTTTTATATCCTTATTATATTTTAATATAATTTAGATTATTTGTATGTTTATTTTGATTAATTATGTTTATTATACAAAAAAAAGGTATACAACTTTGAAATGCATAGTTGTCGGATAAAATATTCACCCGATTTATAGTGAATAATTAACGTCGCTCAGAATTAAGGGTGTGCATGAAAAATGTGCACCGTTATGATGTAACGTCAGATAGGACCTGAAGGACTCGTTTTTGGGTCAAGGATGAGTAAACAATACGACCATGACCCGCAAAGGTGAAAAACGGTATCGGTTAACAGATTCGAATTCCGTCGTCTATTTCGCCCGTTTCTACATAATTCTTCATTTTTTTCTATATATTTTGAGGGGGCGAAATCTTCTTAGACTGTGTGGATAAGGGATGAAAAAAAATACATGTACGATTTTCATTTATTGCGAGACGTTCAACAGGTACTATCCGTTTACGGACACTTGTTCGCACTCGTTTATGAGGGATGCTCTAGCGCGTGATCACGTGCTGAGCGGAAAATCTGGAAAAATGAAAATCGTTTCGGCGATTTCGAATTTCCGCCGTCGGACGCGACGTTCGAAAATTTTCACGCGCGACGACGTTCACGGAAAATTTAGAAACGTGAATTTTTTTTCCCATCGACCCTTTTTCCGACGATTTTTTTTTCACGTCCGGATGAAAACTTGTCGACGAAGTAACGTTTTGAAAATGTTACAATAATGTATTGGAAGGGAGTCAAAGTGTGATACATGCGCAAGAACATAATGTATTCGAAAATGCGAACTGAATAAGTAATGAAGTCTGGAATACACTGTACATATTTACAGAGTGTTTCAAAAGTAAGTGTACGTACTTTGTACGATTATAAATTCATCACATATAAAAGCATATCTAAGTATCATAACATAAATAAATATATTTTTTAATTTATCTAAGATATCATATAATTAATTTAAAAATTGATTCATAGAATTAATAATATATATATATATATATATATATATATATATATATATATATATATATATATACTTAATTTTGAATGATTCTGTATATATGCATATATAAGAAAAAAGTTAGAAGCGCTCGCATATAAAGTTCTTACTTTTCTTTTACGTTTTACTTTCGATGGAGTTGTAAAGAATATCGAAGAATTTTCTTTTCCGAAAGAAAATGACACTGAATGAACGAACTGTTTTCGTTTTCGCACACTGTAAATATGAAAAGTTATGAATCTAAAACGAAGAAAGTTGCCACACGTTATATACAAGTTTTTTTTTGTCTTTCATATTCCGGCGAGTTTTTTTTTTGCATATTGAAAAATGGAAAAATTCGACAACCTTTCATATATAGTATAGTGGAAAACTTTCTTCTGAAGAATTTGTGGTGTTGACTATGATGATAGGACATTTTGGAGCACTTTGCGCATTGAATATATGACTATTGTTATTTGAGGAGGGAAACGTTTTTCCGATAAATATAATACGACAAAGAGACGACTGTATGTGTGTGTGTGTGTGAAAATATTAGAAAGGTGGTGAAATCCTTTATTGATGAGAAAATTGAAGCTTGTATTATTTATGCTCCTATCGATATTAATATTACCTACAAATTAAATGCTCTAATGGAATTGAAACAATGTTACGAATATTTATTTTTATATACATATTTGACATTTTATTGATTTAAAAAAATATTACATAATTGAATCAATTATATATTGATTTCTTATGATTGTATATTCATTATGACGTCGATATAATGTGATAAAATGAAAAAAATTGACACATTATTATATGTATATATTGTATATATACATTTAACATCAAATATTCACGATTTTCTTTATATAAATTCTACGAAAAAGAGGACAAAAGAAAAAAAAATATGAATAATTAAAATAGGTACTCGTCATTATTTCAAGGGAAAAAGATTTTCAGGATGAGTATCTTAAGACGATTGGAGCTGACATTATCCGACATGGATCTCTTTATTCTAAATTAGACTACGTTAAAATAAATTTCGTACGATTGTTCATAATTATTTTTTTATTATAAAAATATTAATTTATTTTATATTATAATTTTATAAATTCATATTTGTGTTGAAAAATCAACAAATTGAACGTTGTATTAATGATTAAATTGTATCATAATATAAAACTTGAACTTACAAGTTATAAAATTTTTATCGATTAATATCGTAAATAAATTTTTGTATAATTGTCCTATATTTGTAAGTTATATCATCTTCTGAAAAATGTTTTTCTAAATGTCTTCATTTACGTATTGACGACTCAAATTTTGTAACTTATATCACACAATTATATTCATCTCAATTACAGCGAAAATTGTACATTTTCATCCAATTATTCATATAATTATTTTATATAGCCAAATACCAATAAAGCAGATAGAAAATCGCATATTCAACATACGTTCATCGAACCGAATGTTCACAATTCCATAATATGAGGACATTTTCATATATATATATATATATATATATATATATATATATCGATTTTCCGATTTCACGTTTCCGTTGACAAATATATTCCAGAATGCACGAGAGAGATGAAATCGTGACACACTTTTTATGACACGATTGACATTATTATACACGATACAAGGTTAACGATCGGATCGGTATTTCGGATTACTGTCGCAATTTTAACGATCAAACCCCTCAGGATAGTTTAACAGATAAAACGCGAATAGACGTGTAGGGTCGCATTAACGCGCCCTATTACATTTTACTTACACCATTATCCGTTTTATGACACGTGTCAACTTTATTTATACAAATGTTTCTATGATCTTAGACGAACTGAGTGTAAGCTTTTATATGAAGCTTTCTATACATTATATATTTATATATGTATATATGATGTTTTTATTTTTATAAATGTATACAATTTTATGTTAACAATACTATTATATCATGTATTGATTAAAATTTGAACGTTGACTTGTCAATTAATTGGAATAAATATGGATCGAATAACATGTCAGATATGTCATATAATGTGGACTGAAGAAGCTATTGCTGTTGTGGAGCCTTAGTATTGAGGAACACCCAAATGAGTCCATTATATTGGAGAATATATTGTTCATCCACTTTATGGAAGATTTTGGTTTGTGAACTTACAAAATTCAACTTGTATAAGATTGGAAGCCACACAACCAATGAGTCTTAGTAAATTTGGTAAATAGGTTCAAAACAAAGTTGTTTGTGAAAATGGACATGCGAATTGATCTACTAGATCAATTCACACGTACATTAACTATTTTTTTTCTAAGATTATGTAAAGTATCTGGGTTACGTCGACACGTAGTAAATAATTGACATTTTGAAAGACAATATTTGCTACGTTTTCACTGATATAATGTTGATATTAAATGTTGCAAAAACTGATCGAAAATTGGACTTTCTGTTCAGACACTCTTTAATAAGCCAATTAATGAGAGTATCTTTCAAATAACACTATTTATCTATATTTTATTTTAAATTAAAGTTATATGTAATTATATAAAAAAAAACACGTTATATAATTAATAAAGTTGGATCTTTTTTTTTAATCGTTTATTAGATTTTTTTTCGTTCAATTACGTTGCATTAAAATCAACGTGTCGATATAAATTACGCGTTTGCATGATTATTTAGGTTAATGCATGTCATTAGGTTTTCGTGTCGTTTTAATTAATGATATATAGGAAAAGCGATTATTTTAACGGTTGACTCATTTTTTTTTCATTCCTGAAAAATATGTTTCAATTTAATATAACCATCTCGATTTTATATATATATATATATATATATATATATATATATATATATATATATATATATTAATTTTCTATTTCGATGAACAAACAAAATGTTTTTCGAATACGTCAAAGTAATATTGTTTGATATTTCAAGGCGATGCGTCAATGTTATGTTTTTGATTTTAATATTTTTACAGTTTATTTCGATGTAAATTAGTTGATTCTCATAAATAATTAGAAAAAAGAAGCGTTCATATTTCTAATTTCATTTTATATGAATAAAAAAATATTTAATTTTTGAACAAATTGGATTATTTATCGTATGATATAATATATAGGTCGATGAGAAATGCTAACAAATATATAAAAGTATGAAAATTTATATTTTATATAAAATATTCTTGTTAGTGTGAATATAAATATTATTTTTCTTTTTTTCACGAACTTATAATGTACACACAAAACTTTACTCTAATTAAGCGACTCTTTAACGAGCTTTCTAATTAAAATGAAACTAAAAAAAATTCGCAGTGGCAAATGAAACGTACAAAAAGGAATATTTTTATGTACAGAAAACTTAGTTTTTGTACTTTTTTCGCGGATTAGTATTAAAATAATGGGTCGCCAAGTTTTTTTTTGATAAAAAAAGGGAGATTTACGAAGAAAAATTTTCTGATTTATATTTCAAAGACACAATACGAACATTCAAGAAAAAAAAAATTCAACAAACCGAAGGAGAAAAATATACGGGTTTCATGTAAATATTTTATTATATATTTCGTCTCTAATAAATCGCATGTTTTTATAGTGAAAAATAAATATTATATAAAAAAAATCACGATTGAATAGCGTATTGTATATAAATATTTTGCGTTTTATAGTTAAAATATCGGTTTATATGCATAATCGTATTTTGTACAATATAATACATGAAAGGGATGAAATAGTTTTTTTATTCATTCGACCATGAATAGAAAGTGGTTATTATAAATCAGTACTCAATAACAGTTTTATCTTTTCATAGCCGAACAACACTTTAACCATTTTTGTATACAATAGAAAATTTACAGCAAATTATTTCCGCAATATGAGCGAAACGCACAATAAACGCATGAATTCTCTTTTATTTGTTTAAGTTATTATCCAATAAAATGAACAATTCATGTTTATAAAGCATATAATATATTTTATATGATTTATATATATATATATATATATATTTTTTTTTTTGATTTAAAATATTTGCATGCATTTTCAGAAGGTGAGAGAAATGATTCAATATTTAATATGAAATCATTGTATATGCTTAATTTAAATTATTGTATAATAAAATATAAATTAAATTTGGAGTATAAATATTATAAATGGATGAAAAATTAGTATTAGTAGCAGAATTTAGCAGTAAATTTTTATTTTATTGGTTCTTTTTATGATATTATTAAAAAATATTTTTTTTCTGTAAAAATAATCCAAATTAACAACCATCGAAATATTTTTTCATATTCAGAGAAAAAAATCGCGTCATAAAGTCGAATCGTGTCGGTGGAAATCAGCCATAAAATGGCGTATTTTTATCAGAAATTACGGCTCGTTTTATGCTTAAGATGAAGCGAAAAAAAAAACGGAGGACTCGAAATAAAGGGAGCAACGTTGCAAAAGAAAACGAAAAAAATAAAAAATAATAATAAAAGTAAAGAAAAACTTGCGAATCCTAAACAAGTAATCATGTAAGCGCTTTATTGCGACCAAGAAAAAAAAAAGAAAAAAACAACAACAACAACAAGTAAACAAAGAGAGAGAGAGAGAGACGCTGGCACAATATAAAAAAAAATAAAATTGACGAGGAGAGGAGGGGAGCGGTGGGTACGAGACAGTGGAAAAATAAGTGAGACTGCGAGGAAAAACAACTGGCTCTAGGGTGAGAAAAATCGTAGTAATATTCTCGGTCGGTGTGTTTTTCGCGAGAGCGCCCCCGGGGACTCCGACCCCTTTGGCTCAATAATGAGAATCGCCAGGGTGGGGCTCCGTGGTCGGCAGCCTGTTGATTCGGGGGGGGCGGATTCTCTATAGTCGACCTAAACTCATACTCCATCGTCAACCCGAAAATGTAACGTTGAACCGAATAAAAAAAAAAGGTGAACTATTGCATCACTGTGTGGTTACATTAAACTATTGACATAAGTTTAAAGTTATACGAGTTTATCATATGTATATATATATATATATATATATATATATATATATATATATATATATATATATATATATATATATATATATATATGTGTGTGTGTGTGTGTGTGTTAGATAATTAGAAGTACACATGTTTTTATTACATATTATATTTAAAAGTATTGTTTCGTTGTGTTAAAGTCATATAGGCGAAAAATATGGTATATTGCGTTAATAACCGTTAAAATTGTAGGAAATCGAAGCGAAATTGGATCGTAAACGCTGAAACATTTTATATGAAATCATATTGTAATAAGTTGAACTTCGATATAACAAGAATCTATATTTTGAGTTGTGAAAATCATTTAAGATTAAATTGTGATAATAAAGTAACATTTGACGAAAAACAAAAACAACACTACCGCTCTTTAGTGTTAGCATTATATATATATATATATATATATATATATATATATATATATATATATATATATTTATATATATATATATATATATATATATGATACTTCCATTCATAAAATTTTTATCTATTTATAAAATAGTTCTTATTCTCTAAATTAAATTTAATCTACATTGATTTCATATGGAATTTGATATATAAAAATGAGAATATCTATGCTTATATAAAATGTGAAATTGTAAAAATTCATTTGATTTTATATACTATATACTCATTATATTTTTAATAATTTTATTGTAATACATCTTCAATATCTTTTAATCAATTTTACAAACTGTTGAGAAAATCATGAAAATTTAAATGAGTAATAATAATCTATTGATTTTTAATAACTAATCATCACATATATATATATATATATATATATATATATATATATATATATATATATATATATATATATATATAAATATATATATATATACATATATATATACATATATATATATATATATATATATATATATATATATATATGTATTTTTAATTTAATTTTCAGTGGAAACATTCTTAACGCATCGTTTCGTTTTTTTCTTTATTCTTTTCAATATAAATAATATTATTCTAAACTACAAGAAATATCGATTTAAGAAAGAGATTTATGCGAATAAATTGAAAATAAATTGCGAAATTCATTTTCGTTTATTAATTTCATGAGGGATTAAAGTAGATTTTTCGGGTGATTTATTGGTTCTTCTGAGAGGGCGAGCAATCGGGATTTATAGCTTATATATATATATATATATATATATATATATATATATATATATATATATATATATATATATATATATATATATATATATTTGATTATATTTTATTTTTATGTAAATATTTTACGTAAATTAAACGGCAATAATTATCGGAAGATTATTATAAAATTGTATTAATAAAATATTTTTCTTTAAATTTGTAATATTATATATATATATATATATATATATATATATATATATGTATTATAATATAACGAATGTAAACAAGATAGTGGCATTTGAAATATTTCAATATAACCGACCTTTTAAATGAAAATAACCAGCGTCTTGAAACTCGAAAGAGCTGTCAAGTCGTTCAAAGTAAGATTCATCGTTTTATACAGAGACAAAGTGTTTTACCCAACTGACAAATAAACTGATAGACTAAATTCCACAATAAATTATACTTTGCTATGCGATTAATTTAAAAAATTCATAAATATTTATATATGAATATTTTATTATTATATATTATAATAAAGGTGGTATTTTTTTTCCGCATTAGATCGTTTTATAGTAGAGTCGCGTGTTTAAACTTTGTAACAATGTAAACATCACTTTTATTCCCTATAGCTTCGCATTTCATTCTTTCGCTTTGTTCAACATGAATGGCATGTATGAAAATTTACGTGTATATATATATATATATATATATATATATATATATATATATATATATATATATATATATATATATATAATACTCCTTTGTGCTGAAAAAGGGCGAAACGTAAAAAGAAACTTTGAGATTAAAAGAAATTTAATAAATTTATGGTTTACTTGATTTTATGTCAATATATAGTATAAAAATATATTTTCATTATCAACAAATTATATATTCATTTTTATAGTATTTTTTTAACTATATAATATATATATATATATATATATAATGTTTTATTTATTTATGGGCAGCAAATTGAGTTCGAATCTTGATATTTTTAATATATATTATATAATATTAATATTTCAATTCGATATATCAAATACATATTATATAATATATAAAGTTAGATATTCGGTTTTATAATTATTGTTTTAATATTTATAATAATAACGAATAATTTTATAGTTTTACTGAAAATATAGAATATATTATTAATAGAAAAAAAAACCATTGATAGTGTTACACGGTTATGTTTAACATACACATTATGCGTTTTCAATGTACGTTCGAATATCCGTGAAAAGGGTACGATTTTTATATTTTAACATCGAATGAAAGAAAGAAAGGAAAAAAAAGAAAGTTTTAGTGCTTGCGAAAAGAAAAGTACGTTTCGTCAGATGTTTAAAGTCTATATTTTTTTTTTCACGCGCAAAAGGCACGTCGGAAAAATTCATAAAACGTTACGACCTTTCCTCGGGAAAATGTAAAGTCGAGCCGTCGGTCGACGGTGTTCTTATTGAAAAATACGACATTTTCTTCGTACCTTGGAATGGGGCCTTTGATGTGGACGACGATTCTTCGGCTTTAATTCTTCGTCGACAGACGCGTTCCGTCTTCGTTTTCTGATGCATAATATGAATTCTGTAACGGCGGTGTTTCGTTATGAAAAACGCTGAATATTTCCTCGGTCGGATGTCTTTTGAACTTTTCTTTTGACGTGCTGAAATTTCACGGCATTTTTAAAGTTTTATATACTTGACGATGGGTGAAACGAGTTTTCATATTTCTTTTGATTTTTTTATAGTAGTATCATAATAAAATTTACACATCAAAAGTATAAATTTGATATTGCAAAAATTGATTTATTAATAAGGAGATTTTTTTTAAATTACTATGCTGTAATATTTTTTTTTATTGATATTATATATGTACCAATAGTTATGAACGCGAGTTCATACTAAGTCATACTATATGATCAAATTTGACCCTGACTGATAAAATTTTTGAATCAGTCAATTTTTTTCGTGATACAACTATTTATTTATTATGCAGGTAGATTATTACTTCGTAAAAATAAATCAAACGACGAGTTTGATTGAATTTTTGTGTTCCCAATAGAATTCCGGCAACGAAATCATTAAAAAAATGTTACAGAAGTATTTAAAGAAGTATAATCTTCTCCATCAAAGAAACGAAGGTTGTATCAATATAGAAAAAAAAAATACTGATTTTATCCGTTTAAATTTTAAATTTAAATCCGGGTCAAATTTGATCATATAGTATGACTGACTACTGTAATAATTATGAGCACATATATTTTTAATTTTAAAAATATTTATAAAATTTGAAAAAGTACTGTAATATGGGATAAATTAGTTTCAACGTTAATCCTTTAGCTCGGATTTTAATATACGGTATAATAATATAATAAAACACTCGTAAATCTACATATTATTCAGTACATGAAAATAATATGATTGATATTGTGTTCTTTAGAAAAAAAAATGTTATAAATCTGAATATACATATTAATTAATATTTTTCGAGCGCAAAACACGGAACAGAAGGGTATAATATAATATAATATTTAATACATGTTTTTAAAAAAAAAAGTGTATAAATCCCTTGGAGATGTTCGCGTTCAAAATTAATATTCTTATAAGCAAAAAAAAAAAACATATAAATTTAAAGCGGTCGTGGTTTATTTTTTAATATAGCGAAAAATTTACGAGAGAAAACAACGCCACGTTTTCACGACACGAATTTGAAATATTTCACATGGCAAAAGCAACAAAGAAAATAACACCGTGTAAATATATTATATATGGCATATATATATATATATATATATATATATATATATATATATATATATATATATAAATATGGCGGAAAAGCCGGTCTCGTCGTGTATATCCTGAATTTATCTAAAGCCTTTGTTGTTAATTTATGCATTTGAAA